>CM056512.1:1821809-2203254 GCA_029783415.1 Anisodus acutangulus | reverse complement strand
ATGTCTAAGTAACCTGCTACAATAAGTTAAATATATGGATACTGTAAAAGTTCATTTGCACTATCATTTATGGGATTACACTGGCTTTGTTGTTGAAGTATATATAAGTAAAATCCAATTTTCACCGTGGTTGGTTGATAGGCTTTACTCGGTTTTGGTGTTTTACCTAATTGAAATGATACAGAAGTGATTATCTAATCTCTTTGTATTAAAAAGATTTTTCTTGAGCAGAAGATCTATCAAAAATAATCTCTTTTTATCCTCTAAAGTAGGGATAAAATCGGATACACTCTATTTTCCCCAGACTACATTTATAAGATTATACTGGATATGTTATTGACTCCATTTGTGAGATTACACTAAATATATTATTGTTTGTATTAAAAAGATAGTGAAAGTACAAGTACAGATCAAACTATAAACGACTGAAAACGACATTAAAGTCTTTTCAAATTTTGATAAGGTTCTTTAGACCCCTTGAAAGGAATAATCTCACATGGCATTGCTGGCTGATGACATTACACAACATTAATGATAATTACCAACAAATCAATCTTAAATCAGAAGCAAATCTTAAAGAATCCAAAAATCATGCAATGAGTTGTAACTACAAGGCCATCTCAATTATTTATACAGTTCATCACACCTTCAGAAAAAATTACATTAATATCTAAAAAAAAGCCCCACTTCAACTGCCAACCAGGTCTTTAATGAAACTCTGTTGCTACTGGAAAATAAATCTGAAAAAAATGAACAATTGATCTTCACTGAAGAATTCCAAGAATGAACAAAGAAATCAAAATGCTCAATCGAAAACGTTTAAAAAAAATTAAAGAAAAGGAAATTAATGTGAAGGAACTATTTTTCTTGATCAATTTCATGCAGTTTGCACTTCTGCATTGTCAATTATGTCGCCTCCAGAATCGATGAAGCTAGAACGACAGAGTTCTTCAACACGGCTAGTGACCTCGGTCATTGAAGGGCGTCTATCCGGGTACTGAGCAGTGCAATCGACTGCAAGTTGCAAGAGCTGGACCATATCCTCCTCGACGTTTTGGTACCTAAGGAGTTCGAGGTCAAACACTTCAGCTGTCCATTCCTCTCGTACCACCGATTGCACCCATCTTGGTAGGTCGACCCCTTCCTCATTCATTACTGCATGTGTGGGAGCTTTCCCCGTTAGGAGTTCCAACAATAGGACTCCGAAGCTGTAGACATCTGCTTTTTGGGAGACTTTACGAGGGTCAGTTACCTCGGGTGCTCTGTACCCTGCAACACGGTTGGGAGTAGATGATGGACCGACGAGTTGAGCAAGCCCGAAATCTGAAACACGGGCCTCGTATGATTTGGTGAGTAGGATGTTGGATGACTTAATGTTGCCATGTGAAACTAAGGGGCCCTGTGTGTGAAGGTAGGCAATCCCGTGTGCAGCTCCAAGGGCAATGCCGGCTCTTGTTTCCCAGTTCAAGGGTGTCCTACCTGCTCCTTTGTTTCCTGTAGAAAAGACAAGACTAATGAAAAACTATTGTGACATGAAAGTTATGCAAATAATTCTACTTTCTAACATGCCAGTCATATACTAGCTAGCAATGGGATATGCCGAATAAAGAACCCAAATAATTCATAGCTTTTACCCTCGTTGTACATGTCGCTCTATTTAAGCTCGTATCATTCCAATTAATATGGACTAAAATGAGCTTAAATGGAACGACATGGACAGTGGGGATTCATATAACGAGGCATAGTTGTTGTAGTAGTAGTGGTTGATATGTTATCAAACAGAGGTTAATTTGGTTTAAATTCATACGAACAAGGTTAGATGTTATAACCGGAACTCAATAGTTAGTTTTCTTTAGCTATTGTTTCACCCGCAATAAACTACCAAAATTCTGTCCTTCACATGTATGCAGGTTGGCAATAACTCTCTATACGACTTAGGAATCCAAAATTTTGCAGATCACTTTTGGACATCTAAATGATTAACAAGAGTTCATACAGCTAAATATCTCTACAAAAACTGCAGATTTTAAAGCCTATTCCAGGTTAACATATAAAACATGTCAGATTTCATATTCGTTAACACAATGTTCATCACATTAGATTAAGATATAATCTGATTAAACATGCTTCAATGACAGATCAAGTTTACACAATACTATCGACAGTAAGTTGAAAGTTCAGCAAATAAAGGCAAAACAACAAACAAACAAAAAGTGGCTGAGCCGAAATGGTCCTCATTCCAATGCCAAGGAAAACTTCATTTGACCTATTCTAAATGCATCTCGTGAACACATTTGGGCACACAATAATACAACTACAGCACATCAGCCAAAAGAAGCAAACTTTTACACAACAGCATCAGAGTTCAATAACAGATAACAAGATCCAAGAAAACAAATGAGTATACAAATTTACTCAGCAAAAGCAGCCTATGTTGCTCAGGCTCTGCAAAAATGCTGACGCACCCATGTAGGATCGTCCAAAAATACACTACTTTTGGAGAATCCGACACACACTCGTCGACATTTAAGAGTCTGAGCAACATAGAAAGCGGTCTATGTTGCTCGGACTCTCAGAAAATGTTGCCGCACCCGCACCCGTGTCAGATCCTCCAAAAATACACTACTTTTGGAGGATCCAACACGCACCCGTCGACATTTTAAGGGTTCGAGCAACATAGGGTCCGAGCAACATAGAAAGCGGCTTATGTTACTCGGACTCTCCAAAATTGTTGCCGCACCCATGTCAAATCCTCCAAAAATACACTACTTTCGGAGGATCCAACAAGCATCCGTCGACATTTTAAGACTCCGAACAACATCAAAAGCAACATCATCAATGTCAATCAGAGAACTAAAATTTGCAAGGATCATGTAAATGGTAAACAACAGTACTGTACTATAATGGCATGAAAAGAAAAGTTATTTTCTTACCATGTAAAAGTGCAGAAAGGCTTCCCATTGGGACATAATCATAAACAAGAAGCTTCTCATCTCTACTGTAGTAATAAGCTCTCAAAGGAACCAAATTCTCATGATTCATTTTCCCAACTTCTTCAATTTTCTCCCTAAACTCTTTCTCAGGTACAGTTACATCCCTCAATCTTTTCACAACTAATGTAATACCAGATTCCAAAGCAGCCTTATAAGCAGTACCAAATGTCCCTTTTCCCAATACTTCAGCAGAAGCTTTCAACAAATCATCCAAGTTGAAATTTTTAGCCATTTTCCCAAAAAACACCAAACTTTTTCCATCACCTAAAACACCCTCAACTTTTCCTTTATCCTTATTAGCCCTTCCAACTCCCATAGCTGCAATTGCACTACCCAAAAATCCATCTTTTCCACTACCATTAGTACTCTCAACATTTTTTTCTTCAGGAATTTCAACTTCCACGTTTTTATTATTAACACCAGCCACGTCAGCAGATCTTGTTTCTTGATTATTACCACTCTTTTTTCTACAACAACAAAAGAATAATAACAAAAGAAGTAAAACCAAACCAACAACACAACCAATTACAATACCAACAATTGCACCACTAGAAAGTTTCTTTTTTTTACCATTTTGCCCCTCACCACATAAATCAAGTGGTTTACCGCAAAGTGAAGTACCCAAAAAAGAATCTTTGGGTTGACCCGAAAGTTTACTAGGAATTGACCCATTTAACTCATTATTACCAGACACGTTAAACTGAATCAAACCGGGTAAATCAAGATTAGGTATTTGACCCGAAAACCCATTTTCATGCAAATAAAGTGTACCTAAACCCCTCAAATTATTAAAACTTTCCGGAATTGACCCTGAAAAATTGTTATGAGCAAGATTAAGCCTAACAAGATTGGTCAAATTAAATATTGAACCGGGTATTGGACCGGAAAATGAATTATGTTGAAGGTACAAGTTCTTTAAATCAAGAAGAGGGGTAAAAAGGTCATTTGGGATCATCCCAGATAATGAGTTGTATCTTAAACTAAGGAAGTTTAATTTAGTAAGATTTGAGAATAACCCAGATGGGATTTGACCCGAAAGACCCATACCCGGTAAATGAAGTTCAAGAACTGATGATTTATCTTGTGAACAAATAACACCTGGCCAAGAACATGTTGGACTTGTAATGTTCCATAATAATGAACGACCGCGTAAAGCAGATCGGATAGACAATAAGGTTGTACGGTCTGAGACAATGTCTGAGGTTGTAAGGGAAAAATTGGAAACTACTAGTACTACTAAAATGGTGATGAATATCAAGATTTTTGAGCTCATTTTTTGGGGACTCAAACAGGTGTTTTGAGGTTTTAATTTTTCTGGGTTTGGTTCAGTTGTTGTTCAAAGGAGTGGGTATCATGTTCTTGAATTTTTTGTTGGCTTGTTCGGAGTTCACTTTTTTTGAGAGAGAAAAAGTGTGTGTGTGTGTGTGCTGGGAAGATAGAGAAATACTAGTCGGGAATTGGGAGAGGAGTGTGAATTTGATGGATTTTGCTGTAATTTGGTACTTTAAACAATTATTGTTCAATATAAAATTAATAAAATAGGTGGAGTGAGTACTTTAAAAAGTAGAATATTCTCTCGCCTCAAATTATTTTTCACTTTTTTAAATTTTAAGCTCTCTTAAAAAATATTAATTAGGAAAAATATTTAATTATTTTACTTTTATTTATATTTAAATTATAATTCCATAATTAAATATTTATTTTATTTATATATCATTTTTCATGTCAAAAAATTTCTAAAAATAAAATGGGAAAAAATAATTAATGTGTGTTGAAGGATAAGAATTCGATACAACTATTTTCAATAATCACGATAAATAATTTGAGGCGGAAGGAAAAATAAAATAAGTGGAGCGAGTAGTAGAATAAAAAATTGAAGGAAAAGGAGTACGGATTTAATTTAACTACTAAAATATAAAAAAAATGAAAGCAAATAAAGTGATTTTTTCAAAAATAAAATAAAAAGAAATCTAGTCATTTAGGTCGGAATTGTCGGTGAATCTGATGGGAAGAGGAGGTAGAGAAATGAAGACTTTTTTATGGATTAGAACTTTATTTTTTTTAGTTTTTATTTCGATATTCTATGTACGTTTTAGAGCCTCGAGACACTTTAGAGGTAAATCACTCTTTACCGAAGATGATTTTATTTTCAGGATTCAAACACGAGATTTTTAGTGAATAATGAAAAAATATTTAGCATCCTATCACAATCTTTAATGATACAACAACATATCCAATGTAATTCTACAAGTGAGGTCTGAGGTACAACTTTTAATGATAGCAAAATTAAAATTTGGATAAATATGACACAATGCAGAGGGGTCGCGTTTAGTTTGAACCTCAGTTTCTAGCGCAGGTGCTATCGAGATAGAAATTGAGGCTCGGGTGCTATAACGATGCACATGCTAGCCTCATGTTGTATTTTTCCTTCTCATAATTACTTCTATATGGTTTCTATTCAATTTAATCTAGTTTAAAGTCGTGAGACGTTACGTTCTTCCCCTTTGATATTTGTTCTTTGAATATTGAATTAGATTGTCGTTCTTATCTCGTCCAGTGTCTCCCTCTTTCCTCTGTCGCCTTCCGACCCCCGGAAGTATGTAATGACAATGTTTAGGCATGAGTGTCCGGTCGTGAGACTATCTGTTGAACGTTCGATGACACCTTACTATGATCTGAGCTATGCAACAACGACATCTCCCTTGATCTTTGTCGTATGTGCTTACTAATGGGGTTTCGGTCTTGTGCATAACCTCACTTGTTTTAGCCTCAAATTTTTGGCCAACTCTTATATTATTTTGAGTTGGATTTATACAACAATCATATTCAATAATTTCACTTCTAAAACTTTCCCGTTTCCACTAGATATTTTTAGCACAATGTTGAACTAAAATGAATTTAGTAGGCGTTTGGACAAGAATTGGCTGATTCTTTTTTTTTTTAAAAAAAATAAACGTTGTATGTGAAATTAAGTTGAAAAATAGTATTTGAAAGTTGAAGTTGTGTTTGGATAAGAAAGCACATTTAAAATTTTGTGAATGAAAACTTGAAAAACTCCTAAAATCTATTCCTCAAACTTCAAATTTCATATTTCAAGTTTGAAACTGAAATAATAGGCCAATCAGATAAACACACCTACTTAAAATAATCTCTAACATATTCCTATCATATTCAAAAGTGATAATCTCAAACACTTATATACCCAATTCTGACATGTTTGCATCTGTTGAGAAGATCAAAGTTAGTTGAGGTAGTTAGGAAGTTAGTTAGGAGGTTAGTTAATTAGTTAGGAGCCTAAATAGTTGATTAAGAAGGTTATGAATATCTAACCAACTCTCAACTATGAAATGTATAAATATATCACTCATATCACAATGTAAAGATAGATTTCGAAATGAAAATTACTACATATTACAAACTAATCTGATTTCTTTCTTCTTCTTCTTCTATCTTTTGCATCTTCATCTCTGCTTCTTCTGCATTTCTGGTTCTCAAATATATTGTGTATATTCAGTGAATATCACAAGATTTCTACATGGTATCAAAACAGGTGATCACATCATCTCTTCCGCAATGATATGTGAGTCACATCTACTGAAATCCTACAACTCAGATCAACCTGATCAATCTTCTTTCACTTCTGAAGAATTTGTAAAGTATTGTTAACTTCTGCAATTCTGAGTTTCTGGTTCTATTGCACTTCTACAATACAGTTTGGTTATGTGTATTAGTGTGTAATCCCTTAGACTTCTCCTTCCCTACTCCTGCTTTTCTGTTCTATACCAGAAAGTTTTACATCTAAGAAACTTTATACACTGTAGAAACACATGTACAAGAACTAGTTGTGTGTAAAAAACAGATTCTTATATTGAAGTTCAAATATATGATATTGAACAAATCTTGTTATCTAATTAGTTGAATAAAGAATGGATATTAATCAAGAAACCAATCAAGAACACAACCAGAGACTCTTCTGTGAGAATAAGTTCTGGAATTCTTTCATCTATAGATCACAATCATCGTTTATTTCTTCAAGCATTTTATGCAAGTGGTGTGTCACTTATTTCCTTCCAACTGTTGGGATCTGAGAATTATGCATTATGGAGTAGGTCAATGAGAATTGCATTGTTGGGAAGGAATAAACTAGGCTTTGTGAATGGAAAGTGTAAAAAAGAGCACTATGAAGTAGAATGGTGGCATAGAGTTAATGTTGTGGTTCAAGCATGGCTAATGAACTCAGTTTCAAGTGGTCTATTAAGTGGAGTATTATATGCAGAAACAGCCTATGAAGTGTGGGACGATTTAAGGGAAAGATTTGATAAAGTAGATGGATCAAGAACCTATGATCTACATAGAGAAATAGTTACTCTAACACAAGGAAACTCTAGTGTATCTAACTATTTTACTAAACTGAAGACTTTATGGGTAGAATTTTAGTCCTTAGTTCCACCACCTAACTGTGGATGTCCTAAATCCAAAGATTTTGTGGAATATCTACAAAGACAAAAATTGTACTAGTTTCTGATGGGGTTGAATGAAAGTTACATGCAAGCTAGAAGTCAGATTTTACTAATGTCACATCTACCTACTGTAAACAAGGCCTAATCCATGATTACTAGTGATGAAAATCAGAAGTCCATAATAGCCAGGTCTACAATTATACTAGGAGTTGGTCCTAGTGGATTTGGCCACAATATGAACCTTGACTCTACAACTATGTATTCTAAAGCAGGATCAGGAACACAAAAATTCAGGAAGAACACCAACTTAGTATGTGATGTGTGTAAAAATGAGAGGGCACACAGAAAAATTCTGCTATAGAGTAGTTGGTTATCCTCTTGGTTTCTAGTCAAAGAGAAAAGAGCAATCTGCTCACAATGCATATACATTGGATGATGAAGGTGTAACTGCAAAGATACACAAAACCAGTGACATGAGAGATAAAACATCTTCTGGTGTTACTTCTAGTACTACTAACACTAACTGGTAGGTTGGAGGAGCACCTGTGTTTTCCAGAGATCAATATGAGCAGATTGTGAAGTTACGTAATCACAACATAGTGTAGACAGAAACTGCTCAGTGTCAAGGATCACAGGCTTCACAATCCTCTGCAAATGCTGCAGGTATGCCTAATCACAAAGCTCTATTTGTATATGATATAGTTAAGAAATGGATAATAGACACTGGAGCCACTAACCACATGATGTTTGATCTAAATATGTTAAATTAAGCAACTAAAGTAGAAAATACCTTTGAGTCTAAGAAAGTGCATTTACCAATTGGTGAAGTAGTTAAAGTCACTCACACTGGTTCAAGCACCATCTCTAACAGAAGCACACTCAATAATGTATTTTTCTTACCACAGTTCAGGTACAACTTATTATCTGTGTCCCAACTAACAAGAGAGTTGAAGTGTGCAGCAACCTTTTCTCCTGATTATTGTCTGTTTCAGGATCTTTACAGTGGGAGGGTGAAAGAGATTGGTAGACCCGGGGATAGTCTGTATATGTTAGTAAATCAGTCTTCATCAAACCACATAAATGACCAAGTTAAGTTAGGCCTAAGTGTGATGCAAGCTAAAGAAAATGTGACAGTTGCTGAGGAAGAAATTGAGTTGTGGCACAGAAGATTTGGTCACATTTCTAGTAGTGTACTAAGTAAGCTGATTAGAGCTAAAGCTGAAGTAATATCTAGAACCATAAAAATTGTAATGTTTGTCCATGTGCTAAACAGTGTAGACTGCCTTTTCCTATCAGTAATAGTTCTAGTACTTCAAGATTTGATCTTGTTCATATGGATGTATGGGGTCCTTACAAAGTAGCCACTCATAATGGCAAAAAATACTTTCTAACAATAGTGGATGACTACACTAGAATGACTTGGATATACTTACTTAAGCTAAAATTAGAAGTGTGTATAATTATTCACCAGTTTCTAACCTTTGTGTCCACTCAGTTCAATAAAACAGTCAAAATAATTAGAACTGATAAAGAATTTGTAAATGACATTTGTACTAACTTATTTCAGAAACTAGGGATTATTCATCAGAAATCCTGTGCCTATACACCGCAACAAAATAGTGTAGCAGAGAGAAAAAACACAGACATATACTGGAAATAACTAGAGCTATAAGACTTCAGGCCAATATTCCTCTAAAATTTTGGGGTCTTTGTGTTCAAGCTGTTGTGTACCTAATAAATAGACTTTCATCCTCTATTACATGTATGACACCTTATGAGAAACTATATAGAAAGAAACCTTCCATAAGTCATATAAGAACTCTTGGTTGTCTATGCTTTGCTAATGATTTGTCCATATCTGATAAGCTACTATCTAGAGTAAGATGTTGTGTGTTGATGGGATTCTCATACACTCAAAAAGGCTATATCCTATATGACATGAATACTAAAGTTTTCTTTGTTAATAGAGATCTCCATTTTAGGAAAACTGAGTTCCCTTTCAAACCAAATACACCAGAACTCCCTATATTTCAGGATGTTAAGGGGGATCCGTTCAGTGGATATTCTATGACAAATACTTACATGTCTATACCTAACTATAACTATCAAATTACCTCACAAAGAGCTACAGAGAATAACAGAAACTATACTGAGAACCTCACAACACAAAACTTCACTTCAAATGACTCCAACACAATCAGTACATCTCTTATATCTCAGCCTCTGAATCAGCCAACTAATAGAATGCCTGTCAGAAAGTCTAACAGGTTGAAACAACACCCAGTATGGCTTAAGGACTTCATCACAAAAAGACCCGATGCTACTAATGTTTCATATTCCATAGCCAACTATATATCCTATGAACACATATCACCAAAATATAAAGCCTTTCTCACCTCATTCTCAGATCTAACTGAACCAAAAAACTATAATGAGGCATCAAAAGATTCCAGATGGGTAGAAGTAATGAAAGCTGAAATAAAAGCTTTACAAGACAATCACATTTGGGATATTGTCTCCTTACCAGAAGGCAAATATACAATAAGATGCAAATGGATCTACAAAATCAAGTACAAAGAAACAGGTGAAATAGAGACTAAAAGCTAGACTAGTGGCAAAAGGGTACAATAAAAAAGAAGGAATAGACTATCAAGAAACCTTTTCTCCAGTGGTTAAGATGGTTACTATCAGATATATTTTATCAATTGCAACATCAAGAAACTGACATATACACCATATGGATGTATACAATGCATTTCTCCAAGGAGATCTGCATGATGAAAAATACATGGAACTCCCACAAGGATTCATCAGTCAGGGGGACAAACATGTATGTAGACTGATCAAATCCTTATATGGACTTAAATAGGCACCCAAGCATTGGAATTTTAAACTTACAAAAGCTCTAATACAGATAAATTTCAGACAATCTCAATATGATCATTCACTCTTTATAAAAACAAACTGAACAAGGAATAACTATAGTGTTAGTGTATGTAAATGACATGCTAATTACAGGAGACAACATAAATCTAATAGAAGGAACAAAACATGCTCTACAACAAGCATTCAAAATGAAGGATCTGGGAGAACTAAGATACTTTGTAGGAATAGAATTTGCAAGATCTGATAGAGGAATTCTAATGCATCAAAGAAAATATGCACTGGAACTTATTTCTGAGCTAGGACTGGCTGCAGCTAAACCTATTAATACATCTATAGATTGTAGTGTAAAACCAACTACAAAGGAGTATGATGACCACATACAGAAGCATCAGGAAACAGAAAAAGGAAAACCAACACCAGAAGATGAACTAATAAGTGACATAGCTTATAGTGTCCAGACACTTAGCCAATTTCTACAACAACCAAATAAATCACACCTTAATGCAGCACTAAGAATAGTAAGATATATAAAGAATCAACCTGGACAAGGGGTACTTATGTCTAGCAATAAACAGGAAACAGTAACAATTTATTGTGATGCAGAGAATGGGTTGTTTGCCCTCATACAAGGAAGTCAATTACAGGTTATGTGGTGAAATTTGGTGATTCACTTATATCTTGGAAATCAAAGAAATAAAGTACAATTTCTAGGAGCTCAACTGAATAAGAATACAGGAGTCTAGCAGGAACAATTGATGAACTAACTTGGATACTTGGCTTACTGAAAGATATTGGGATTAAAATCAACCATCCAGTGACAATATTCACAGATAGTAAATCAACAATACAAATTGCAGCAAATCCTGTCTTCCATGAAAGGACTAAACATATAGAGATTGATCTACACTTCATAAGAGAAAATATCCAGAAAGGAATAGTGAAGATAGAGTATATAAACACTACAAATCAACCATCAGATTTACTCACCAAAGGGCTTAACAGAATTCAGCATCAACATCTTTGTTCCGAGCTTGGGCTGCTGAACATTTTTCCAGCATCCAGCTTGAGGGGGCCTATTGAGAAGATCAAAGTTAGTTGAGGCAGTTAGGAGGTTAGTTAATTAGTTAGGAGCCTAAATAGTTGGTTAAGAAGGTTATGAATATCTAACCAACTCTCAACTATGAAATGTATAAATATATCACTCATATCACAATGTAAAGACATATTTTCGAAATGAAAATTACTACAGATTACAAACTAATCTAATTTCTTTCTTCTTCTATCTTTTGCATCTTCATCTCTGCTTCTTCTGCATTTCTGGTTCTCAAATACATTGTGTATATTCAGTGAATATCACAAGATTTCTACAGCATCATATTCAACCAGACCAAGTTTTTAACAACTTGTGATCCAATCCATATAGATTCGAACTATGATAGTGCAATCGTCAGTAGAATTTTTTTGCAATTTACTTCCAAAGTAAAAGACTTAATGCACATTCTGATTAATCGAGTTTCAAACGGTATATAGCCAACGTTGAAAGTTGTGATGAAATGATAAGTACTTTGTTATCCTTAACAGTTAACTATAGGTTTCGACTTCAAGCTCTAGGATGAAATCACTTTTGATAGAAAGTGATTAACTCCCAAAGTAAATTTTTTGACATGAATTCCTATTAGTCGGATCTCACAACATGTAATAATACCAAGGTGAGAAACAATTTTTTACATCAACTTGTATTATTAATTCCTTTTTGTCTCACTGGAAAGGCAATAATAAAGATAATGCGAAGAAAGTTCGAACAATAGGACACCATTCACCTGAAAGGCTAACATGCCCAACGTATCTCTATAACTGTCATCCAAAATTGGAAATTTTAACAAATCTTTTAAAAAGAATCCTTTTCCAACCGAATATAAAGTCAATGCTCATTAGTAACATTATTAAGTCCGTTTCAAATGATTTTTCATCAATTCAGAGGTCTATCAGAAACAGTTTCTCTATCCGTCACAAGATAAGGTTAATATCTGTGTACACTCTATCCTCCCCAGATTCTATCTGGTGAGATTATACTGGATACGTTTTTGTTGTAGTTAGTTTCAAAGAAAGAAAAAAAATAAGATTGGAGTACGAGGAAAAAAATCTTCTTATAACATAAAATAATTTGAATTAGGTCACTATTTAGATCTTATCACTATTTTTAAAAATTATGCATATATGGTTCTTGAGACGGACAAAATATTAGAATATCGTGAAATTTTTTTAAATCATATCTAACATTTTTTCATAAGATTTTCAATTTACTCAGAATGAACTTTAGACAATGATGTAAAAGATTCGTGAATTGTACAAAAATAAAGAAATCGTTTACTAAATAGTTGTCCTAACAATGATAACAAACAAAAATTTCTAGATATTTGGTATGATGAGTAACCTTTCATATTTATATGATGTTGCATTTACAATTACCAGCAAAACTTGTTAAAATTTCGGTAAAATATAAAGTCAAAATATAACGGTTCCTCAATAAATAACAAAACTATAGCTTTTTATACCATTATTAAAAAAGATCGTTATTAAATAAATTAGACCGTTGGTAAGAGTTCATTTTATTTCCGTTGAATTTAATCAATGTAACGGAACCATTTGAGATCAGACAAACTCTTTAAACTTACGTAAATTGTTGACTTTGAGTACATTGATAAATTATTATAATAATACATTTAAATCTTGATTTTTTTTTTTGATATTCAGCTTCCCGACTTACGCCAGACTATTCCTGGAGATAGTAATCTCGGTCCCTCAACACTACTACCAGTAAATCGCGGGATGTGCCTGAATGACCAAGATTTGAGAACAGATCAACTGATATCACCTACAAGGTCCTATTCAAAAAAAGAGCAAATTGCTCCCACCGGGGTTCGAACCCACGCTGCAGGCCTCCAGCTGAATTTTAAGTTCCCTCCTTTGTCATCCAGCTATGTCCGGGGGACTAAAATCTTGATTCTTATGGTTAAAGAAAAGGGAAAGACAATGTATCTTATGGAGACAAGACAAATATATCGTTTATAAGTTCTAATTTATAAATATTTTGACAAATTTCTGAATGCATATAATAGATTTGATAAAAAATATTGAATTTACATAATTCATAGGCCTTAGAGTTGCCTAACCTGATGAAATCCCGTTAAAGATAGCCATTAATTGCGTAACATCTTCAAATTTAAAGGTTTGAGAATCTATTAATAAAACTTTCAAATGTCACTTTTTCCGTCACACATGTTCTTAGGATGATACTTTTCTTATTCAAATACCACTTCTTCCCGTCACACATGTTCTCAGAATGATACGTTTCTAAGGAATTCTTCTTCAAACCATTTGTGCCACCTGCGACAGAATTTATCATCTTGATAGAAATTGCATTAAAATTGAGAATGTACTGATTATTAAGATAACTAATCTCGTATCAAAGCTTTAACACTCCTCCGCACGTCCATACCTCGTTAACTGGAGCGTTGATAATATAATTTGGGGGCCCAACATCGGTGAACAAAGAATTGGAATGAGTCTGACTCTAATACTATGTAAAGAATGGATCTTGAGCCTAACTCAACCCCAAAAGCTAGCTTGTAGGGTGAGGATTGTTCAAGTCCATATAAGGAGTTCATGTTCCCATTCCATTTCCAATGTGGGACTCTTAACACTTCCTTTATAAACAAATCATAAAGATAATAGTTTTTCACTAAAAATGCATACGATGACCAAAAGTCTGCTCTAAAAAAATAGCTCGGAAGAACCTGAGGATGGAACATTAAGGAAAAGTAGCTTTGCTCAGCACATTTTTCCGGATTTTTTTTTAATTTAAAAATCAGCGTTTGATCATAAAAATTTCAAATACAACTTGAATTCCGAATTTTGAAAACACCTAAAAATTTGTCTCAACTTACAGTATATTCAAACAATCAAATATTATTTGCGAACACTATAACCAAACACAACTTCATCTTTAACTCCAACTTCAAAATTTTAAATAACTTTAAAAATATTTGATTTCATGTCCAAACACCTACTATAAATTCGCCTATGATTAATTGTGATTTACTCCAATACATCCAGGTTGGATAATCAAAAGTCCAAGTTCATTTATTAAAATCAGTACCGTTGCCACCGTCTTAAAAAGTCATTATGTTTTCCTCATTGTAAATTGATTTTATAACATGAACCAATTGTTTTAAAAATTATTTTAAAACAAAAAATGTAGTAACCCAACCAAAGACAGAGAATTGACAGCTTCTTAGAGACAACTTGAGATCAGATACAAAAAAAAAAAAAAAAAATTGCGCCGATTTCTTAGCTGTTTTTAGGTTCGTGTATCGATACCATGATTAAAATACAATAATTAAACCTCTGAACTAGAATATTCAATTTATGAATTGTATGGAATAGCTAAACCAAGTTAGAGTGTGATTTTGTCTAATTGTTGCAATTTCGTGCTGTATTTTTTATTCATTGCCGACACTTATATCAGAAAATCTTCGTCTTTAATCTCGTGTCATTCCATATCAATGTTTTAAAAGGGAGTTTTATGACTCGCTTTGGGGCTCACTCCGCGGCGGGAAACTGGCAAACCGTATTGGGGTTCATGTGTTGGGTTTAGTTTCTGTGATGCTTACGCCCTAAGAGTTTGAATGTACGTCCTAAACATGCCTAACACCCTCCGCTCAGGGGCCGCTTAATAGTTCTTATACAAATTATATGTTAAATTTCTTAATTAAAATCGTTAACCCTCATAATTTTTTGACAAATGAATAATACTTAATAGGTTTTCATCTATAGAAATAAGAAGATTGGGTGCAACTCAAATAACAAGTCGTAGTATTGCATATTTACTATTTGAGAACATCGTGAGGGTGAATAACACTTAATATTTCTTTTAAGAATACATAGCCGAATTGTACATTTTCACTTGTCATTGGTCTTTTTCCTATATATCAAAATTATCATATTTTATTATTTTGCTATTTGAAGTAATTTTATTGTTATTCATAAAGGAGTTGTGTTTTAATTATAATACTGATAAAGTTTATTTATTATTTGCTTATAGGGAGATAAATGAATAGTATAATAGTAATATGTTTTAAGAAATCGTGATTTTTTCATTGTTTGAAAGTTAATATGTTAGAGTTGATTTGCATTTCAAAATATCTTTTATTTAATTATATTGTTTATACTTGAAAAATTATGTTATATATAATTACAAGTTGTAAGTGGTGTATATCGAATTGCTTTGATTAGTTTTTTATGAACACACACATAGATAGACAGATATTTCATTTATTTACAGTTTTTTTATTTTTTTTATGTAATTTTACTATTTAAAAATATTTATTGTAATTATATTATTTTACGAAATATTAAAAATTAAATACTCATGGGGCTTATGTCCCGCCAAAACATATGTAAAACGTCCCGTCTTACACCCGACTTTTAAAATACCGTTCAATATTTGTCTAATTGTTGCAATTTCTAATGTAGACCTCCTCTTTTCATTTGTAACCCTTTCTAAGGGGATTTATTCGAATTTGACATAAGTAATAACAATTATTTTTATACATCAATCTTCGTCTTTGATCTCTCGTGTCATTCATTGATTGTTTAATTGTAATTGCAATTTCTAATGTAGATTTCCTCTTTTCATTTGTAACCTTTCTAAAGGGGATTTATTTGAATTTGACATAAGTAACTATTATCCCTGTAGTTTTTCTTTTTCTTTTTCTAAAAACGAGTCTCTTTAAACACATGTTTTTAGCGGCCTAAATTAAAGACGAGAGGAAATTTAACGATTATCATAAGAATTAAGAGTCCACTCCACTTTCCTTTAAGAAATTATGTATTACATGGAAAAAATTGAAAGAGGAGAGGAAGGGAGACGATGAGAGTCTAACTCACACATTATTGCGAAAAAAACTCATTATAACACTAAATTATAAACCCTAGTGCGCCCATTATACTTCTCATCAAGGTTTTCAAATGGCGGACCCATACTAATTGATAGTTGGCATTCAAATGTGTTCCTGGTTCTCGGGGATAAATCTATAGCTGAAGTTATGGATTCGACATAATATAGTAATTTTGATTTAAATTTTATATTTATAAAATAAATTTATTTAATATGTATAAATAATCTATTCATAACTCAATAAGCAAAAACTATAATGATCCAAAATTCATAAACTTTACTACTAGAAAATTACTATTTTTTCACTAAAAATGTTCAGTGACTATTTGCACTGAATGTCGGTGGTAAAAACTTAAATAGTAGTGTGAACACTCGAAAAAATTAGAAAGTTTCTCAGTGTTTCAATGGGAACCTATTTTCCACCATGCGTTTTCCCAGCGATTTTTCAGTGAGCTACTTCTGTGGGAATGACGTGAAAAAATCATGATTTATAGCATAAATTTTCTACTGAATATCGATGGGAAAACCCTTTGTTCCTAGTAGTGCTTAAAATTTCGAACCCGTATCTGCTTGTTACGAAACAAAGAAGTAGTATCTTGGTAAGCTCATATCCTTATCGGAGGTTAGCGTATGGTTAGAATTTCCCTTTCTTCATACCTTGTAATTTAAAAGTTACTCAAACATAAAATTAAAAAGTAAGGAAATCATGCAATAAAATTTGTAATTTGGGTCTGCTTGCAAAACAAATTTCTTGTGTATCCTTAGTCATTTGAAAAAGAAGGAATAGATATAAACAGTTCCAAAAGGAAAGTAACTAACTATAGTGGAAAGTTCTATCCGTAATCCGACTAAAAATATTCACCCCAATTAAAATTCACCCGTCTTAGTAGGTAGAGGCTCTTATTGTGATACTTTATGTTGGTGCTCTATAGTACTTTATAAAGCAGTACGAAAAGTAATAATTATTACAAGTGTTCGAAAGGATAAATAAATGGTCAATCTTCAAAACTGTCGCAAGCGTGTTGTGTCTTGAATCTTGATAACCTTGCAAGGCCAATGTTGAGAACTGCCGCAAGTTTGTTGTGTCTTGAATCTTGATATCCTGAAATCAAGAAACAACTAAATCTGGATGGTTACAACGTTGTGTGTTGAGTCGAGGATAGCCCTCTATCCTTAAGACAAGATTGCCCCGTATATATGCTTTTACGTTAGCGGGCAATAGTCTCCCAAGATAAAACAACACTTTAATCTCAACACTACAAAGCCAATAGGTTAAGCCTGCCGAATAAAACAAATATGAATTGACTTGCTGAAGATATGAAAAAGGAAGGAAGAGATTCTATCTCCTCTTCTGTTTTGTCTCTGTGTATATAGTGTGTCTTTGCAGTGTATATCTTGTGTATATGTAAGGGTGTGGTCACTGTTTTTCAGCCACTGTTTTGCCGAATTTCAGTCACTGTTTCGTGGCTTTTTACTGTCTGTTTTTCATGTGTTTTCAGTCTTCTGTGCAGTTTTGAATTGAGCCAACAACATCTCAATATATAGCATGGAGGAGGGGCTGTCCAACTGCCAAGACAAGGCTGTAATGACCATTAAGGGATGCTATTAAAACCAGCCAAGTAATGGCTGTTAAGGCCATTGAAAGAGGCTGCCCAACTGCCCAAGAATGGGCTGTTAATGGAGGAGTTAATCAGCCAAGTAATGGCTGATTAATGCCTCAAAAAATAGTTCCAACGGAGGCAGAACCAACTTTTCAGAAACTTTGGGGACCAAACTGTAAATATTAAAACTTCAGGGACCAAATTATAGAATTCAGGTCTAAACTGTATATATGAAACTTCAGGGATCAAACTGAAAGCCCCCACAGCCCACGACCCGAGCCCGAGCCCGGACCGGACGGGCGGGTGGCGACGGCGCGCGTGTGGACTTAGCCATGAACCCAAGCACATCTAGGTCTTCCCTCCTTTAAACACATGGGATACCCCTTGGGGTCCCAAACCCTTTACCAATTAGAGACTTATATAGAGAGCAATTCTTTCTATTCTCACCGATGTGGTAGATTTGTCCCACACCACATTTCCATTACTCAAACATCTTACTTCGTGGACCAATATCTCTTTCATTTCTCAACGAAATTTGATGATTCTTGGCCCTACGGTCATCTACTCACTTCGTAGATCATGCATGTGCGAAGAGACAAGGTCTCCAACATGTGGAACACTAGTGTTTAATTCATCAAAGATGGGTGGACGAATTTCCCCGCCAAAAGCAAATTTCCAACAATCCCCTCTATGAAAGAGAGATTGTGGCGCACGCACAAGGTGCCTACATTTCAACAATCTTTCAGCGAAAAGATATTGCATCAGGAGAGGTAGCTTTCGTTTTGAACCTTCCCTAGTTGAAACTATCGGACTTACTTACTGCGCGGTGAACGTGATGTCTTGAACCGTCAGTGTTTAGTGTAAGCCAAGACAATGATAACAACACAATAACTCTTCTTATTCGTTTTCATTCTTACATTTTTGTCCGTTGTGGACTTGGACACACTTGGATTCTTAAGTGCGTTCATTTGAGACGGCCATCCTCGCACTTAAATAGGTGATCTCCTACAAGGTATCCTGCTATACCCCACTTCACAAGTGTTAGGAATCATTAAAAGTTTCCCCAACCTTAACCTCAACCATTTGAGGATCGTTAAAGGTTTGAAAGCTTAACCTTTACCCACCATGCAGGTAGCACTTTAATGTCTATCGCGGGAACATCTTTGGATTCATGTTTTCGTACAGAAATCATCATCCGAAGTGCTTCTTGCTTCCACCGAAGTGCTCAACTGAACCTTTTGCCGCTTAGTTTTCCCATTGAACCAAATTCTTGGGATCTCCAATCAGTATGGTTGGGTTTCCATCGCAAAGGTTCGTATTGTTTGGGTTTCCAGCCCATTCCCCTAGACAGGCAAAACACTTGATCTCCGGATAGTCCCTTAGTTAGTAAACAAGGTAGTGACGTCCGAGATGATCAACTACCATACGGTCTTATGTCTCCGACAGATATGTCCAGACGCCATCATCCGTGTCTTTTCTGAAGCCGACTGGCTAGCCACAGTGTATAACTGTTGAAGGCACGGGTTTCTCCCAATAAGGGACGTCTTCTAAGGAGTCACGAAGTTACTCAACTTCTTTCATGCTTTGTATAAAGCGATAAACTCTGATCCCATCATGAATCGGTCGATGCAAGTTGCTTAGAGGATTTTCCAAGATCTACCATACACATTTACTTGTGGCTTTGGTGTTCTTCAGATCTGATATTCAGTTTGCATCACAGTGTTCTCCCAGAACCGCTGGACATCCAGAATACTATAATACGTAGATAAGCAAATAATTCAGATATCGTCATATCCGACTTAACGCCTTCTATCGATCATGTATTAAGATCATCAGTGAACCTTAGTTCAATTGATTTGTTTGTAGGACGATACCAGGTCGGTTGAAGTGTGTACAATACATTGAACTACACATGACCTGTACATATCGCTCCTTGTCTATGGGTGCACCATGATTCCAATCAGTTCTATGATTCATATCCATTGGTGGCTTCAACGAGACTGTCAACTATCGACCAGTCCGTTAGATGTCTTAGAAATCCAATTCCTAAGATGTCATCTGTGCTCATATCTTTCATATCGAGACTTTGTTTCAATATGACTTTTACTTTCAGACTGTTGATTCTCCAACTGTTGGCTTTCTAACTTCAAAGTCAATTTTTCTGTGGTCAGATTCATTGTTCCTATTTTATCTGAAACTTTCAGGACCAAAATGAAAGTTCAGGAAGAAGCCCAACAGTCCAGCAAACCAACTCTGATTCTCTTCTTCCAACTCTCTGGTTTGGAAGACTGTTTCAACATTCATGTCACGCAAGACTGCAATGGCCCATGATGTTAAGCTACTCCCAAGGGAGCACATGCACAAGTAGCCGAGGCTTTGAACTCGTCAGTAGATCCATCTACTTTGTACTCACTTTTGAGTATCATTTTTCACAACCCAAAGGTTCTTTTTCCGGAGGAAGATCAACCATTACGCAAGTATGGTTCTATATGAGGGAATCTATTTCTCTCTTTGTAGCTTCTTTCCAAAGCAGCGCTTTTGGAGATGACAAGTATTTGTTAATTGTCTATGGTTCATTCTCAACCATACAAGCTAGAAGGACTGGAACAAGTCTTTGTCCCCTTCTTTGCTCCGTCTCGATTCAACATCTAGAATTCCTGAGTTCTGCAGATCTGGAATATTAAGTTCCGGATAGCCAACAACTTTCGAGTCCTGTATATATGGAACGTCTAGTTCCGGACAGTCAGGCCCTCGCGGGTTCTTGTTAACCTTGAGCAATTACTCATTTTTCCTATTTCAAGGAAAGTTATCTTCAAAGAATTCAGCATTCTTTGACGCCAAGAGGCGATCAATACTACTGTTATTTGCAGATCCAGTGGATATGCAATCTACAGTCTTAGGTACAACTTGACCTATTTCAGTATTCCAATTTTTACCAAGCCACCCCACATAATTTAGGCGTATGACTTTGCGCTTGGCTAACACCGTTGGACTGAGGTGAGAAATGAACAGTCGTTTAATGAACGATGCTTCACATTCACCCCCTCTATCACTATTTCGCAATCCATAGGCTTAGTTGATTTCCAACTTATGCGGTGTAGCGCTTATCCGCTTCAACAACTTTATATTTGCTTTTCAACAAACAAAGGATTACATACGTTGTACCATCATCAATGAAGATCACAATGTACTTGTCTCCCCCCCTCTATTTTGTATAAATTTCAAATCACCCAAGTAGGTGTGACTAAGTTCTAGAGGAGCGGTGCTTTTTCGCTATTCCCTTGACGGAATTTGGAAAGGTGATTTTGCCTCTTCGCCTACCTCACATTCATTTTGAGGGTTTATGTCAAAAGAAGGCAACAATATCAACATCGTTAGCTTTTGAATGACTTGCTATTTAACATGTCTTAATCTATGATGACATAGATGCACGGATTACAAATATATCATTCATTTGGCTACAGACATACTGTACCATTCTTAGTTATTACAGACCTGTTGGAGTAGTCTCAAACCAGCTTGACCAACAGCGTCCCTTAAATCAAGTTAGGAACATATATCACCTCTTTTTAGAGTGATCCCATTCCTTGAAGTCCTATTGAGGACAACCTCTCCAGTCCCTTTGATTTTAGAGGTGGCGTTGCTTCACATGAACAACCTCTTGCCCGTGGTTAGGGCGTAACTGGATCATATGTGATCTCGATACTCTGGCACACTCTAGTTGCTTTGGCAGATTGAGTGTCTAATTTATTTTCCTATGAAATGAATTCTGGCCCCACTCTAGTCGCCCGAGGCTTTGTATGACTGAGTGTCCAATATCATCATATCAAAGGAATTTTGGCCCACTCCAGTCGCCCGGAGGCTTTGTATGACTGAGTGTCTAATATAATCCTATGAAGGATCTTCTGCCAAATAGTATGACAGGTTCAACGTCTTTAGCTTTTAGACTCCTTCCGTTAAGATTGGTGCCCAGATAATTCTTGGCGCTTACTTAAGAGTGGTAACAGTTTTCGCACAATCAATGGATCTTACTCTCTCGTATGTGCGAACATACTTTACACACTTTTAATAATTACACTTAAAAGAACGGATCTTTTTAAGTCGTTTACAAAATCCAATCTTTAAACGGAAAAGAAGATGAGATTAAACTTCTGATTTTTAAAGCGTAAGGAATATAAATTATTTTCATATTCCTCCTTACTTTAATCCATTTTTAATCAGATATCATTTAATCTTTATTCTTGACAAGTAAGAAAAATATTTATCCCAATTTCGAATTCTGGCTCACTTCAGTCACTTCATCAGACTGAGTGTCCATTTCCTTCTTACCATTATTCGGATCCTTTGTCTGGGACAGATATAGGCCTTCTGCTGCAAGATAGAATAACATCTTCAGCCTTCTCCTCTTGTCCCAGTTGACATCCTCAGGCTCTCGAGAGCGCTTGTTCCCACAAGTCTTGGTAGCGGTGACACCATGAACATGTTCATCATCATCACTCTCTTCTACCATAAAACCATTGCCATATCCATATTTGGTCACACAACTTTTGACTGACATCTTTCGAACACTAATAGTATTACAATACAATCTTGTCTTAAATTGTTGGTCCTCTATAGTACTTTATAAAGCAGTACGGGAAGTAATAACTATTACAAGTGTTCGAAAGGATAAATAAATGGTCAATCTTCAAAACTGTCGCAAACGTGTTGTGTCTTGAATCTTGATAACCTTGCAAGGCCAATGTTGAGAACTGCCGCAAGCTTGTTGTGTCATGAATCTTGATATCCTGAAATCAAGAAACAACTAAATCTGGATGGTTACAATGTTGTGTGTTGAGTCGAGGATAGCCCTCTATCCTTAAGACAAGATTGCCCCGTATATATGCTTTTACGTTAGCGGGCAATAGTCTCCCAAGATAAAACAACACTTTAATCTCAACACTACAAAGCCAATAGGTTGAGCCTGCCGAATAAAACAAATACGAATCGACTTGCTGAAGATATGGAAAAGGAAGGAAGAGATTCTATCTCCTCTTCTGTTTTGTCTCTGTGTATATAGTGTGTCTCTGTAGTGTATATCTTGTGTATATGTAAGGGTTTGGTCACTGTTTTTCACCTTTGTTTCTTTGAATTTGATCATCGCTTTCGTGGATTTTTACTGTCTGTTTTTCGTGTGTTTTCAGTCTTCTGTGCAGTTTTGAATTGAGCCAACAACATCTCAATATATAGCATGGAGGAGGGGCTGTCCAACTGCCAAGACAAGGCTGTAATGGCCATTAAGGGAGGCCATTAAAACAGCCAAGTAATGACTGTTAAGGCCATTGAAAGAGGCAGCCCAACTGCCCAAGAATGGGCTGTTAATGGAGGAGTTAATCAGTCAAGTAATGGCTGATTAATGCCTCAAAAAACAGTTCCAACGGAGGCAGAATCAACTTTCCAGAAACTTTAGGGACCAAACTGTAAATATTGAAACTTTAGGGACCAAACTGTACATATGAAAGAATTCAGGTTCAAACTGTACATATAAAACTTCAGGGATCAAACTGTACATCTGGCAGAGTTCTCTAGTCCAAAGATAATATCAGAAAGCCCCCACAACCCACGACCCCGAGCCCGGACCGGACGGGCGGGAGGCGACGGCGCGCGTGTGAGATTAGCCATGAACCCAAGAACATCTAGGTCTTCCCTCCTTTAAACACATGGGATACCCCTTGGGGTCCCAAACCCTTTACCAATTAGAGACTTGTATAGAGAGCAATTCTTCATATTCGCACCGATGTGGTAGATTTGTCCCACACCACATTTTCATGACTCAAACACCTTACTTCGTGGACCAATATATCTTTCATTTCTCAACGAAATTTGACGATTCTTGGCCCTACGGTCATCTACTCACTTCGTAGATCATGCATGTGCGAAGAGACAAGGTCTCCAACATGCAGAACACTAGTGTTTAATTCATCATGGGTGGACGCATCTCCCCGCCAAAAGCAAATTTCCAACACTTTATTAATTTTTTGTCTGTATTATATGTTAAGTGGCCCCAATGTATGCTTTTTTAACCTATGAGTTGTTTAATATGACTTTATCCACTCTTTGTCTAATTTATGTTTTTTTTGTTACTTTATGGCTCATTTATTTTCTGTTGCACTTTGTAGATTAAAGATGGTTCATGTGGACTTGATTTTCAATCACGGTGGTGAATGGACAACTAAGCCCATTAGAGGAGTATGACCCTGACCTTCTGTCTTTTAAGGATTTAGTTGATGAATACATTAAAAAATAGGGTTTGTAGGGGTTCAATAACTAATTATTGCTGGCCAATCTGAAAAATATTATGAGATTGGAGATGATGTTGGAATTAGGCATCTGTTGTGTCTTGTTAGTGATAAATTTAGTGTTATCAATATTTATGTTATAGATGAGTGTGAGCTTGTTGTTTCTGTCCCCAATATTGTCCATCATAGTTAGACTTATGCAGTTGTAGCTTCAACTACTAGTTTTGGGATGTAATGATTGCTCAATGACAGTACAATATGTGTGGTTTAATGTTATTTTTGGCTATGATTTGGATGTCATGTTGTGACTTAGGTTGTGTAAGTTTTTGCAGTTACAACATAACATCCAAAACTCTTAAAGTTTTTGCAGTTGACATGCTTAACTCAACTGTGTGAATGTTGAACTTGGCTGGTGCTTATTCAAGTGAAGGTGTTTTAGTAGTTAAATTGCCTTGATTTTTGTTCTATTATTGTGCATTATTTCAATTGTATGTGTTCAGTCTTTGAGTATCCATTATTGTATAGGAAAACTGATCTAATTTCTTATCAAAACATGTCCAGCTATATAGTCAAATATCTGGGCAAAAAGTGTCCAGTTTGGGACACAAAATTCTGGGCAAAATTTTTGATGTTTGGGACTATATTTCTGGGCAGATTGAAGTCTACTTTGGCTCTAAAGTATGCATTCACCAATATAGTCCAAAAATATGCACCAATATACTCATAAAACTACACAACCATATAGACATTAAAGTGTGATTTCTAGTTGAGCATTCACCATATAGAACATGTAGATAAACGGATTTCACAATAATATACTCCAAGTTAATATGCACGAGTAAATTGACATTAAAGATCAATAACTTTCATTCAACGTAAACATTACACATTCAAGCTAACTTGATCCAAAATGAACACCAAACATTACAACTTCATCCAAGATGCACATTACACATTCAAAACCAAATTTCAATTTAGTCACACTAAACATTCTTAATCTACCTTCAAACTAAAATACAAAGACAATATTGAGCTTCATTTTGTCATCACCGAAAATGCAAATCCAACAATTAATGCACACAACATTATAATGCACCATCAGAAAAATCTTAATTGTAAGATAGAATAATTTTCCTTAGGGATTCCTTTCATTATTCAAAATATATATAGTTGTACAAATGTTGATTCCTAATACAGTACGAATCCTAACTTACCTTAAATGATTGATTCCTAATACAATAAGAATCCTAAGTTACCTTAAATATACATCTATCATAATTACAAAATATACGGTGAATATTCGCTAATACTCCCCCTCAGACGGAGCGGGAAGAGGCCGAACGCTAAGGCTGGATCGAAAGTCAGTGAAGAGCTGTCTCGGTAGTCCTTTTGTGAAAATATCTGCATACTGATAAAAGGAAGGCACGTGTAATATTTTTACTTGACCACGGGCAACCTTCTCTCGCACAAAGTGGTTATCCATCTCAATATGCTTAGCCCGCCGATGTTGGACCGGATTATGAGACATATAGATGGCAGATATGTTGTCACAATAGACTATGGACGCCTTTTGTAGTGGACAATGAAGCTCCAAAAGAAGATTTCTGAGCCAACAGATCTCAGCAACGACATTAGCAACTCCGCGATATTCTGCTTCAACACTCGAACGGGATAGCGTGGCCTGCCGCTTGGCGGACCATGAGATAAGATTATCTCCAAGAAATACACAGTACCCTGAGGTGGAGCGACGTGTGTCGGGGCATCCTGCCCAATCTGCATCCGTGTAGGCGAGTAACTTGGTTAGGGCAGAGGGGTAGAGATGTAATCCAAAGTCTAGTGAGCCCTTAACGTATCTGATAATACGTTTGAGGGCGGCAAAATGGGATTCTTGGGGGTCGTGCATAAACAGACACACCTGCTGAACGGCATATGCAATATCAGGCCTAGTGAATTTAAGATACTGAAGGACACCTGTAAGACTCCGATATAGAGTAAGATCATAAATTGGCGCACCGCCATTGGCACTAAGCTTGGATTTTGAGTCCACCGGAGTTGGCATAATTTCACAATTTGTCATCTTAGCCCTATATACTATGTCTTCTGCATACTTACGCTGACACATAGTGGCTGCAGATCTGGTCACTGATATACCCAAAAAATAACTCAGCTTGCCCAAGTCAGTCATAGCAAATTCAGTTTTGAGTAGAGCAATGATTTCATTCTTCAAACCGTCAGATAAGGCAGTGAGAACAATGTCATCGACATATAACAGCAAATAAGCAGTGCTGCTACCTCGGTGAAAAGTGAAGAGAGAGAGTTATCACACCTGCTACATATAAAACCAATCTGCAGAAGATACCTGGCAAAATGATCATATCAAGTGCGGGGTGCCTGTTTCAAGCCATACAATGACTTCCTGAGACGACATACAAACTGCGGAACTTCCGGATGAACAAAGCCAAAGGGCTGATGCATGTACACAGTTTCTTTTAAATCCCCATGAAAAAATGCATTCTTGACATCAAGCTGATGAATAGGTCAATGCATGCCCATAGAAATACTGAGAACAGTCATAATAGTGGCCGGTTTAATAACCGGACTGAATGTCTCACCACAATCAATACCCTCATGTTGATTAGTGCCATTAGCAACTAGTCTTGCCTTATACCTCTCCAAGTCACCACTGTCTCTTAACTTGTGACGAAATAGCCACATACACCGGATAACATTCACACCGTCTGCTTTAGGTACCAAATCCCAAGTGTTCTGCTTGGTTAAAGCGTTAAACTCCTCGCACATTGCCGCATTCCAATTAGGGTCCAGTTTTGCTAGTTTTGGATTTTTTGGAATGGGTGATAAGGATTGTGTGGAGAGATTGAAGTGAAGCTTGGGTTTGAAGATCCCGTGTTGTGCACGAATCTCCATGCGATGGGAGGGCAGCAGTGGGAGGTCGGGACTGGGAGGTTGCAGGTCTACTGGTTCTGGACTGGTAGGCAGCAGTGCTACGGGACTAGTAGGCTGCAAGCTTATGGTTTCTAGACTGGGAGAGGTTTGCGGGTTCTGCAATTCTGGATTGTTTCTGGCTGAAGGCAGCATGGGTGTTTGTGTGGTGTTCGACCGAGAGTAGGGATCAGTTTGGTCGGAAATGGTGACGGAGCTGTAAGCTCTGACTGAACAACGGACTGCCGGTGGTACAGAGATTGAATAGCCGGGGATAGACTCGGTTCATCGAGAAAGGTGTAATCGGTAGTCTGAAATTTTTTGAGATTGGAAAACGAAAAGGTCGTCTCGTCAAAGGTGACGTGACGGAAGACGATGATTTTGCGAGTGTCAATGTCATAGCACAAGTAGCCCCGATGATTGGGAGAGAGACCAAGGAAGACACATGGTAGGGTGCGAGGGACAAGTTTGTGAGGTGCAGTGGATGCTATGTTGGGGTAGCATAAGCAGCCAAAAATACGGAGATGGTCATAGTATGGGAACCTACGGTATAGTATTTCGGTAGGGGTGTTGTTTTGGAGAGTGCTAGTTAGTAAAATATTAAGGAGAGATTCTACCATTTTAACAGCATATACCCAAAAGGGTGGTGGAAGACAGGCATGAAACAGAAGGGTGCGAACCATGTTATTGATGGTACGTATAATTCGTTCAGCCTTTCCATTTTGGGATGAGGTATAGGGACAGGAAAAACGGAAAACCATGCCTTGCTTAGAGCAGAAATTGAGAAATGCTGAGTTATTAAATTCACGTTCATTATCACATTGGAAAGATTTGATAGGTTTTTCAAACTGTGTTTTAATGTATTTTTGAAATTCAAGGAATTTGTCAAATACTTCAGATTTGAATTTCAGGGGGTAAATCCAGACAAAGTGTGAAAAATCATCTAAAAATACAAGATAAAATTTGTGACCCAAAGAGCTAATAACCGGAGATGCCCACAAATCAGCATGAACAATATCAAAAGGAGAAAAAAAATACTGTTGGATGACATAAATGGAAGACGAGTATGTTTGCCGAGCGGGCACGAAAAACAGCAAGTTTCCCATTATTACATTGAATACGCTTAGTAGGCCTAAGAAAAGTAAAAACAGGGTCTCCGAGGTGTCCGAGTCTGTTGTGCCAAGTTGAGGGAGAGATAGCCGCAAGGGATAAGATGACAAATTGTAAAATTATGCCAACTCCGGTGAACTCAAAATCCAAGCTTAGTGCCAATGACGGTGCGCCAGTTTCTGACCCCACTCTATATCGGAGTCTTGCAAGTGCCCTTCAGTATCTTACATTCACTAGGCCTGATACCATGTAAGATAGAATAATTTTCCTTAGGGATTCCTTTCATTATTCATAATATATATAGTTGTACAAAGATTGATTCCTAATACAGTACGAATCCTAACTTACCTTAAATGGTTGATTCCTAATACAATAAGAATCCTAAGTTACCTTAAATATACATCTATCATAATTACAAAATATACAGTAAATATTCGAAGAATATTCGCTAATATTTATCATTCCATTTTCAATAACCACATGATTTCTACTAATAATAAATAAAATTAATTATAATTAAGTACAACATAAACAGACATTTCAGCATCTATCCATCGAAAACAAAAACTTACATCACGATTAGCACACTTACGAAATTTTCTTCCGGAATTTGTAGGAGTTTTTGAAGTGAATTATCGAGGAACTAGCCTGCAATGGCAGGTCCTCGAAGATGAAACACTAATCTCGACATTTCCTAAACCCTAAAACTTGAAGAAAGAGATTAAAAAAATTAGAATCAATCAGATTAAAGAGGGCTCTACACAGTTAATGAAATTAAAATAAGTTAACAACCTTCTTTAGGCTTTCCAGTCGTGTTAGGTTTGTTTTAGGAATTTTAAGACTGGGTGAATTTTAATTGGGGTAAGTATTTTTAGTCGGGTTACGGGTATAACCCGTTCACACGGGTATTTTTTTAATTAAATGGGTCAAGCGACCCCAAGGCATCCACGTATTCCGTCAAAATAAGGGTATATGTAGAAGTTTATTGGACGGTAGAGGTACGTATGTCGCAAAAGTGCAACAGAGGATTAAATTCAATAATAAACTAAAGTAAAGGGTAAATATGACCATTTTTCGTTTTAAAATTTTATGACTACTGCAACAGTGGTTGATGATGCATTTGTTTGGCCAAACTTTAAGATAGTAGTAGTTTATTTTGAAATGTGTTTTTGTTATAAATATTTTTAGAGAATACATAATAGTTTTTTTTGAGAATAATATTTGTATTTGGCTAATTAATTTGAAAACTTAGGTCAATATTTGGCTAAGGTTTCAAGAGTGTTGGGGAAAAGCTATTTTTTTAATTTTTGAAAAATAACTGTTACTATTACTCAAAAATAGTTAAAGATTGGGTAGACACCTCAACTTTCTAAAATAAGTAATTTTTTTTAACTAAACACTTCTGACCTCGTAAAAACTTGGCCAAACATGCTATTAAGTAGGGGTGAGCGGGTCCGGGTATCCTAACATTTTTTAACTACCCGGACCCTACCCGGTAAAAGATCGGTTCCTAAATTTACTATCCGGACCCGCAGGGTCCGGGTAGGTTCCCGGGTACCCTGTAAATAAAAAACACAAATTAAGCAACAATTTTTAAGCCTATGAGAATAAAAAAGAGTTCTAAAATAATTTCATCAAGTAGTTTTTTAGCCTGCAATCGGAGTTTTTAGTACCCTTATAAGAAGTTTTAGAAAACTTATTCATTGTAGAAAAGCTAATTCTGTAACCAAAACCTAAAATTACAAGCCAAATTTGACACTCAATTAATTGAACGTGTTGATTTCAAAATAAATTTAAAAATATCTGAATTAAACTTATTTTCGTGTTCATAAGCTCTTCGATACAAAAGAAAAGCTTTATTATACTAGTAAATCCCTAAATTTCATCTTCACAACTACAAAAACATACACAAATTTTAAAAATAGATTTATATTTCAAATAAAAAAGTAATACAAATTGAAGATGGGTATCGCTTAAAATAGAACAGAAGCATATGATATTAAAAAGAAATTGAAGAGTTAGATATGAACCCATATGCATTTTAGGAATGACGTGAACACAACCAAGGGAGAGAAAGAGGCAAAGGTGAAGCTTCAATGACGACAACGATGAAAGTACCTGAGAGAAAGCTTCAACAACGACGACGATGAAGCTCGGTGGTGTGGCTAAAACGCCATTGTTATTGAGAGAGTTTTGAATGTTTTCTCTTAGGGCATAAAGAGCATTCTAGAATAAAGGGGTGAAAAAGCTAAAATATTTACGTCTTGGGGTGGGGAAAATCAATGTGTAGGCGTGCAACAAACAATTTTGGAGAAAGTTAAAAGTGGTCCAAATGTTTCTAAAAAAAGTAAAAATATTTAATATTTTATAGGTTCCGGGTATCGGTTCCAGGTATCGATTCCGGGTCCGGGTACCCTGTCTCTATTTGCCGGAACCGGAACCGGACCCGACATTGATAGGTTCCTAATTTTACTACCCGGACCCTACCCGTTATTATAATATATCTACCCGGAACCTACCCGTTAGTGTCGGTTCCGGTCGGGTATCTGGGTACCCTGTACCCGTGCTCACCCCTACTATTAAGCACTTTTGGCTTAAGTCTTTAAGCTCACCCAAACACCCTCTTAATTAGTTCAGACTGCTGTCAATAGTTATATGTATCAATAACCAATTTCAATCTCAGGTTACTTAAAGTCGACTATATAAAATCTCTTTTATTCATGTTAAAAGATGAATTAGCAATGAATTTTTATTGTTTAGCAATATAAATTATTTATTTCTAATTTCTGTTGTCTATATAGTGTGTATTCAGTCACATTTAATTCGAATACTGATAAGTGATTTTGTTTTATAAAGTAAAAAGATTTCTTACAATCACCCAACCTAATTAAAAGGTAATATGAGCAACTAAAAGAAAAATAAAATAACAAAAAAGTAACTTAATACTCATGACATCAAAAAAGAAAAAAAGAAATTAATTCATGCAAATTTTCACAATACAACAAAACTACTCAGCCGCAACGCAATTGCCAAAGAAAAACTCAAAAAAGTTACAAAAGAGGGGAATATGTAATTAAGTCAAAGGATAGGGTAGTCTTCTGCCAACTGGATCAGGAATATTGGAAATTCTAGAAATTGTTGGAAATTTGCCTTTGGCGGGAGTTGCGACCGACCAACTAACTTTAACGGCTTAAACACTAGTGTTACGTATGTTGGAGAATCCGGTTCTTCACACATGCATGATCTACTAAGTACGTAGATAACCGTAGGGCCAAGAATCGTCAAATTTCATTGAGAAATGAAAGAGATATTGGTCCACGAAGTAAGGTGTTTGAAGCATGGAAAGTGTGGTATTGTGTTCAATTCTCCCTCATCGGTAGAGGAAGAAAGAATTGTTGTGTATATAAGACTCGAAATTGGTTTGGGGTTTGGGACCCCAAGGGGTATCCCATGTGTTTAAAGGAGGGAGGACCTAGATGTGCTTCGGTTCAAGGAAAGACCACACGCGCGCCGCCGCCGCCCGCCCGTCCGGTCCGGTTCGGGTTCCGGGTTCCGGGTTCCGGCTGAATTACTCCTCCTTTTATTTTGGCTGAATTACTCCTCCTATAATGGTCAAATCCGTTGGTCTTTCACCATTTATGTTGGTGACTTTACTACCTCCATAATGGCCATCATTTGGCTATTATGGAGGCAGTTTTTCAGCCCCTCCATCACCTATATAAACACCTCCTTACACCATTGTTGAGCACTAAGAACACACATATAATATACACGAAATTCAGAAGCTTACACAAGCAGAAAGTTTTCTTCTTCCTACAACTTCCAAGGCATCATTTCGTTACTCAATATTCTTCACGGTAGCTCTTGAGTTTCCTTTGCTCAAGTGTTCCATTGCTGTTTTATCTTGGGAGACAAATTGTCCAGGACGTATAAAGGATACATACGAGGCAATATTGTCTTAAGGACAGAGTGCCACACTCGACTCAGCAAAACCAGTTTCCATTTTTCCGTCTTCAACAAAATTGTAATTTCAGTTTTGTGATTATATTGTAATTTTCAGATTACTAGTTGAATTATTGAATCTTTATTTATCCTTTCGAATACTTGTAATAGTTATATACTTCCCGTACTGCTTTATAAAGTACCATAGAGCAAAAATACCCAACAACTTAAGACAATATTTGTATAGTATTACTATTAGTGTTCGAAAGATGTCGGTCAAAAGTTGTGTGGCCAAATCGGGATATGGAAATGGTTTTCTGGTAGAAGTGAGTGATGATGATGAACGTATTCATAGTGTCACCGCTACCAAGACTGGTGGGAACAAGCGCTCTCGAGAGCCTGAGGATGTCAACTGGGACAAGAGGAGAAGACTGAAGATGTACTTCTATCTTGCAGCAGAAGGCCTGTATCTATCCCAGACAAAAGATCCGAATAATGGTAAGAAGGAACTGGACACTTAGTTTGATGAAGTGACTGGAGTGAGCCAGAATCCGAAATTGGGATAAGTAGTTTTTCTTATTTGTCAAGAATAAAGAGTAAATGAGGTCTGATTAAAAAATGATTAAAGTAAGGAGGAATATGAAAATAATTTATATTCCTTACGCTTTAAAAATCAGAAGTTTAATCTCATCTTCTTTTCCGTTTAAAGATTGGATTGTAAAGCATCTTAAAAAGATCCGTTCCTTTAAGTGTAATTATTAAAAGTGGGTAAAGTATGTTCGCACATACGAGGGAGTAAGATCCATTGATGCGAAAAATTGTTACAACTCTTAAGTAAGCGCCAAGAATTATCTGGGCACCAATCATAACGGAAGAAGTCTAAAAGTTAAAGACGTAGAACCTGTCATACTATTTGGCAGAAGATCCTTCATAGGATGATATTGGACACTCAGTCATACAAAGCCTCCGGGCGACTGGAGTGGGCCAAAATTCCTTTGATATGATGATATTGGACACTCAGTCATACAAAGCCTCTGGGTGACTGGAGTGGGGCCAGAATTCATATCATAGGAAAAGTAATGGACACCTAGTGTGGTGGGCCAGAGTTTTCAGGTCTTAATGATCTGAAGGCCTAAAGAAAGGCAGTAAAGAAATTGGACACTCAGTCTGCCAAAGCAACTGAAGTGGGCCAGAGTATCGAGATCACATATGATCCGGTTACGCCCTAACCACGGGCAAGAGGTTGTTCATGTGAAGCAACGCCACCTTTAAAATCAAAGGGGCTGGAGAGGTTGTCCTCAATAGGACTTCAGGGAATGAGATCACTCTAAAAGAGGTGATACATGTTCCTAACTTGGTTTAAGGGACGTTGTTGGTCAAGTTGGTTTGAGACTAGTCCAACAGGTCTGTAATAACTAAGAATTGTACAATATGTCTATAGCCCAATGAATGATATATTTGTAATCCGTGCATCTATGCCATCATAGATTAAAACACGTTAAATAATAAGTCATTCAAAAGCTAACGATGTTGAGATTGTTGCCTCCTTTCGACATAAACCCTCAAAATGAATGTGAGGTAGGCGAAGAGGCAAAATCACCTTTCCAAATTCCGTTAAGGGAATAGCGAAAGAAGCACCGCTCCTCTAGAACTTAGTCACACCTACTTGGGTGATTTGAAGTTTATACAAAATAGAGGGGGGAGACAAGTACGTTGTGATCTTCATTGATGATGGTACAACGTATGGAATCCTTTGTTTGTTAAAAAGAAAAGATGAAGTTGTTGAAGCGGATAAGCGCTACAAAGCAGAAGTTGAAAATCAACTAAGCCTATGGATTGCGAAATTCATAGCGATAGAGGGGGAGAATGTGAAGCAGCGTTCATTAAACGACTGTTCATTACTCACCTCAGTCTAACGGTGTTAGCCAAGCGCAAACCCGTACGCCTAAATTATGTGGGGCAAGACGATCCTTACCGCTAATGCGATCCTCAACGGAACTCCGCATAAGGATAAGGATAACTCTCCGTGTGAGACATGAAAATGATCTCACATACAAAAGTTGTGATGTGGGGTGGCTTGGTAGAAGTTGGACTACCGAAACAGGTCAAGTTCGACCTAAGACTGTAGATTGCATATCCACTGGATCTGTAAATAACAGTAGTACTTATCGCCTATTGGCGTCAAAGAATGTTGAATTCTTATAAGATAACTTTCCTTGAAAAGGAAAAAGGAGTAATTGCTCAAGGTTAACAAGAACCCGCGAGGTTCGACCGTCCGGAACTAGACGTTCCGTATCTACAGGACTCGAAAGTTGCTGGCTATCCGGAACTTAATATTCCAGATCTGCAGAACTCAGGGATTCTAGATGTTGAACCAAGACGGAGCAAAGAGGGGATAAGGACTTGTTCCAGTCCTTCTAGCTTGTATGGTTAAGAACGAACCATGGACAATTAACAAATAATTGTTATCTCCAAAAGCGCTGCTTTGGAAAGAAGCTAAAGAGAGAAATATATTCCATCATATAGAACCATACTTGCGTAATGGTTGATCTTTCTCAGGGAAAAGAACCTTTGGGTTATGAAAAATGATACTCAAAAGTGAGTACAAAGTAGATGGATCTACTGACGAGTTCAAAGCCTCGGCTACTTGTACATGTGCTCCCCTGGGAGTAGCTTAACATCATGGGCCATTGCAGTCTTGCGTGGCATGAATGTTAAAGCGACCTTCCCAACCGGAGAGTTGGAAGAAGAGAATCGAGTTGGTTTTACGAATTTGTTGGGCTTCTTCTGAACTTTCATCTTGGTCTGAAATGTTTACATTTTGGTCCTGAAAGTTTCAGATAAAGCGAAATAATGAATCGAGCACGAAACATTGACTCTGAAGTTAGAAAGCCAACAGTTGGAGAATCAACAGTCTGAAAGTAAAAGTCATATTGAAACAAAGTCTCGATATGAAAGATATGGATATCACAGATGACATCTTAGGAATTGGATTTCTAAAGACATCTAACGGACTGGTCGATAGTTGACAGTCTCGTTGAAGCCATCAATGGATATGAATCATAGAACTGATTGGAATCATGATGCACCCATAGACAAGGAGCGATACACACAGATCACGTGTAGTTCAATGTACTGTACACACTACAACCTACCTGGTATCGTCCTACAAACAGATCAGTTGAACTAAGTTTCACTGATGATCTTAATACATGATCAATAGAAAGTGTTAAGTCGGATATGACGATATCTGAATTATTCGTTTATCTTCGGATTATAGTATTACGGATGTCGGCGGTTACGAGAGAACACAGTGATGCAACCGGACATCGATCCCGAAGAACACCAAAGCCACAAGTAAATGTGTATGGTGGTTCTTGGAAAATCCTCTAAGCAAACTTGCATCGGCCGATTCATGATGGAATCGGAGTTTATCACTTTATACAAAGCATGAAAGAAGTTGAGTAACTTCACGACTCCTTAGAGGACGTCCCTTATTGGGAGAAACCCGTGCCTTCAGCAGTTATAGACTGTGGCTAGCCGGACGGCTTTAGGAAGGACACGGATGACGGCGTCTGGACATATCTGTCAGGATTTGTCAGGAGACATAAGACCGTATGGCAGTTGATCATCACGGGTGTCACTTCCTTGTTTACTAACTAAGGGACTACCCGGAGATCAAGTGTTCTGCCTGTCTAGGGGAATGGGCTTAAAACCCAAAATATACGGACCAATACAGTGGTAACCCAACCTTACTAACTGGAGATCCCAGTAATTTGGTTCAATGGGAAAACTAAGCTGTAAAGGTTGATTGATCGCGGTGGAAGCATGAGCACTTCGGATAGTGATTTCTGAAAAGAAATACCAAATTCAAAGCCGTTCCCGCGATAGACTTTAAGTGCTATCTGCAGTGTGGGTAAATGTTAAGTTTTCAAAACCTATAATGCTCCTCAACAGTTGAGGTTAGGTTTTGGGAAACTTTAATGCTTCCTAACCCTTGTGAAGTGGGGTATAGCAGGATACCTTGTAGGAGACCACCTATTTAAGTGCGAGGACGGGCCGCCTCAAAATGAACGCACTTAAGAATCCAAGACGTTGTCCATGGCCAAAACGGACAAAACATTACGAAGAAGAGAGTAAGGGAATTTGTTGTGTTGGTATCGTTGTCTTGGCTTACACTAAACACTTGACGGTTCAAGACATCACGTTCACCGCCTTGATGAAGTAAGTCCGATGGTATTCAACTATGGAAGGTTCAAAGTGAGGCTACCTCTCCTTATGCAACATCGGTCATTGAAATATTCTTGGAAATGAAAAAGACACCATGTGAGTGCGCCAAAATCTCTTTCAAGAGGGGATTGTTGGAAATTTGCCTTTGGCGGGAGTTGCGACCGACCAACTTTAACGGCTTAAACACTAGTGTTACGTATGTTAGAGAATCCGGTTCTTCACACATGCATGATCTACTAAGTACGTAGATAACCGTAGGGCCAAGAATCGTCAAATTTCATTGAGAAATGAAAGAGATATTGGTCCACGAAGTAAGGTGTTTGAAGCATGGAAAGTGTGGTATTGTGTTCAATTCTCCCTCATTGGTAGAGGAAGAAAGAATTGTTGTGTATATAAGACTCGAAATTGGTTTGGGGTTTGGGACCCCAAGGGGTATCCCATGTGTTTAAAGGAGGGAGGACCTAGATGTGCTTCGGTTCAAGGAAAGACCACACACGCACCGCCGCCGCCCGCCCGTCCGGTTCCGAGTTCCGGGTTCCGGGTTCTCGGGTTCTCGGGTTCACGGGTTCACGGGTCCACGGGTCGTGGGTCGTGGGCTGTGGGCTGTGGGCCTTCTGATATTATCTTTTTGGGCCAGAGAACTTTTTCAGAAGTACAGTTTGATGAAGTTCGGATATGCGATTCGGACGTAATTCTTTCGGATGTGCAGATTTGGTCCTTGAAGTTTCGAGCGTCGAATTTGGGCGATCAAAGTGAAACGCCAAGCTCTCAATTCACCATTTATTTTGGCTGAATTACTCCTCCTATAATGGCCAAATCCATTGGTCTTTCACCATTTATGTTGGTGACTTTACTACCTCCATAATGGCCATTATTTGGCTATTATGGAGGCAATTTTCAGCCCCCTCCATCACCTATATAAACATCCCCTTACACCATTGTTGAGCACTAAGAACACACATATAATATACACGAAATTCAGAAGCTTACACAAGCAGAAAGTTTTCTTCTTCCTACAACTTCCAAGGCATCATTTCGTTACTCAATATTCTTCACGGTAGCTCTTGAGTTTCCTTTGCTCAAGTGTTCCATTCTTTGTTTTATCTTGGGAGACAAATTGTCCAGGACGTATAAAGGATACATACGGGGCAATATTGTCTTAAGGACAGAGTGCCACACTCGACTCAGCAAAACCAGTTTCCATTTTTCCGTCTTCAACAAAATTGTAATTTCAGTTTTGTGATTATATTGTAATTTTCAGATTACTAGTTGAATTATTGAATCTTTCTTTATCCTTTCGAATACTTGTAATAGTTATATACTTCCCGTACTGCTTTATAAAGTACCATAGAGCAAAAATACCCAACAGAAATTTGGATGGTTGTAATGATAAATAAAATTATTTCTAAGGCTTTGATATTTATCAACCTTATTATAAATTTCAGTTTGAGCTTTAAGAATAAAATATTTTATTCTTATAATATAATTTTACGATTTAAATTGAAATTAATTGAGATCTAAAGTAGGTACTAGATATCGAGCGGCAAAAACGATAATGAAACTTAGGAAGGACATAACGCATCAACTACAGTTAGTTGCATTGCCACATTGATTGGAATTGATTTTTTGTATGTAAATCCAAATTCTTTAGTTTTCTTTGATTTTATTTCATTGATTGGGCAGACATCAGTTCTAACTTCTATGACTATTATTCCATGTTGGTTCCACACTTTTAATAATAATTATTATTATTATTTTTAATATTTGTTGAAATGAATGTTTCTATATTTTGTTAAAGGTTAAATCAGTCAAACTACATGTCAATTACAAAAATTGTTATGATAGTTTATATGAAACATTACCTCCAATATTCTGTAATATTCAAAAGACTCATCATAATCAAAGATATTTTTGCTCTGGCAATCCATGTCTTTAATTTGGATTTAAAATCAAATTATGCACGTGAATTAAATTGTACTAACAGTTTAATTCAAAGTACATGTATAGTGTATTGTCCGATTGGTAAGATGAGCTAAATTTGGATTTATTCAAATTGATCTGTCAATAAATATATGTTCAGCTCAATCAACCTCAACTTTTCTAGGGATAAATTTTCATGAACTTAATTTGACAATCTTAGAATCATTTTTGTCTAATTTAAAATCCTAGTTTAGTCCATCGTTTACGAATGAAATAAAAGTCATTTAGACGAAGCTTTTGCAAGATTTGCGAATCGCAGGTCATGTATGTGACATGATCTGCGGTTCGCAGACTGTGATGTGGGGATATTTTTTATTCACTTTGTGTGCACGATTTTAGGGAAATATAAATAGCCTTTTAGGATTTTGGAACAGATTATTCCATATCCGATTTTGTCTTCTTTATTCCATACACTCCATAGTTAATGTATTGAAGTTTTTGAGGAATGATTTGCTACCATTTGACTCAATATTTAGTTCTTCTTTGAACATCTTTGTAAGTTATCATGAATGCTTATTTAATTAATATTTTATTTTCATTTATCATGAGTAGCTAATTATCTAGCTAGGGTTGTGAACCTTAATGGTGTTATTAATATAAATGGATGTTTAAATGATTGATTAGATTATTTATCATTAGTATAATCTATTAATGCTTCAATTTGTGATGATATCAATGGTGACCAACATTGATAGTGACTATAGCCCTTATTGCTTGAAAAATGATAGTGGGTAGGAGAAATAGTAATGACAAAGATTTGAGAATTTAATTTCCATCTAATAACCAAAGCTAATAATAGAATGGTTAATTTGAGATTAAGTGGGTGTATTGAAATTCACATCCTAGGACTTGAAAAAGCCTAGTGAAGACAATTATCACCTAAATTGGAAGACTATTGGTAAACTCTTAATTGACCCATAGTCTAGTATATTAAGTAATTAATTAATGTCAACCATGACTCCAATTATATTGATTCACCTAGAGAGATCACAATTCTAGTCCTCCCATCAATTGAATTACCAATTTACAATATTTCGTTCTTGAAATTAATTAGTAGATCAATTTTAAAACAATCAATATTTTTCCAATTTTCTTTGGAAATTTAGACTAATTGTTGAGGTTTGTAATTAAATTATATTTTTCTCGATTCGACTCCAACCTTAATTGAGTTCTATATTTGTCAACGACCGCTTTACATCCTTTTAGAATGTGTAATTTGGATGTATCATGAGATTTGAGGCTATGAGGGGTGACATTGAGGATAGTATGTAGATAATTATTGTGAAATACCGCTTAACCGTGAACTTATTTTCCTACTATTGTCAGGGAAGTCATATTACATGCACATCATTCTTCAATGATGCTAACTTTTTTTGAGTTGCTCAATTTCTTAGTTGTGCGTAAGACTTCCGGAAACAAGATATTACAGAAGATGCACAAGTAGAGCTTCTCTTTTGTATTCTTTTTTTAATCCCAGTTATAGCCTTCGTGACTTAATCTAGATACCGGTGTGGTGGGCCTTTTACGATTTTGGAACAAGCGATTATTGCAGACACTCTTATTTAATTAGGATATCGTTTTCATTTCTTGTGGTGCTTCTTCAACCCCTCCAGCTATTAGGAATACTTGAAATTGATAAAGTTTTTAAAATTTAATTATTTCAGAATCAAACTTCATAGCTTTGGTCTGAACTTTGAACTTACTAGCTAGAGCCATTCAAATTTCGGATGAACTTTTGGTGAAAGTTAGACTTGGCAGAGGTGAGGAGGAAAAGGAGCGGTCTAAAGTTTATCAAATTTGACTTAATGTTAAATAGTTTTTAAAAATTGATTAAGGTTTAAATACTATATGGTGCTATTTCGATTTAACAATAAGGGGTGGTTTGGTAGCTGGTTTAGAGGTTAGTTATGCAAGTATTAAATAATGGTTTGGAGCTTTATTGTATGTGGTACTCCATCTATTTTTATCTTTCCACCAAATCGGCCTCTATTGACTGATTTCAACTTAAATTATCCATTTAAACCCGTCCCCGACCCATTAAACCAAATAACCCATACCATATTAAACCCATTTAATTGCACGATTTTCCCTAAATGAGTTGGTCTATAATTTTTATACTTCAAAATTGAATTTATGTCTAGTAGAGTATAAGTTCTTTAAGGGTGCGTAACATAACTTATGAGATATTATAATGTGGAGATAAAAACTTATACCTTACGAAAAAAGTTGTTTGCATTGAGGAAAAACAATTAAAGACCAGCACAAAAAAGGGATAGAAGTGCCAATGACCCAAACAGTAAATGTATTTGGGCCAAGCCCAGTCTAATTTCACTTAGTGCCTTGTGGACTTTTGCTATTTCAAGGCCCATAACATCTTTCCTTAATCAAACTTTCCACTTTCCAATTTCATTCATTCTTCAGTTTCCTCTTTTACCTCAAATCCAAATCAATGGCGTTAGAATGGGTTGTTCTTGGCTACGCCGCGGGTGCAGAAGCAATCATGCTCCTTCTACTAACACTCCCGGGTCTTGACCCGCTTCGCAAAGGGCTAATCACCGTGACCCGAAATCTACTCAAACCCTTTCTCTCAATCGTACCATTTTGTCTTTTCCTCTTAATGGATATTTATTGGAAATACGAGACCCGACCCACTTGTGAATCATCCGAATCGTGTTCCCCATCTGAACACTTACGTCATCAGAAATCAATTATGAAGTCTCAACGTAACGCGCTATTGATCGCGTGTGCTTTAGTGTTTTATTGGTTGTTGTATTCTGTTACAGGACTTGTTGTGAAAGTTGAGATGCTTAATAAGCGCGTGGAGAAGTTGAAGGCTGTAGATTGATGGATCGGGTTCTTGGGTTTTTTGTTTTCGGGTCGGATATGCTCTAATTATTATGCTGTTGGTTTAATTTAGATCATTTACAGAGTTAACCATCTCTTGCATTGTTTTATATTGTTAGTAATATATTAGAGGTGTTATAAGGCTGAAAAAGCTAAATAAGGGAGTACTATTTTACTATGGTAATTTTTGGTTTAAAAGGTAGTGCTTTTTATTAAATTTTGATTTTTTTTGTTATTATTGAGCATATGAATGAATTTTGTTTAATTGGAGCAGTATTAATATTGAGGATTCAAATTTCCGACTCCAATGATTAAGTAGTAGTTGTTGTTGTTGTTGTTGTTGTTGTGTTGTTAACTGGTGCTTGATCATATTAGTCTTGTTGTTTGGTGCTGCATGATAATATATGATTAAAATATTGTTGAATTGGTGTTTATCTTTGGTGGTTTATTTTTGCAATTTTTAGGTTTTGATTTTAACTTTTAACTTGTCAAGTCCTAACCTTTTTTTGCTTTAGACTATGGGAAGGGAACCTGATTTACTATAATCTTTTAGTATCTCGTGTGGATTATTTGGGTGCAAATGAATTAGTACAAACTTTATTGTGTGTTCCTCGATTGATGTCGTTGCAAGTATGTGTGGTTGCATACATTGCGTAAAATTAGTGATACTCGTCTGTCTTACCATTCTTTGTTGAGCTATTAATGCACAAAAGACTTTCTGGTGTCCTTGCACTTTTCACAGTTTTTTTTTACCGATGAACCTTAGAGGCTTTTTAGTATGTCTGAATAAGAAAGATGTGGATAAAGAGTGTACTATGATGAGACACGATAAACTCTCTTGCTATGATGTGCGTTCTTATTAGTTAATAATGTCATACCAGCACTAACGCACCAGATCCCATCAGAACTCCGAAGTTAAGCTTTCTTGGGCGAGAGTAATACTAGGATGAGTGATCCTTGGGAAGTCCTCGTGTTGCATCCCTCTTTTGGAAGGGGAGCTTTGGAGTAACTGTTAAATTTGTCATGTGATCAGGAGGTCATGAGTTCAAACAACCTCTCGCAGAAATGTGAGGTAATATTGCGTGCAATAGACCCTTGTGGTCCGGTCCTTCTTCGGATCCCTCGCATAGGGGGGGCTTAGTGCACCGGGCTGCCCAATGTCATACTTATTGATTGTTGCATACATGTACAATGTTCCTTGTATCATTGGAATAGTTATTGATTCTGTATCGTGCATAATCAGGAGCAAGAGTCGAAGGTACTCTTTAATTGGCTATGACTGAACCTGGATCCATAAGTAGTTCTTTTAAATTCAGTAATAGGCTTAGTTGTGTAGTCTGTAAAGAACTAGAGTGTGAAAAATAAAGAAGTAATCATTTTTCGTTTCTACAGAGAAATATTATAAATTGTAGGTTCTCAAGATCTAGAGGTTTAGGCATCTTTATCTTTTAAACTATATGTAAATGAATTAGTCTAACTCAATCCCAAAAGCTAGCTTGTGAGGGAAGGATTGTTCAAGTTCATATAAGGAGTTCATGTTCTCATTTCATTTTCGATATGAGACTCTTAACACTCTTTTTTTGATAGATGAGTTTGCAAGTTGACTTATGCCAAATGTGTTCTTTTAATTTCTTTGCTATTACCTATATGTTAAAAGATTAGGCCATTTTTCCATTTTACAAACGTTCTTTTGAAAATTCAATGATTCATTGCATAGAGTTGGTTCGGCACAATTCAATAATTTCTTTGCTATTACAAAACGTTCTTTTTTTATTTAGCGGTAGTCATGAGTATTAAGTTACTTTTTGTTATTTTATTTCTCTTTTAGTTGCTCATATTACCTTTTAATTAGGTTTGGTGATTGTAAGAAATCTTTTTACTTCATAAAACAAAATCACTTATCGGTATTCGAATTAAATGTGACTGAATACACACTATATAGACAACACAAATTAGAAATAAATAATTTATATCACTAAACAATAAAAATTCACAGCTAATTCATTTTTTAACATGAATAAAAGAGACTTTATATAGTCAACTTTAAGTAACTTGAGATTGAAACGGGTTATTGATACATATAACTATTGAAAGCAAGTCTACACTAATTAAGAGGGTGTTTGAGTGAGCTTAAAAACTTAAGTCAAAAGGTGCTTAATAGCATGTTTGGCCAGATTTTTACGAAGTCAAAAGTGTTTATTTAGAAAAATACTTATTTTAAAAAGTTGAGGTGTTTGTCCAAATTTTTAGTACTTTTGAGTAATAGTAACAGTTATTTTTCAAAAACTAGAAAAAATAGCTTTTTCCAGCACTCTTGAAACCTTAGCCAAATATTGACATAAGTTTTCAAATTAATTAGCCAAATACAAACTATTATTTTCAAACAAAAACCATTACGTATTCTCTAAAAGTATTTATAATAAAAACACTTTTCAAAATAAGCTATACTATCTTGAAGTTTGGCCAAACAAATGCGTCATCAACCACTGTTGCGGTAGTCATAAAATTTTAAAACGGAAAATGATCATATATACCCCCTCTACTTTGATTTATTATTGAATTTAATCGCCGTTACACTTTTGCCACATACGTACCCTTACCGTCCAATAAACGTGTACATAGGGATGACAACGGATCGGATCTGAACCGGATCCTACTAGATCCAGATCCAGATCCGTTTTTCATACCTGAATCCAGATCCGGATCCAGATTCATCGGGTCCTTTAAAATCATATCCAAATCCGGATTCATCGGATCCGCCGGATCCACGGATCGGATCTGGATCCACATGTAAAAAATTTGTTTTGCTAAGAATTTTTTTTTGAATTGACAAACGTTTTTTACTTAGGTAACATTTTATTGTGTTCCAATTTTGAAATGTTCATATGAGATATTTTCTTCGTTGTCTCGTTTTGATTGTGAGCTATTAATTGAAAATGTTGGACAATGACAATAGTTGTGAAAATGCTGACTAGTATTTTCACAATGTAGAACTTGCATGTGCTTGGAATCTTCACAAATGAATTGAATATAATTTTAACTACTTGTCTATGGAGATGTTAGTCATTCACTAATATAACATTGATTTTATTATCGAAGTTACCTCTTTATTTTTTGATTTTTGAGTTAACGCGGGAATAAATTAAACTTGCAAGGATGTGCTTAGCAATTTTAAGAAAATACTTATAAAATTACATTCTAGGTTATGAATATATTTAATAAAAAATGAATTCACGGATCAGATCTGGATTGAATACGGATCTCAAATACAAGATCCAGATCCAGATCCGATCCGGATCCGTCGGGTCCAAATTTTAAAGATCTATATCCTATAAAACGGATCTGGATCCACCTGGTCCAGGATCCACTGCCATCTCTACTTGTACATATACCCTTATTTTGACGGAGGGAACACGTGAAGGCCTTGGGTTCGCTTGACCCATTTAATTAAAAAATACCCGTGTGAACAGATTCTACTCGTAATCCGACTAAAAATACCCACCCGTCTTAAAATTCTTAAAACAAACCTAACACTTAGCTAATCCTCCATAGCTCCAAAAACACTACTGAAAAGCCTAAATAACTAATTTTAATTTCATTAACTGCGTAGAACCCTCTTTAATCTGGTTGATTCTAATTTATTTAATCTCTTTCTTCAAGTTTTAGGGTTTAGAAAATACCTGAGAATATTTCCCATTTTTGGATGATTACTGTCTTTCCAGCATAAAAATGATGACATGATGACTTTTTGCTACCTATATATGATTGATGTATAAGCCAGTTAGCTGCTATGGTTCTTTGCTTCCGTTATCATATTAATATATGTTATTGCTACTGTTTTCTTTCTTCTTTATTTTTTATATGGCTTTTTTATTATTGTAATTTCTTTCCATACTTGATTTTGATATGTTTTACTTGAGTCAAAGATATATCAGAAACAACTTCTCTATCGTAGAGATAATATTTTGTACACACCATTCTTTTCAAATTTCATTTACGAGAATATAATAGTATGTTTGGTTGTATAAGCCAGTTAACTAGCTACTACTATTATGCACTGTTTCTCCATGCAATGATTGAATTCTTGGTCTATAATTAAGTTTTGGCAAAAGCTAATGAACATGCATATGCAATTAAAGGGAGAATATACAAGAGTGATTCATTATATTCCTTTCAACTTTATGTGACATGATAAGGAATATTGAATCACTTTATATATGCAAAAGATACTAACATGTCGTCCACTAATACTATGCAATTCGACTAAGTTCAAAAGAAAAAAGAAACGAAAAGGCAATAGGAAAAGAAAGTTAGAAATAAGAGGAATACTAAATTACCACTTCTTCTGGCTATTCACCAATAGAGACACGATTTTCACTAAAAGATTCAACATATAAAGAAGAAAGTATATGAAAAGGCAATAGGAAAAGAAAGTTAGAAATAAGAGGAATACTAAATTACCACTTCTTCTGGCTATTCACCGATAGACACAGGATTTTCACTAAAAGATTCAACATATAAAGAAGAAAGTATATGAAAATACAAAAAAGATTCAACATCTATTATATATACATAAAAATAATTTTAATTTTAAATATACAATGTAATTTTTTAATGAATAGGGTTAGATGAATTCTCTTGCATCCCCTAGCTCCACCCTTCTTATCTATTATGCATTTACAATCAAAGAAACACATTATTGTAGTTGTGAAATTATGGGTTTAAAATTATTTTTTTTTAAAAATTCTAGTAGTTTCTTATAGAAATCAAAACCGTGTATCTCACAGACAACTTATGTATATTTAGGTTATTTATCATATTTTGTAGAATACTTGTACAAGTATAATTATGATATTAGTATTATAGTAGGAATATGATTTTTCATATTTAGAGATTGTATATTGTATATATAGACCTCTTCATTAATGAAAATAATCAAGGAATTATTTCTTTCATGGTATCAGAAGTGTAGGGCAAAATTTCCTTCTCTCAACTACACTTCCGCCGCCTAGCACCCTCGGAATCCGTGATTCCGACATTTTTTTTTCTTATAAAATTTTTCCTATCTTTCCAAATTCTCTTCCTAATCCCTAATTCTCCTCTTGTTCTTTCATTATGTCTACCTCAAAGAACATGTTTCATCCTGCCCTTACAGTCTCCAACATCAAGAACCACATCCCTATCGTTCTTGAGATGGAAAACGTCCAATACGCGATGTGGGCAGAATTATTTAAAGTTCACGCATGCTCGCATCAAGTCCTTCACCACATCATCCCCGCGGATACAACCAAGGAGAAGGCGTCTACCGCCAATGATGACCCTGTGTTATGTACCGTACTCTAGTGGATATATTCCACTATCTCTACGGACCTTTTGCAGACGATTATTGAACCCAACGCCATGGCGATGTATACTTGGAATAGGGTGCGTGATATATTTCAACATAACAAAAATTATCGTGTCGTTACTCTTGAGAAAGAATTCTCCCATGTCACTATGGAGGATTTTCCAAATGTTTCAGCTTATTGTAAAAGTCTGAAGGAATTGGCGGATCAACTCAAGAACGTTGGTGCGCCCTTTACGAATGATCGTCTTGTTCTTCAGATGGTTGCCGGCCTATCTGAGGCCTATAATGGTGTTGGAACTCTTCTTCATTAAATCAGTCATTTTCCTTTGTTTTATCAAGCCTGGTCTATGCTCACCCTTGAAGAGGCAGGGTTGGCTAAAAAGGCTGCAAACTGGAGCAACTTCCGTCATGATGGCGGCCTCCCCACAAAATTCCTACTCTCCATCATCTTCGGCTAATTTCGCTCCAAATTGGAACAACAAGGGTAGAAAACAGGGTCAAAATCGGAAGTCCGACGGGAAAGGAAGCGACTGCGGCCACCGCCTAGGCAGCAGCCGTGGAGGCAACGGTGGCGGAAACAATGGTTAGAGTGGCAGCCGATAGAGGCAACCGCAGCTTGGGTCAGGGCAGTAGGCCAACCGTGCCGCTGGAGTGGACCTGGCAATGGCCCAACTGGCATAGTTACCCCTTTCCAATTCCAACATTCTACTCAACGAATTGGGCGAGCCAACAAAGGCCAAATTCGCAGCCAGTTCCAGCAGTTTACCCAGCGAATTGGGTCAGCCAGCAGAGGCCCAATTCGTAACAGTTTCAGTCCAGTCAACCGGTTGTTGGGCCTTGTCAGCATGCCTTCACGGTTGCGGGCCCAACAGCAGTTTCGACACCCATGGATATCGATGTCGCAATGCATACACTTGGATTAAATCCCTCGAACAGAAATTGGTACATGGACACCGGAGCCACTTCTCATATGACGTCCGCGCAAGGTAATTTCTCGTCTTATTTCAATTTGAGCAAAAATCATGGCATAATTATTGGTAATGGCAATTCAATTCCAATTCGTGGTTATGGTCACATAGATTTGTCCCCCCCACATCCACCTCTCGTCCTAAAAAATGTCCTTCATGCCCCTCACTTAATTAAAAATTTGGTGTATGTTCGAAAATTCACAACTAATAATTGGATTTCGGTTAACTTTGACCCTTTTGGATTTTCTATAACAGATTTCAAGACGAGAATACCTCTAATGAGGTGTAATAGTCAGGGAGAGCTTTATCCAATCACCACTACCACCATTTTCACGAGTCAATCCACACCTTCTATATTTGTCGTTCTTGCTCCTTCCTTGTGGCATGCCCGTTTGGGTCATCCGGGGTCGTCTATTATTTTTCTCTTAAAAATAATAATTTCATTGATTGTAAGAGTATGCGTAGTACTCATATTTATCATTCTTGTCCTATAGGGAAACATGTTAGATTATCGTTTGTCGCCTCTACTTCTAATACGTCGATGCCCTTTGACATTATTCATAGTGATTTATGGACATCTCCTGTTTTGAGTTATTTACGCCATTGTTATTATGTTTTATTTTTAGATGATTATTCTAATTTTTGTGGACATTTCCTTTGTCTAAAAAATCTCAAGTTTTTTCCACATTCTTACAATTTAGAGCTTTCATCCGTTTCCAATTTGAACGGAAAATTAAAAACATTCAATGTGATAATGGTAGGGAATATGATAATGGGTCATTTTGGAAATTTTGTGAAACTCATGGCGTATCTTTTCAGTTTTCTTGTCCTTATACGTCCTCGCAAAATGAGAAGGCCGAAAGAAAAATTCGTACCATTAATAATATTGTCCGAACCTTACTAGCACATGCTTCATTACCCCCATCATTTTGGCATCATGCGTTACAAATGACAACATACCTCCTTAATATTCTCCCTAACAAAGGTTTAGCATATCAACCCCCACTTAAAATTCTTTACAATAAAGATCCCTCGTATTTTCATCTTAGGGTGTTTGAGTGCTTGTGCTATCCACTTTTTCCGTCTACAACAATTAATAAACTTCAAGCTAGGTCTACCGGTTGTGTATTTTTGGGTTTTCCGTCTAATCATCTTGGTTACAAATGTTTTAATTTATCTTCTAATAAAATCATAATTAGTCGCCATGTTATTTTTTATGAAACCCAATTTTCATTTGCTCAAGTGTCTAAATCTGTGTCGAGTGCTTATAATTTTTTGGATGATACTCCCGCCCCGTATATTCTACAACAGTGAGCCCACTCTACCCGTGAGTCACATCTGCCAGAAGGCCCACTTCCTGGTGGCCCAAATATTTTCCCTACCACACCATCCATTGACCTAGGCCCATCAGCCACTATTTCTCGGCAAGCAGGCCCACTGCCTACTTGCCCGATAATTCCTCCTCTAGGGACCGTCACTCAGCCAGTAGGCCAACTGCCTGTTGGCCCAAATACCTCCAATCCAGTCGAATTTCCAGGCCAGCAGGCCCACTGCCTGCTAGCCCAGTATATTACCCGCCTGACCCAGTATCACGGCCAGCAGGCCCACTGCCTATTGGTCAGTCCCAAGGCAGTTCGCCAACGTCCCCAGTCCAGTCCATTTCTATTTCGAGTCAAGGGCCCGTTACTCACAGTCAAAGGGGTATTTTTAAACCTAAACGATATTTTAATTTACATTCTAATATCACTAAATCACCCCTACCACGTAACCTAGTGTCTGCCCTTCATGACCCGAATTGAAAAATGGCCATGGATGATGAATATAATGCTCTTATTAAAAATAAGACGTGAGAGTTGGTGCCCCGTCCGACTGGTGTCAATATTATTCAGTCTATGTGAATTTTTACTCATAAGAAAAATTATGACGGTTCTTTTGAGAGGCATAAGGCCCGTCTGGTAGGTGATGGTAAAACTCAACATGTTGGCGTGACTTGTCGTGAGACGTTTATTCCAGTGGTTAAACTGGCTACCATTCACTCTATTCTTAGTCTGGCTCTCTCGAAAGCATGACCCATTTATCAGTTGGATGTAAAAAATGATTTCTTACACGGTGATCTTAAGGAGGCAGTTTACATGCATCAACCCTTGGGTTTTAAGGACTCCAATTATCCTCACCATGTCTGTTTCCTGAAAAAATCCTTGTATGAGCTTAAGTATGCTCCACGAGCTTGGTATAAGAGGATTGCAGATTATGTGTCTACTAGTTGATTTTCTCACAGCAGGTCTGATCATTCTCTGTTCATCTGTCATTGTGGTACTTCTCTAGCATACATTCTGTTATATGTGGATGATATAATTTTGACTGTCTCCTCTGATAATTTGCACAAGTCTATCATGTCCCTTCTCAGTTCAGAATTTGCTATGAAAGACTTGGGGTCCTTGAGTTTTTTTTTGGTATAATTGTCACTCGTCATGCAGGTTGTCTATTTTTATCACAGAAGAAGTATGCAGTTGAGATTATTGAGAGAGCTGACATGTCATCTTGTAAGTCTTCTTCTACTTCGATTGATATCAAACTGAAGCTTAGTGCTACTTCTAGCACACCATACGAGGATCCCACCCACTATCGTAGTCTTGCAGGGGCTCTTCAGTATCTTACTTTCACGAGACCAGATATTACTTATGCAGTACAGCATGTGTGTTTATTTATGCATGATCCGCGAATTGAGCACATGTATGCGCCCAAACGCATTATACGATACATACAGGGCACACTTGATTATGGATTGCATTTATATCCATCCTTCGTCTCTACTCTCATGTCGTATACATATGCTGATTGGGGTGGATGTCCAGGTACCAGACGGTCGACATCTGGTTATTGTATGTTTCTTAGTGATAGCTTGGTCTCTTGGTCGGCAAAACGCCATGCTACATTAACGCGATTCAGTGCGGAGGCCGAGTATCGAGGGGTAGACAATGTGGTGTGAGTCATGTTGGCGGCGTAATATACTTTTAGAGTTTCACTTTTCTATTCAGAAAGCTACATTGGTCTACTGCGATAATGTTAGTGCAATCTATCTCTCTGGGAATTCGGTCCAACATCAGCGCACTAAAATATCCGTGGACAAGTACGTGCTTGCATGTCCCTTCAAGGTACCAAATTGCTGACATCTTTACTAAGGGTCTTCCCTTGGTTCTGTTTGAAGATTTTAGGGACAGTCTTAGTGTATGACAATTGCCCGCTATGACTCCGGGGTGTGATAGAAATCAAAACTGTGTATCTCACGGACAACTTATGTATATTTAGGTTACTTACCATATTTTGTAGAATCATTGTACAAGTATAATTATGATATTAGTATTATAGTAGGAATATGGTTTTTCATATTTAGAAATTGTATATTGTATATATAGACCTCTTCATTAATGAAAATAATCAAGGGATTTTTCAGTTTCAATTTGAACCCGAATAATATACTGCATCTGTCTTTGTTAGAAAGCATTTTACCCCTTAATATGGGATTGTCCGGTGCGAGTTCAAATTTAATTAGACATCAATATAAATACCGATTATCGGATGAAAAATAAAATAAAAAAAAAAACTGCATCTGCCGCTGTTTACAACCACCCCTTCTCTAGTCTCTACAACAAAAATTGAAAGGATAGTAAGGTTTTATAATATATATATATATATATATATATATATACGTACATTGTATATATGAAGATTATATAATACTAGTTGGATCACATTTTTAACTACAAATAAGACGAATATTTTTTAAGGTGTCAATCTAATGAAATTATTCTTGACCCTTCGAAATATTCGGATCATGTACCCGTACGGCAATTTTGGTTGATCCACCATTTTCTTGTTTAATTTAAAATTGTCTAGATTATAGGGTATAATTTTTGTGTCCCAAATATCTATTCGAGACAAATAAGATGACCGCTTTAATTTGCAGTACATTTCTAGCACTTTCAAAATCTAACGCAACCGAAGAAAGTGTAGTAATATATTGGAGAGATTCAAGCCACATTATGTTCCTTTAGAGGGCTGATTTACTCAAATATCCCATTTTATGTTACCATTTAGATTTTTCATATTTTAAATGTTATGAAAATATAGTTCTTAGATTGACGAAATATTAGACTATCGTCTACAAAATTTAGACTATAGTCTAATATTTTTTTATAAATTTTTTAATTTACTCAAAATAAATTTTTAGATTATAGTCTAAGAAGTCCATAAATAAAAAATAAAAAGATAACTATTTACTAAACAGTTGATCCAAAAAAGGACACAGCCAACCATCTATGCTTTTAGGACGATTAGAGGCACAAGTGACACTTTGGCCAATAATATTTGTCACACACATCTATAACAAGGCCAAGGACATGAAATCTTATCAGTATATGATTAATCTAGGAGTTTGACTTAAAAATTAGTATTCTAAGAAGTCTGGGTAGTATGATATCAATTTAAAAATTCAATTTGGCATAAAAATCGATTTAAGTACTTACATTATGATGGATGGACTAAAGAGTACGTACAATAAATTATGTTTACTTGGTATCTCAAAATAAAGTTTTGGGAAAATACATAAATTACCTTTTAAATTTGTTCAAAAAAAAATTAGTTACCCACTTTAACTTTACTAGGGACTTCTTAATCTTCAATTTTTCTCCGGAAAATTTCCGTTTAGTTCCCCCCCCCCCCCCTTCTATTGTAATATATAAGAAAAAAATAGATTAAGCCAACTGATGAGAAGGAAATCTAAGTTATGTTATTACTGAAATAATGAAACAAAGACCAACATGAGTTGTAGTGGGATGATCAGGGTCTTTCGCCCTTAATCAGAGAACTCGGAGGAATGAAAAAAATTATGTTGGAAGTACTGCCCCCAAAATAGGATGCAACGCGAATTCGTATTTAATCGAGCCTCAGTATCGTACACCGGGTGAAAAATAAAATAAATAAATAATAAAATAAAGAATAATTCATAAATCCAACATCACGTGTGAAAGTATCCAATTAGTACAACATTCACAAAAAGCAAAAGCAATTTCTTTACATCAAAGTGAAGAGTGGAATCTTAGGCTTTTTCTTTTCTTTTTCAACTCTTATTTTTTATAGTACACATCCCTAGAGCTCATTTTAACTTAGAAATAATATAAAATAAATCTTCTTCTAAAAAGACTAAAGATAAAAAGAAAATAAAAGGACAAGTTGATGTAGATTATGGAGTAAAAGACCAGCAAAAGCAGATCAAATTTGCAGAATTTAATACATAATTTATTTACCTGCAAAAAGAAAAACAAGAAAACAAAATCAATTACAGTATTATAATAAAAATGTAGAAGTAAAAGAAAAAGGAAAAAAATAGATAAAAATGTTATAAATGAGGGTAAAAAATTCATTGCATTTACCATTTCTTGCAAATATTCTTCTCATGAAAGTTAAGAAAATGATGAGAAGAGCAACCCCAGCTAATAATCCAATGATAAGTGCAAATGTCTTCTCACTTTCACTATGTGAACCTGCCATGAATTTAAATTAATTAGAGAGATTTAAATATACTTCATATTATGAATTAAAATACAGTATTGGTCAATTCTACCAAATTCCCTGAAAAAATGGTTCTAATACAAAAAAAAAAACTAATCTTAGTCAGCAGAAGATAAATAAGATATTGTCTATGAATTATTAAAAATCAAAGCATAATAGCTAAATTATATACCTGATTCAAAACAAAATATAGAAAGATGATCTTCTTTATTCATCTAGATGCTCTTAATTTTTGTTTTAAAGCAAGATCATATTCTTGGTAGAAAAAGAACCTTAAACTATATAGGAATAAATGTGAATATCCATATGTACCCAAAAAAATGTGAATATCCCTTTAACTAAAGATTATGGTTGAATGGTAACTATTTCTCCATTCTTAATCAAAGGTCTTGGTTCCTAGCCCGAAAGAAAATGTTTTACCCCAAAGAGGTTTTTTTTTGCGCGAATTTGAATTAGTGGGACCCAGAGCCGGTTAGGAAGCCATTTTTTTGGTAAACATCTCTACTCCACGTACGCTCGTATAGCATATCCAGATGGGTAAATCCTTAGCTACATTACGTGCTTTTTTAAGTGAAAATGCATAATACGCTATAGATAACTGATTTCCGAGGGTCTATCGAAAACATCTTCTTTACCTTCCAAGATAGAGGTAAGTCTGCGTATACTCTACCCTCCCCGGACTCCACTTATAGGATTATACTGAGTATGTTGTTGTTGTTGTGTAAAAAAGATATACCTCTTTTATTCACCAATATTATGTAAACACTAAAAGCGAATAAGTTTTTACGTTATCGTGACATAATTTAACCTTAAAAAATTTTAAAATATACTAACCATGATGATTAGGTTTGGCATAAAGATGAGCTCCACTAGTTGTATACCTAGCATAACATTTTCCCAAAAACATATCACCATATACACCACCACCACACTCTTTTTTCAACCGTCCGATCGCCTCATATAAACAATCTTGACATTGGGCCATACTCAAATCACCCACACATTGGGCCATACCTTGTACATCTTCCGACCCACCAACCCGATAAAGCCCATTACCACCCATTAAGCTCCCCAAAACAGCATCCCTTCGGCCCATTTCATCTAAATCAAATCCATTAGACGGCCCACATTTCTTCATCACCACAGTTTTATCTTCAGAGCCCAAAAAGGAATTATTATCATACTTTACAAAACACCCTTGTAATTGTAGAGCTCCACCACAAGTATGTGGACACAACTCGGTGAGTTGACTCACCGAGCGCGCTAGACATGTGGCGCAATCGGGCATGGACAAATCACCTCGACACTGATATAGACCGTTGATCATGTCTTGTTGAGTGGACCCCACAATGCTATATTTGTTGTACGACGAGTAAGTTGCTGAGTTGACTAGTGATGTGAGTAGCGAGTTGAGATTTGACTCGTAAGGCGAGTCGGGCGAATATTTTATTTGTGAGCAGCCACCATAAATTAAACCATCAACATAAGAATCAGAGAAAATTAAAGGGAAGAAGAAAGAAAATAAAATGTACATGAAAATGAGAATAAAATGGATTTTTGCCATTTTCTTGAGCAATTTTTAGAGCTCTATAGTTATGAATGTGTGAGAGTTTGAGATATGATTGCTTCAATGAGTATTTAAGGGAAAAGGTTCTCTTCTTTCCTTTTGTATTATGTTTTTTTTTTTGAATGAACATATATATGGCATGCAAAAAGTTTAGGGAGTAGAAATGGAAATAGCATAAGTTATGGGCCAGACTAATCCATTATTTTGAATTGGTAACTTTTCTATTAAATATTTCAGAAAAATGTATAAAGAGAGCAACTTTGCTTCATCAAGTAAAAAGTTGTACTTTTTATTGCTTACCATTAAATTTTTAGCTATAGAATATATTTGTTGACTCAACTTGCTGTTCTATTTATTTATTTTTGCATCAGATGTAAATCGAGTATATATTTGTGTGTATATATATATATATATATATATATATATATATGTATGTATATGTATATGTATATGTATATGTATATATATATGTATATGTATGTATATATGTATGTATATGTATATGTATATGTATATGTATGTATATGTATATATATATATGTATGTATGTATATGTATATATATATGTATGTATATGTATATATATATGTATGTATGTGTATATATATATGTATGTATGTGTGTGCGCCTCTGGAAGGGCATACTCATGGTTGAATTATATGTTAATTTTTCTAATTGTTGTATAAATTTTATTTTGATTTTTCATCTGATATTCGTAAGCGAATATCGACCTAGATACCGCTAAAAAGTTTCACTTTGGGCATAAATGACTCCTTAATTACTATATGCAACTTCATTTTCAGGGTTTGAATTCGAAATTTTGAATTAAGTATGGAGGACACCACCATAATCTTCCAAGGAAATTACATGCAACATACAATCGTGCTAAGATTCTTACGTAAAACTTTGATTATAATGAGATGAACATACACAAAGCACAGTTTTTTAACATGGATAAATTAATATGACTTTGTGACTCTCATGGTTAATATAGTATAAACAATTTGTAACATTTTTCATTGGATATTGATTTATCTCATTCTTTTGTTATCATTGTAAATACTATTGATCGCTAAATTGTTGTGTGGTTTGATAAGAAATTTATTTATAACCCTTTCTACAGTGATCCATTTGATTATAATTCAGTTAAATTATATGTATTCCAAATTATCTTTAAGAATTTGAAGTATAAATAAATTAACTAGTAATAGAAATGCCTTCACCCTTAACCAAATGTCTCGGGTTCAAACTTTGGGTGTGAAAAATCTTGTTAGGGAACGCTTCCTTCTTAAATGGGTCTAACACAATGTAAATCAAGATTAGTAGGGACTCCAATACTAGTACCGGACATTGGATTGGAAAAAAAGTAGAAATGAAATGAAATAATGAAGAGGAAAAAAAGTGAAAAGATCCTTGATAAAAAAGACTAAGAATATTGAAGTTTGAGATTCAAATTCTTTTGATGCATGATAAATGTGTAGTAAACTTTTGCCAAAGCTAAAGATTTGTACTTAGGCTAACATGATAAAGTGCCTCAACCATTTTCCTTATCAGTGAAAGTACTTGTAAAATTAGGTTAGTTCATTTTGGTACATAACATTGAAAATCAATTTTGTACGAAAAAAACAAAAATATTGTGTTTGTGTGTGCATGTTTTTTTTTGGATATTGAAAAGAGAGAATGCGTATTTGGAATATTTTATGCCTGAAAATTTCTTATCCAATGTGAAAAATGTTCTAGAATTCACATAACGACATTTGAAGAGGCCAAATAGTATTATAACATATAAGACAAGGTACAATATTACCTTACGCTAATTATAGTTAAATACCTACTCGTTAAAGTAATTAATTTAATCTTAAAATTAAAAAAAAAATATAAGGTGACAATACACATCACTCAATCATGGTTAAGCAATAAATATTTATATGAGAGACAAATGTTATACATTCATTAGTTTTGGTTCTAATCTGGAGTTTCTCTAAACTCATTCCTCGGAACTGCTTAATCCGCGTGCCGGATTGACCATTTTCAGTACTTAAACTCCTATTCACAAGCTTCTTCCACCATGTAACATTTGACAGTAGATATTAAAGGAGACTAATCTTCTTCAGTAGAACTTGGGGTGGGGGAGAAAGTATTTGAGCTCGAGCATTGGAGCTACACTGGATTCCTGGAAATAGCTCCCCTTTGGTCTGTTGAGAATATAATATTAAAAGTGTGTTCTATCTAACAGCTTAAACTTTTAGATCAGATGGTCACACACTTCAATATGGTATCAGAGCAGGCCAAAGGTCATGGGATCGAACCTCACCGCCACCCATTCTCAAAAAGAATTTCCACGTGCTTGGATCATGAAAAAAATCAGGTCAGCACGTGAGGAGGTGTGTTGAGAATATACCTTCAATATGGTATCAGAACAGGCCAAAGGTCATGGGATCGAACCTCACCGCCACCCATTCTCAAAAAGAATTTCCACGTGCTTGGATCATGAAAAAAATCAGGTCAGCACGTGAGGGGGCGTGTTGAGAATATACTATTAAAAGTGTGTTCTATCTAACAGCTTAAGCTTTTAGATCAGATGATCACACAATTCAATAGTCTGTTTACTTTGTGATGTGAGGCGACTTACTAATTGCTCAAAGGCCTCTTTCATCCACTCGTTTTGAAAAGTTTTCTTGCTTCTTGCACATTCATCTCAATTGGTTTTTGGACAAGCTACTTGTCAGCACACGGAAGATGTGTGATTATTGCATACCCAAGTTCTTTTGTGAATCTCTTTCTCAAGCAAATAGTCTAGTTATTCTGTTACAAACAGAGGAAACATGTGCCCCCTTCATAGGCAGTGTCACCGGTTTTGTTCTCGAAGTACCATCTTCCCAGTTTGCTATGCAAAAGTAATCCAAACCAAAATAAAACTTGTTAGAGTCACTTATGAGTAATAAAAATATAGATGTTATTACTTTATCAAGATCATTGTCAAAAAACAGTAGACAGCAAGATAACCGCATATTCCTAATTCAAAACGATCACAACATCTAATCATGAATTAGTGCATTCAGTCTTGAGCAAACAGCTTAAAATTCAAGCCTCAATATTTTGCAAGAAACTGACATGTCATGAGCCCTTCTCTACCACAGCTAGTATCCTGTGATTCATCTGATGTAATAGACAACTTAACAGAAAGACTTTGTTGCTTGTTTTTCACCTTTTTCCTTTAAAAGAAATACTCCCACAGTTCCATTTTATATGACGTTCTCTCTTTCTTAATTTGTTCAAAAAAGAATGACACCTTTCTATTTTGAAAACTCTTTAACTTCAAACTTTCCATTTTACGCTTGATGACTTGTTCTTGTAGTCATAAAAAATGTCAATGCCATGTTTAAACCAACAGTTCTAAAGGGTACTTTTAGTACGTGCAAAAAGTCTTTTTATTGAACTCCACGTTAAGCAAACATGTCATATAAAATGAAACAGAGGGCGTAGTATAAAAAAGAACTGAAAGAGATCATGAGGGAGAACAACCCTTAACATCCCCACTCCAGCTTCCTCCACTGTCTCACGTTGTGCTGCATCTTTGATTGTTTCATCTTTTCCCCACCTCCCTGTCAGAACTAGAGAGATATTTGTATTTAAAAAAGAGATGACCTCTAATATAACAATCATAGAGAGCATCGAAATGATATATTAAGAAGCTTTAAATCCATGGATCAGTCGCTACCTTTGGGAAATAACAACCCTTTGCCTTTTCTCAGTGGACTTATTAGACAAACTTCAAAGGCATCTTCATCTACCAATGATAATGTCGTTCAAAGGCCTGCACGACCTCAACGTCCGCGGTCTCTGCCGCCCTTTTCGTTGCCGCGGCCTCTGCCACCACCGCGGCTGCCCCGCGGTTGCTGGTTGTCCGGCAGTGGTGGTTGGACACGCTTTTTGAGTGTGTTCGTCCTGTTTGGCACATCGGGTTTCCTCCAACAATAATTGTGAATGGGTCTTGTTGAAGCTGGGTAGTGGATCGGCTTGTTGTATCATGGTCGCTAGAGTAACGTATTCACCCTTCGGTAAGCCAACAGCTAGTTGGAGAACCATCTTCGTTTCAGAAATTGGTGTCCCCACATTGGATAATTTGTCCCCAACTAGTTTCAAGTGTTTACAATACTCAGACATGTTAGCAAAATTTTCAAGACTTATATTATTGAATTGCTCCTCTAAGTACACGACACACGTGTGCTTATTGTCCTGAAAAATATCCGCCAAACTTATCCATAACTCACGAGCCGAGGCACCGATTTTCATAATTGTATGAAGCAACTCCTTAGAGAGGGTGCCATAAATCCATTGTTTGACGATGTTGTCAAGGCGGCGTCATGCCGTTTCATCAACCTCGATAGGGCGAGGAAAAGAGTCGTCAATATGATCAAGCACGTTATAGGCACATGCATGAATGCGAAAGAATTCAGCCCATGAAGAATATTGACCATCTTCTTGATCAAGAACTAAAGAAATGAAGTTCTTGATGTTGGTAACGGCAAACGCCGGATGGAAAGAAGGGTGGAGGAGGTAGTGGGTGTGATGTGGGTAGGAAGATGAATTTGTGGTAGAGGCGGGAGTAGTCATGGAAGCCATTAGAGGGAATAAAATGAAAGAATTGTTAGGGTTTGGTAGTGCACGTCGTCGGCCGAGGGAGGTGAGGGGGGGCACTAGAGGAAAAAAGAAGAGAATTAGGTGTTTTAGGGTTTCGCTCTTGATACCATTAAGATTGTATTAATGAGAAATACTCCCGAAGGATATTTCTAATAAGAACTATTTCTCATTAATACAAATATATATAGTGTATACAATATTTAATTCTAATTGAATAAGAATCCTCTATTTACCATAATTATACATTACTATTAATTACAAAATATATGGTGAATATATGATAATATTCTCTAATAAATTAAACCCTTCTTACTAATAGAAACATATCCAATATGAAAAGTTTATTTAAGATTCCGTTTTGACTCATTTTTTAGGTACATATTCTTTGTTCTATAGTAGAATATGTGTAGCTAGTCTACATAAACTATTCCCTCCGTTTCAGTTTATTTAACTCACCTGTTACGGGTGTCACAACCTGAGAGATTGGTCGCTTCCCTTAAAGCTGAAAGAAATAATCCTCTTGATTATTTTCATTAATTGAAAGAATATATATACAAGTTACATATTTTCATAATAGGAGAATTATATTCCTATTCTATTTTTAAAACTTTATTCTACCATAATTCTAACTATACAATTATGGTAAGTGTATAACACTAATTAAGGTAACATTTACACTACAATATACTATAAATATATATACCATATATACAAGATTATCTTGTCCTTAATATACACGAGAATGGGCCACTGCTGAGATGCCTAAAGCCCACTGCTGGCCGAGAGCCCATTGCTGGTCGAGAGCCCATTGCTGGCCGAGAGCCCATTTGGTCAAGGGCCGAGATGCCGAGAGCCCATTCTTTGGCTGGGCCAGTCGATCCCATCGCTTTACTGTCCAGTCCATTGTTTTGCCTGTGATATACACTGCTGTATCAGTGTATATCACAGGTATATTTCTCTGTTTAACACACCCCCGTAGTCATAGCGGGCGATTTTCGAACACTGAGACTGTCCCTAAAATCTTCAAAGAGAACCGCTGGTAGACCCTTTGTAAAGATGTCTGCAATTTGATAACGAGACGGGACATGGCATACGCGAACGTGACCCTTTGCAACCTTTTCACGGACAAAGTGAATATCCATTTCGATATGCTTGGTGCGTTGGTGTTGAACTGGGTTACCTGAAAGGTAGATGACATTAATGTTATCGCAATATACCAAGGTTGCCTTCTAAATGGGACAATGAAGCTCCAAAAGCAAATTACGTAGCCAACATGATTCGGAGACCACATTCGCTACCCCTCGATATTATGCCTCTGCACTTGAGCGTGATAGAGTTGTCTGACGCTTTGCCGACCAGGAGACCAAGTTGTTGCCAAGGAACATACAGTAGCCAGAAGTCGACCGTCTGGTGTCGGGACAACCACCCCAATCAGCATCCGTTTAAGAGACAAGTGTGGATGTAGATAAAGGATACAAGTGCAACCCATAGACTAGTATCCCCTGAATATACCGAATGATGCGTTTGATCGCATTCATGTGCTCAACTCTGGGATCATGCATGAATAAACACACCTGCTGAATCGCATACGTAATATCCGGTCTGGTAAAGGTGAGATACTGGAGGGCCCTTGCAAGACTGCGATAGCGGGTCGGGTCCTCGTATGGTGCACCTGCTGCGGCACTCAACTTGGGGTTTGCATCAACTGGCGTGGAAGTGGACTTACAGGATGACATCCCAGCCCTCTCTATGATCTCAGCAGCATACTTCCGTTAAGACAAAAACAAGCCACCTGAATGACGCTTGACGGCAATCCCCAAAAAATAACTCAAAGGCCCTAAGTCTTTCATAGCAAACTCAGAATTGAGCATGGTCATGATAGACTGGCGCAAGACATCGGAAGAGGCAGTCAAGATGATATCATCCACATTGAGAATGTAGGCCAGGGCGAACCGCTGCGGTAGATGAACAAGGAATTATCGACTTCTTTGTGAGTGAACCCAATAGTTGAAACGAAGTCAGCAAATCTCGTATACCAGGCCCGTGGAGACTGCTTAAGCCCATATAAGGACTTTTTCAATAAACAGACATGATGCGGACTGTTAGGATCCCTGAAATCCAACGGCTGATGCATATAGACTGTTTCTTTGAGGTCACCATGTAGGAAGGCATTCTTGACATCCAACTGATGAATAGGCCAAGTCTTTGAAAGAGCCAAACTAAGCACCGTGCGAATAGTAGTCGGCTTGACCACCGGACTAAACGTCTCACTACAATCTATCCCAACCTGCTGAGTCTTACCATCACCAATAAGTCGCGCCTTATGTCGAGCAAATGACCCATCTGAATTCTCTTTATGAGCAAAAATCCACATAGACCTGATAATATTAATACCATATGGACGGGGCACCAACTCCCACGTCTTATTATCAATAAGAGCATTATATTCATCAGTCATAGCAATTTTTCAATTAGGATCATTTAACGCAGACACAGGATTGCGGGGCAAGGGGGATTTAGAGACATCAGAATGCAAATTAAAATGTCTTTTAGGTGTAAAAATATCCCACTGACTACGAGTGACCGGTCTATGACTTGAGGAAGAATTGATGGAATTTTGGTAATTTTCTGGGCTCAGGACGGACTAGCCCGGCACGATGGGCTCTTGGCCCAAATCGGTAATCGGATCAATTTACGGACCAATTCCAGGTGGGGTAGCCCGCCCAATTGCTGGAACTGCTGTAATAAACTGGCACGGATCGTGGGGCCAGCGGGCGATGGGCATTGGAGAATTTTTGGTGCGGGAGATGTCCGAAAAATTCTGAATAATATACAGGGATATTTGGTCATCCAAAAAATTATACGACTTAGGCTCGGGAGTATGATTTTTTGCAAAAAGGAAATTGAGTTTCATCAAAAATGACATGGCGATTAATTATGATTCTCTTGGAAGATAAGTCAAAACATTTATAATCACGATGATTCGACGGATAACCCAAAAATACACACGGGGTAAACCGAGCCTGAAGTTTGTTAATTGTGGTGGATGGGAATAATGGATAACACAAGCACCCAAAAATCCGAAGATGAGAATAAGAAGGGTTCTTATTAAATAGGATTTTGAGGGGGGAAGAATATGTCAGACCTTTAGAAGGAATTATGTTAAGAAGATAAGTGGCCATTTGTAGAGCATGATGCCAAAAATATGGAGGTATGGAGGCATGAATTAAGAGTGTTCGGACAATGTTATTGATGGAACGAATTTTGCGTTCGGCCTTTCCATTTTGTGGAGATGTATGAGGACACGAAAACCTAAAATTGATCCCATTAGTAGCACAGAATTCTCGAAACCCCCTATTGTCATACTCTTTCCCATTATCACATTGAATATTTTTTATGTCTCTTTCGAATTGAGTACGAATGAACGCTCTAAATTTGATGAAGACGTAAAACACTTGTGATTTATTTACAATTGGAAACGTCCACAAAAATCTAGAATAATCATCTAAAAAGAGAACATAATATCGATGACCCACTGAACTAAGAACAGGAGACATCCATAGGTCGCTATGAATAATGTCAAATGGCATAAAAGTATGAGAATTAGAGTCTACAAATGGCAACTTAACAATTTTTCCTAATGAACAAGACTGACAAATTGGAGTACGATTCGTACCCTTACAAGAAATAAAGCTATTTTTATCTAAAACTGATAAAATAGAAGATCCCGGAAGACCCAGGCGAGCATGCCACATGGATGGAGAGATGGCTGCAATAGCTGACGGTAAGCTGTACTCGATGGACTGAAACCGGGCATGATAGGATACAGATCCCTCCTACTATCACACCTCATGAGATGACTCCTCGTCTTGAAATCCTTCACAGAGAAACCGAAAGGATCAAATTCAACAGAAACAGAATTGTCATTTGTGAACTTTCGGACATACACTAAATTTTTAATCAATTTAGGAGCATGTAAAGTATTTTTCAAGAGGAGTGGTGGATTGGGGGGAGACAACGTTTTCTGACCATACCCTAGAATTGGAATAGAACTGCCATTACCAACAATTATCCCCCGAGGAGTGCTCAAATTGGAATAAGATGAGAGAGTACCTGATTCAGAAGTCATGTGAGTAGTGGCATCGGTGTCCATATACCAATTTGGGTCCGATTGAGATAACCCAGTGTGCATCGCGGCCTCGATATCGGTTTGAGTGGGGCCTGCTGCATGATGGGCTTGTGGAGGTCGAGGCCCAAGAATTCCTGTCCGTGATTGAGCTGGGCCGTAGCTGCAGGAGCTGCTGCTGTTGGGCCACTGGCCGGTGGGCCGCCACTGCTGGGTGTTGGGCCTGAACTGTTGGCCAGCCCACTGGCCGCTAGAATTTACTGCCTGTGTAGAAGGGCTGCTGCCCACGACCCACTACCATGGGCCCCACTTCTGGGACCAGGGGGTGTTGGGCCACTGTTCCCTAGATGGGGCCCACCGCCTGCTTGCTGACCACCGGAACCGCCACCAGAATTTCCGCGTTTGCCCCCGCGGTTTTTGTTACTATTCTTGCGATTATTCTTGCCGCCACCATGATTATGGTTTTGGCCCGAATTATTAACAAATCCCGAAGAACTAGGAGAGGACGCCACCATGACGACGGGGCTTGCTCCGGTAGCCGCCTTTTTAGCCAAACCGGCTTCTTCCAAAGTAAGCATGGAGCGGGCTTGATAGAAGTCAGGAAGAGGGTTGCTTTGGCGAATGAGAGTTCCAACACCATTATAGGCCTCCGAAAGACCGGCAACCAACTGTAGAACGAGACGATTATTGTTGACACCCAATTTTGTCCTGTCTTCCCCAAATTATTTGCATTTTTAAATATTTTTAACACCTCTAAACAATTTTAATCTATATATATACATGCGTATATATATATATATATATATATATATATATATATATATATATATATATATATATATATATATATATATATATTATTCCCTTATTATTATTATTCGCATTTTTTTACTATCATTTGCATTTTTATCATAATCATAAGTTTTATCCGAAAATTCTATGTTAATTTATTCTCGCAAAATTGTATCACATTTACATTTTTTATTTTTACATTTACTTAAATATTATATTTTTATTACTATCGTTCGTTATTTTAAATAATTCACATCTTTTACAAAAAATATATATATATTTATTTAATATTAAACCCTTTTTATATTTTTAAACCCATAACCGATTTTTATTTTCCCAACCCAATACAAATTCTACCCAAACAAAATTCACAAGCCCAAACCCATTCCCCTTATTCCCTTCCCCTTTATTTCCCCCCAATTCCCAAAGCCCAACCGCACCCCCCCAACCCCCCTTCTTATTCTCCAATTAAATTCCCACCAGCCCAATACCCACTAACCCATTCGGCTATCTCATTTTAACCCAACCAAAATCACAACCCAATTCCCACAACCCAAAAACCGCGAGCCCAACTCCGCAGCCCACTCGACCAACCCGTCGCCCCAGCCCAACCCGACCGACCCGTCGCCCCAGCCCAACCCGACCGACCCGACCCATAACTCATCTTCCCCCTCTTTTAATCCCCCAAACCAAACAAAAAAAAAGAAAAACCAAAAAACCTAAACCCTACCCGGCACAAGACACCCCATACCCCCCATGCCTGACCGGTCACCTCGCCCCTGCCACCACCAACACCCTGCCACCAAACCCTGACACCACCACACCCCTCCCATCACTTCACCATACCCATACCCCTAAAATCCGCTTCCAAAATTCAGATTTTTTTTTCCTTTAATTCAAATTTCAAACTCGTTCTTGGGGGGGAAATCCACCTATAAATACCCCATGTTGTTCTTCATTTTGAGGAGAGATTTTCGGGGAGAGAAAACAGATTTTCAAAGGATTTTTTGGAAGACTATTCCATATATACATAAAATATTTGTTGTGTTCTTGATTTTAAAGCATTTGCCTTCTTTGTTGTTCAAGATACAAGTCCGAAATAGGTCCAAGATTCGAAAGAAAGGAGGTGAGTTTCGTTCTTGAACTTGGGTTTTAAATATTTCTGTTCGGTTTTTGAAAAAAACCGAGTCCGAAAATCTGTTTGCATTTTTGTTATTTTTCACTGATTTCGGGTCGGGTCGACCCGGTTTGGGTATTATTTTCAGAATTCTTGCATTTTCATATTCATGTATGTTGGTTATCTGAATTTGGTGAATATTTGATTTCGGGTTGAGTTTCCGATTCGGGTCGGGTCACTGACCCGGGTCGGGTCGACCCGGTTTGGGTATTATTTTCAGAATTCTTGCATTTCATATTTTTTGTATGTTGGTTATCTGAAATTGATGGAATTATTTGATGTCGGGTTGAATCTCCAATTCGATTAGATTCTTGACCGGTCAGATCGACGGTTTGAATTTCTAAATTTCTTGCATTGTTGCTGTTGTTATTATTGGTTATCTGAAATTGATGAAATCAGTTGATTCCGGGTTGAACACATGATTCGGGTCGGGTCGACCCGGTTTGGATTTCCCAAATTTCTTGCATTTCATATCTTGTATATTGGTTATCTGAAAAAATGAAAAAAAATCTGATTCGGGTTGGCATGTGATTCGGGTCGGGTCACTGACCCGGGTCGGGTCGACCCGGTCTTGGTATATTTCCAGATTATGGCATTTTTTCATATCTGTTGTTGGTGATCTGAAAAAGTCTGAATTTCTGATTTCATTTGGGTCACTGTTCATGATCCGGATCGGATTTTTCATAAATACTTCTTAATCCTGTTTCGGTTCCAAAAGTTCAGAATTTGGGTCGGATACTTTAATTGCTCACTGCTCGTTTCTTTTACTGTTTTATTGTTTTATTAATATTGCATTAAGGCCGATGAAATTGAATTCGAGGCCGTGCTTTTCTTTCGTTTCATTTCTCTGTTTTTCAGCACTGTTTTAAGTATCCGGGCAACGGATATTTTACTGTTTTTTACTGTTTTAAACTAAACACCGCGTCATTTTCGGAAACTTTTTTTTTCTCTGCCTCTGTTTTCACCTTGCTTTGCCTCTCATTTCTTGTTTCATTTTAATTTCTTGATTTGAACACGATACTACACCGGCCGATGAAAAATATCCGTCGATTTTGAGGCCTCCACGATCGTAAAGACAGAGAATATAACTTCGGGCAATGATGAAGACTTAAACCTTTTTCATCCGAGATCAACATGTTTAGTAGGCGAGGTGACTAAAATAACCAACAAGTTATATATTCGCGACCACGGCGTGATTATAGTGATCTTTTCTATTTCACCCGAGAGACCAACACGTTTAGTAGGCGAGGCAATCAAAATAAACCACATTAGTCATATGTTTGCAGCCACGACGTGATTGGAATGTTCTTTTCAAAATTTAAGTCTGAGCCCTCCGTGATCAAAACATTCACTGTTTTGAATACGGATATGAAGTTATTTGTATTTAACTGCTTCTAACCGTTTGTTCTTGACAGTTTGCAGGGATTAAAGTAAATAAAGGCAGATTATTCCTCGGAATTTATTTATTTTTATTTCTTTCTTTAATTCAGCTTTTATCCCGCTTTGTATTGTAATATTATTTATCGCACTTATGTAATTATTGAAATGCTTAGAATAGGCAAACTTAGGATTAATTCATAGGTTAGTTTAAGATTTGAAATCCGTCGCTAGCTTATTTATTTGTAGGCTCGGTTAAATTCAAACTTAGAAACCCTTCGCTAGTTATTTATTTTAGGGTCGTCACGCGTATTCAAGATTTTCAAAACAACTTTTGTCATCTTTTATTTGCTTTATTAATCATACCGAATAAGTTTATCTTTTTATTATTATTTTTGCAACTCGATGATTTCCGAAAGATTCGCTTCTTTGGCGTTATAAATAATTTTGTTTCTACTCTCAATTGACAAATGCATATTTTTTCCAACTCTACATGTATTTCTCTTTAAATACCATACAAATGCATATTTTTCCTCTACATGTATCTTTCTTTTAAAAAAAATGCATCATTTACTAATTATTTGCAAACATCTTTAACTTCATATATCAAACATGCATTTTTTCTAGCAATAATTAACCTGAGTTTGACCGGATAACCGCAAGTTAGCGGATCTTAAAGGATGCCTAACCCCTTCCCTTTAGGATAATAAAGAACCCTTACCTAGAATCTCACTAGTTTCGCGGACCTTAAAAATTGGAGTTACATTGCAGCATTTAGTTTAAAATTTAGGTGTCCTAATTTACCGTAAAAAATAATTAGGTGGCGACTCCTCAATTCTTTACCCAGGAATCACCGAACACGTTGTGCTCCGCTTTGACCAGAGCAAGGTCGAAAAAACGGGCGCGACAGCATGGCGACTCCGCTGGGGATACCCCATGTACTTAGCAGGTTCTTAACCATAGCAAATTCAGGTTACTTATTACTGTGTTTTATATTTTTGCTCCTTATTTGATTTAATACTTTAATTTGTTTTCATTGTAAAATTTTGCATAACTGCTTTAATTGTTATATCCTCTTACTGTTTTCTTAAATTGGCATTCCGCTCATATTTCCTCCATTACGGAAAATTGACACTATCACACATTACACGCGAGGTGTGTTTTGCGCACCCGCAAATTTCTTTCAAATTACCAAATTTTTAGGAGAGTTGGTATATGCGCGGAGCGTCCGGACCATCCGGTTGGCCGCGTAGCCTTCTCACTCGAGCAGTCCGCTCGGGAACTTTGTGTCTAGTCAGCCAAATCTTAGAAAATTTAGGATAGAGCTATACCACCCATTATCTTAAGTCATGCATGCATACACCTTAGGTGGGTTGATCCTTGGCATCGACTCCACATTTAAGAAATCCACCAAATTGTCAACGGGTTCTACAACCCAACGACCATATCATCATATTATGTGTAACATGATAATGATAGAACTGATACAAGCCTAATCATTGAAATATCAAAATTGGGAAAATTATACTTTCTTTCTTTTACTATTTTTTAGGATGGATCAAGTTCTGCAAATCTCTGAAGTTAGGATGGTGAGTAGCACTCCGAGTAAGCTGAGAGTATGGTGGGAGAATTTTGACCTTGACAGCCAAATGGCGATTAGAAGAAAGTTGGGATGCCTCATTTCATTGTTTGACATCAGTCCTGATCAACATTTGGTCAGAGCATTAATTCATTTTTGGGATCCAGACCGGGTTGTCTTCAAATTCAAAGATTGTGAGCTCACTCCCACTTTGGAAGAAATCAACTATTTCACCAACTTGACTTATCAAGACAGAGGTCAAATCATCCCTCACGGCCAGTCTGGAAAGAAATTCCTGCGTTATTTTGGGGTTAAAGAACACCAAAAAACTCCGATGCTTTGAAAATAACTGGGTTTTCCTAGAATACCTTTATGAGAGATATGGCCGTCGAGATAGTTACAAGTCATTTAGAAAAGAATTCTCTTGCACTCCTGACCACTGGCAAGCCAGGCGCCCTATTGCATTTGCTGTCGCTTTACTGGGTATTCTAGTGTTCCCACTTGAGCACGGGAAAATAAGTACTTGCATATGTTCCGTGGCTCGAGCAATTTTTTAGGGAGTTGACGGTGTGCAGCTCACTTTGGTCCCTATGATACTGGCAGAAATGCTTCGGGCTCTCGGAAAATGTAAGAGCGGCAAAACAAATTTCTTCAAAGGTTGCAACCTTATCCTACATATGTGGGCCATAGAACATTTCTATCAGCGTTCGAACATGACAGATATTTGCTTCAGTGAGTCAAACAAGACATCCAGCTTTTACGACATGACGAAACATTTTTGTCACCAGTCGGCACCAAGGATTGGTATGAGTTTCTAGCATCCCGCATTAGTGATTAGATTCAATGGAAATACCCATTGCTCTCAAACGCCAAGAAAGCCTATGTGAGATGCAGAAGGCTTTACTACATCGAGCTCATCAGGTTGAAAGGACTCCAGCCATATGCGCCACTACGCGTACTACGACAGTTCGGTCAAAAGCAGATAATCCCTCTCCAGACAAATATGAGAGTTTCAGAAATTCAATTCGGACCGAATTTCATTGTCCCTAGAACCAGGCAGATTCTCCATGAATGGAATAGTGTTGATAAAATAGACGGTGGAGATGGACAAGCAGGGACTACTCTTGAATATTGCGCATGGCTTCGAGAAGGTCACGACAACTCGGATCTTAGCCCCGAGGGGGAATCAGGTTTCGAGGATGTAGGCACAACGATCTGGATAAGGACTTGTCGGCTCAAAAACACAGTTATTACTCCTGAGATGTGGTCTCAAATGCAGGACATAGTGCAATATTTAGAAAATGCAGGAGCCGGACCTAGCAGTGTTAGGGCTCCATCTTCATCGATGTAATCACGAACGAAATTTTAGCTTGGTTATCAACCATGTTATTGTATGCACTATTATTACAGTAAATTTCAACCTTTAACTTTGTTCCCAACAAAAGTATTCCAATTTGACGGCTTGGATCAATTTACCATTATCTTGCATATTTGGCGTTTAGGCTCACCTCTGGCATAAGAGAGGCCCATGCATATTAGGACGCACATTTAATTTCCATATAATCTGCCTGCTACCTGTTTACTGTTTTCCACTCTATACATGTTATTCAAAGCAATAATTATTCGTCTCATACTAACTTGGTTTGCTTCATTTTTGAAAAGGTTCATTTTGCCTACTTTATTTCCGAAAAGTTGATTCGCGTTGATTGAAACTGGCGGAACACCCCTACTTCACGAGATCAAAGGCACAATCATCCAATAAAATGATTGATTCAGGGGCATCCGAACAAACCGGTCTGGGACTTGTCGCTCTTCCGGGAGGTGAACCAGAGACATCGGAAAGGAGAAATACTACCGTCCAGGATGAATACCTCGCCCAACTGTTGCAGCAAATGGCAACCATGCAGACTGAGATCGAGCGGCTCCAAAATCTTACCAATCTTTCCATTAGCCTTAATACTCCACTCCCGGAACAAGGGACGAGCGTGACTGCACCACAAACCTTTCCATCTCATGAACCGCCATTTCCCCAGAATCTTCCCCAAAATCTCTTACCAAGCAGAACCAATCCTCAACTCGCCAGCCCACAACGTACCAATCTGCATCCTATCAACCCACAGGCCAATCCACAACAAAGCCCGCTACAAAATGACCCAGTATCCTTCACAACTCCACATACGCCTCAAGCTCCACTTACCCAAACTACCCCACTAGTCCAAAATATCCCTCCCACACAAAATTACCAGGCAGCCCAACAAATACCGATGGCACATGTCGCTAATAAGCAGTATGTGCCACCAGTATATGCAATGGAAGCCCAACCCTTTACTTCTACCATACCAAACATACCTCCTCAGGAGATAGACCAATATGAAGAGATGGAAAGGCAAGTAAGGATTAAAACTGATGAAAGTATGGCGAAAGAAATTCATAGCCTGAAAGAAGCGTTCAAGAACATTCAAACCAACAAGGGGTATGAAGGACTCGAGTACGAAGATCTCTGCATGCATCCCGACGTTCAGTTGCCTATCGGATATAAGGTGCCAAAATTTGACTTATTTGATGAAAAAGGAAATCCTCGCGCTCATTTAAGATCATATTGTGACAAGCTGGTTGGAGTGGGTAGGGACCAGGCCATCATAATGAAGTTATTCATATGGAGTCTAACAGGAGAAGCGCTCGACTGGTACACAAGCCAGGACCCGCGAAAATGGCATAACTGGGGCACAATGGCACAAGATTTTGTGGATAGATTCAGGTTTAACACTGACACAGTCTTAGATAGATTTTATTTAATGAAATTGGAGAAAAAATCTACAGAGACCTTCAGAGAATATGTCATGAGGTGGAGGGCGGAAGCAGCAAAGGTTCAGCCCCCGATGGCGGAAAGTGAGATGACCACGCTCTTTGTGCAATCTATGAAGGATGCAACTTACTATGAAAGAATGATAAGCGTCGTCGGACGGAATTTCTCTGAAGTGGTGAGGATGGGAGATTTCATAGAAGAGGGTATTAAAACAGGAAGAATTACAAACTTGGCGGCATTGCAGGCGACAAGTAAGGTCATTCAGCCAGACTCATTTGGGGGAGCAATTAAGAAGAGGAGGGACGGAGCATCCCCCGTCATGGCAGTCCAGGAGCATAGGTCCAACCAAATGTCAACCTACCAAAGCCCATCATCCCAGCCTCCCTACTATAATCAAAACACCCAAAATCCTCACCCCTCCTACTATGGCCAAAGCACACAAAGCCTTCAGCCTTATTGCCAACACTCGCCTACTCCCTGCCATGTCTACCATACCCAGCCAATATACAGCCCACCACGAGCACCTACCTATCCGAATTCTCCGCAGTATCAACCCACATATCCACCTCAGCCACGAGCTCATCCATCAAATGCTCCCAGACCCCGTGCGAATTACGAAAAAAGGCCAGTCAAAACATATACACCTCTAGCCGAACCCCTTGCTCAGTTGTATGAAAGATTGAGGACCGCGGGAATACTCCAGCCCATTCCAGGGCATATCCCCAATCATATCCCCAGATCATACGATGAGACTAAGCATTGTGCATACCACTCTGGAATAACTGGACATGACACTGGAGTTTGCTTTGCCCTCAAAGACAAGATCGAGGCGTTGATCAAAGAAGGAATTATCCAACTAAAAATACCTCCCCCTAATGTAAACAATAACCCTTTGCCAAATCATGACCATGCCAATGTAAACATGATTACTGTTGATGAAGAAAACAGTTTGGAAGGGACCATTGTGCCGGTCCGAACAGAGGAAAAGGTTGAATCATCGGCCTTGATCACCCCTATAATTACAGTTCAGGTGAAGGCACCGTTTGAAGTGGAAGTACTTCCTCCGAAATCGTGGATAGTGACGCCATCTGTTGATACCAAAACTGCCTCTTGGAGCTATTCGATTAGGGAAAGGAGCAGGGGAAAGGAGAAACAAATTGTAGAAGTTGTCGTCGCTGGTATGACAAGATCCGGACGATGTTATGCCCCTGCAGACAATCCAAAAAAGGCTGTAACAGAGACCGGAGTGGAAGAGTTCTGGAGGAAAATGCCAACCAATGAGTATTCCATTGTAGAACAATTGAAGAAAATACCGGCTCAAATTTCTTTGCTATCATTGTTGATGAATTCTCCAGACCACGGACGTGCTTTATTGGAAGTACTCAAAGAAGCTTATGTTCTGAGAGAGACCACGGGCGAGAAGCTCTCGGCCTTGGTCGGACAGATTTTAGAGGCGCACAAAGTCTCTTTTCATGACAAAGAATTGCCACCTGAGGGTTTGGGCCACAACAAAGCTTTGAACATAACGGTAAAGTGCATGAACAAATTCATTTCTAAGGTATTGATTGATGGAGGCTCAGCCATCAATATTTGTCCCGTGGCGACTCTCCGAGCTTTGGGAATTAGCATTGGGAAGATTCGCGAAAGTCATGTGAGAGTTAAAGGCTTTGATGGAGCCCAAATGAGCGTTATGGGAGAAATGGATTTAACATTGCAAGTAGGACCCGTAGAGTTCGTCGTGGAATTCCAAGTGTTAGACATATATACCGGTTATAATCTGCTAATGGGAAGACCTTGGATCCATGTGACTGGTGCAGTTCCTTCTACTCTACACCAGAGCCTGAAGTTTGTCTGGATCATCATGAGGTCGTGATACACGGAGAAGGGAGCAATTCAATATATCCCGAAGGACAAATCCCTGTTGTTGAAAGCGTAGATATACTGGATGGGTCCGTCTTCCATATCAGAGAAATTACATGTACCTCAAAAGCTAAAAAACTGAAATTACCCCGGGTTCTCACAATGGTGGCCCAGGAAATGTTGAAAAATGGCTTTAAGCCCGGTCAAGGCCTCGGATTGAATTTAAAAGGTATGGTAGAGCCTGTTCACTTGCTCAGTAAGAATGATACTTTTGGTCTCGGATACAAACCCACTTCTGAAGAAGTCGTGTCAGTCAACCTCCGAAAGAAAAGAGACACTCCCCTGTCAAAGCCTGTTCCACATCTGAATCAGTCATTTGTCAAAGCATATGATGCTCAGGAGTCAAAGGAAGATGATGCAGACAATCTCGCGGAAGGATTTAAAAGTCTTTTCATTGCAGGAGAAGAAATGGAATGCAATGTAATTCTAGATGATTTTGCTGAAGACCCAACCATTTGGGACGCAGAACATGGAGATGTTTTAAAAAATTGGACCTGTGCCCCGGCCCTGTTTCTCCGGGAAGCTTGGTAGAAATTATCTTAGTATTATTTTTTGAAACAATGCGATTCTGATTGAGGCTTGAATCGCATCTATGCATTTTAATGTGTTTTGCCTCCATCTTTTGAAAGCTTAAATGACAAATCCACATTGCTTTTGCTATTTCAAAATTTATTGTGTTTACTAATTTTCTTTTCTCTTTCAGCATGCAAACTAATAAATCTGTCGATAATGTGAATGTGACATGTAATGAAACAAACAAACAAAATCCAAACAACGAACAGGACTTCGAAGAGTATGAGAAAGACTTGCAGCCAGAAGAATTGACAGAGGAATTGGAACATTTTGAGAATAAACCAAAGCCAAATTTAGATGAAACTGAGGTAGTAAATTTGGGAGATGCGGAATATGTGAAGGAAACAAGAATCAGCGTCCATCTGAGCACCGCACAAAGGAAAGAGCTGACGGATCTTTTGAGGCAATATATCGACGTATTTGCTTGGTCTTATGACGATATGCCAGGGCTAAGCACGGATATTGTTTCGCATAGATTGCCTATTGATCCATCATGCCCTCCGGTGAAACAAAAACCAAGGAAAATCAAGCCCGATTTGAGTTTAAAGGTCAAGGAAGAGGTGTCCAAGCAATTTGATGCAAAGGTCATTCGAGTCACAAGATACCCCACTTGGTTGGCCAACATTGTACCTGTGCCAAAGAAAGATGGAAAGATACGGGTGTGCGTGGATTATCGAGATCTCAACAAGGCAAGCCCGAAGGATGATTTCCCTCTCCCAAATATTCACATACTTATTGATAAATGTGTGAAGCATGAATTACAGTCATTTGTTGATTGCTTTGCTGGTTACCACCAAATCTTGATGGATGAAGAAGACGCGGAAAAAACGGCATTCACTACACCTTGGGGAATATACTATTACCGGGTAATGTCGTTCGGACTCAAGAACGCAGGTGCCACCTATATGAGGGCCATGACTACCATTTTTCATGATATGATCCACAAAGAAATCGAGGTCTACGTAGATGACGTTATCATCAAGTCGCGAAGGGCCCCAGATCACTTGACCGATTTGAAGAAGTTCTTCGACCGGCTGAGGCGGTATAACCTGAAATTAAATCCCGCAAAGTGCGCGTTTGGTGTCCCTGCTGGGAAGCTGTTAGGTTTCATCGTAAGTAGAAGGGGTATTGAATTGGACCCCTCGAAGGTAAAATCTATTCAAGACTTGCCTCCTCCAAAGAGTCGAAAGGACGTGATGAGTTTCCTGGGTCGCCTCAACTACATCAGCAGGTTCATAGCACAATCAACAGTGATATGTGAGCCGATATTCAAGCTACTGAAGAAAGACGCTGCTACCAAGTGGACATCGAATTGCCAGCAAGCTTTTGATAGAATCAAAGAATATCTGTCTAACCCACCTGTTTTGGTGCCTCCAGAACCCGGAAGGCCGTTGTTGTTATATCTGTCTGTGTTAGAAAATGCATTTGGATGCGTGCTGGGACAACACGATGAAACAGGAAAGAAGGAGCAAGCTATATACTACTTGAGCAAGAAGTTCACACCTTACGAAGCTCGATATACTTTGCTGGAGCGCACTTGTTGTGCCTTGACATGGATTGCACAAAGGTTTAGACATTATCTGTCTGCATATACCACTTATCTCATCTCCAGAATGGACCCACTCAAATACATCTTTCAGAAGCCCATGCCCACTGGGAAGCTAGCAAAGTGGCAAATCTTGCTAAGTGAGTTCGATATCATATATGTTACCCAAAAGGTTATCAAAGGACAAGCACTAGCCGACCATCTTGCTGAAAACCCCGTAGACGAAGAATATATGCCCCTCCGGACTTATTTTCCGGACGAGGAGGTATTGTTTGTTGGGGAAGATATTTCCGAAGAATACCCGGGTTGGAGAATGTTCTTCGACGGAGCTGCAAACTTCAATGGAGTTGGTATCGGAGCAGTTTTGATTTCAGAATCGGGTCAACACTACCCAATTTCGGCGAAGCTTCGATTTCCGTGCACCAATAATATGGCGGAATATGAAGTTTGTATACTCTGACTTAGAATGGCCGTTGATATGAACATTCAAGAACTATTGGTTATAGGTGATTCAGACTTATTGATTCACCAGCTGCAAGGCGAATGGGCCACCAAGAACGTGAAGATACTTCCTTACCTGCATTGCGTGAAAGAATTATGCAAAAGGTTCAGCGAAATAGAATTCAAGCATATCCCACGAACTCAAAATGAGTTCGTTGATGCTCTGGCAACTCTGTCCTCCATGATTCAGCATCCGGACAAGAATTACATTGATCCCATCAAGGTAAACTTATCGGATCAGCCGGCCTATTGTTTCCATATAGATAAAGAGTTGGATGGGAAGCCCTGGTACCACGACATTAAGAGGTATCTCGAAGCAGGCGAATATCCAGAAAGCATAACCAGCACACAAAAGAAGACACTTCGGAGGTTAGCAAACCATTTCTTCCTAAACGGAGAAATCCTTTATCGGAGGACTCCAGATCTAGGTTTGTTAAGATGTGTCGATGCCCGAGAGGCAAGCAGTTTAGTTGAAGAGATACACGGAGGCACGTGCGGGCCTCATATGAATGGTTTCACTTTAGCAAAGAAGATTCTAAGAGCAGGATACTTTTGGATGACCATGGAAACCGATTGCATTCACTTTGTGCAAAAATGTCATCAATGTCAGATTCATGGCGATTTAATCAGGGTACCTCCTAACAAACTCAATGTGACGAGCTCTCCTTGGCCATTCGCAGCTTGGGGCATGGATGTCATTGGCCCTATTGAACCTGCCGCATCAAATGGACACCGATTCATTCTAGTGGCAATTGACTATTTCACAAAGTGGGTAGAAGCATCGTCCCACAAGTCAGTGACAAAGAAAGTGGTAGTTGATTTTGTCCGCAATAACATCATTTGCCGATTTGGGATTCCTGAGTCGATTATAACAGACAATGGAGCCAATCTTAACAGTAATCTGATGAATGAGATATGCGAAAAATTTAAGATCACTCACCGGAATTCCACTCCATATCGACCTCAGATGAACGGAGCAGTCGAAGCAGCCAACAAGAACATCAAAAGGATACTGCGAAAGATGATTGATAATTACAAGCACTGGCATGAGCATTTGCCATTTGCACTTTTGGGCTATCGCACTACAATCAGGACTTCTACTGGGGCAACACCGTATCTTTTGGTCTATGGAACAGAAGCTGTGTTACCAGCAGAAGTGGAAATACCATCTTTGAGAATTATCCAAGAAGCCGAGCTGAGCGAAGCAAAATGGATCTGAATCCCACGAACAATTGATGTTGATTGATGAAAAGCGATTGAACGCAGTCTGTCATGGACAGCTTTATCAAAACAGAATGGCCAAAGCTTTCAACAGGAAAGTAAAACCAAGGACTTTCAAACCGGGGCAGTTGGTGCTAAAACGTATATTTCCACATCAAAATGAAGCTAAAGGAAAGTTCGCACCTAACTCGCAAGGGCCTTATATGGTTCACCGGGTGTTAACTAGAGGAGCATTAATTCTAGCTGAGATGGACGGTGAAGTATGGCCAAAAGCTATCAACGCCGATGCAGTGAAAAGATACTATATTTAGGATTTTTCTACATAATGCACTTCTTATGTTGTAAAGGTTGCGCTCCCTGGCGGGATACGTAAAGAACCCATGTCGGGTTCCGTTTCTTAGATTGCAAATTTCCCCAGAAACACATTTCCTTATAACAGGAACTACGTTATGACCTGATTCCCTCGGCGGGATACGTAGGCGGCCACAACGGCTTCGGTCCCCATTTTTAGAAATCCTTACAATCCCTTTTGCTTGTAATGAACTACGTTATGACCTGATTCCCTCATGGGGATACGTAGGCGGCCTAAATAGGCTTCGGTCCCACCATTAGGAAATATTTTCTCATTTATCTCACATATGACAAAGTGCACCCATCTGATCACCCTGATAGGATAGGCAAGCAACCCACACAAGACTCGGTTGTCCGTCCAAAGTTCATCATTCTCACATATCGGAAACTGGGCATTTTTTAAGGGATCACTGCCAGAGGACGCCGATAAACATGGAAAAGCATCGGCAAACTAAGTCTTCAGTCAGAAGAATTTTGAATAAGATGTTTGCTTTGTTTCACCGCATGTCACTGCTCGACAGACATTTATATATATATGCAGTATTTCTTATAAGCAAATTATTTTCAACAAACATTTTCATCAAAATTCGATAGAATTTTTATGTTTTTGTTTTTTTAAGATGCATTTCTACAAATTGTTTTCGAATGTTTTCATTAACGGCTGGCCAAGACTAGGAAGCAGAGAGGGGCTACGGGTCCGAGTTAGCAGGACATGCAAATACCAAGGCCGAAGCTACAAAGTCAACGCGAATCAACTCCCCCCTCCCAAAACTCATAAATTTATTTGAGTACAGGTTCTTCAGGTCGAAAACAGCAGGGAAGCTGCAACATTTATGAGCAAATTCGCAAGGGACTCCGCATCGCAACTCACTACAAGAATCACTTTCCTGTTTGGAGATTGTACAAAGACGTCATGCTAAACTACAGGTTCCCAACCGTGTTGTGTCCACGCAAAGAACGGTATTTCGACTTACAGGGTCGCATTCTCATCTACTCAATTTTTGCATTACTTATGTCCACACATTAACTATCATGGCATGACAATAGGGTCACACTTTACATTACGTCAACACGACGACATAAATCAGGCGCCCACCTTCAAATGCGGGTATGTTTTAAATCAGGCGTCCACCTTCAAATGCGGGTATGTTTTAAATCAGGCGCCCACCTTCAAATGCGGGTACGTTTTAAATCAGGCGTCCACCTTCTAATGCGGGTATGTTTTAAAGCAGGCGCTCACCTTCTAATGCGGGTATGTTTTAAATCAGGCACCCACCTTCTAATGCGGGTATGTTTTAAATCAGGCGCCCACCTTCTAATGCGGGTATGTTTTAAATCAGGCGCCCACCTTCTAATGCGGGTATGTTTTAAATCAGGCGTCCACCTTCTAATGCGGGTATGTTTTAAATCAGGCACCCACCTTCTAATGCGGGTATGTTTTAAATCAGGCGCCCACCTCCTAATGCGGGTATTTTAATTTAAGTCAGGCGCCCACCTCCTAATGCGGGTATTTCAATTTAAGTCAGGCGCCCACCTTCTAATGCGGGTATTTCAATTTATGTCTGGCGCCCACCTCCTAATGCGGGTATTTCAATTTAAGTCAGGCGCCCACCTCCTAATGCGGGTATTTCAATTTAAATCAGGCGCCCACCTTCTAATGCGGGTACTTTATTTTAAAGTGTGAACAGGCGCCCGCCAATGGCGTCATCTGCACAATATTAAGCAACGACATCATTTCAACTTACAAAGTCATATTCTTATATACATATCTTATGCAACAGTTATACACTAACTTTTATCTTAGCTCTGGTCCACAGGAATTTGAATCGGCGGGAGCTTTCAGCACAACGTGGAACTATATCTTACGGCGAACCAAAGCAATTTGGTCAACGACCTACTTCGAACATCGATCCGCTCTTTCCCAATAGTTTTGTTACATCTGCGACCAGTGTCATCATAACTCGACACTGGGGCAATATTTCTTGAATCTGCACCAACCTTTTCAATAATTTCTCTCCCCCCGGGATCTTGTTTCTACCCATGCATCCCTAATCTTCCTTCAAGTCCCGTTGATCAGGACAAAATTGGCTACTCAGTCAACTTCTTTGGCCGAAAACTCTTTCATCATCTCCGGCCAAAGAGGGGCATCTGTTGACACCCAATTTTGTCCTGTCTTCCCCAAATTATTTGCATTTTTAAATATTTTTAACACCTCTAAACAATTTTAATCTATATATATACATGCGTGTATATATATATTATTATTATTCCCTTATTATTATTATTCGCATTTTTTTACTATCATTTGCATTTTTATCATAATCATAAGTTTTATCCGAAAATTCTATGTTAATTTATTCTCGCAAAATTGCATCGCATTTACATTTTTTATTTTTACATTTCGCAAATATTATATTTTTTATTACTATCGTTACGTTATTTTAAATAATTCACATCTTTTACAAAAAATTATATATATATTTATTTAATATTAAACCCCTTTTATATTTTTAAACCCATAACCCATTTTTATTTTCCCAACCCAATACAAATTCTACCCAAACAAAATTCACAAGCCCAAACCCATTCCCTTATTCCCTTCCCCTTTATTTCCCCAATTCCCAAAGCCCAACCGGACTGCCCAACGCTCTTCTTATTCTCCAATTAAATTCCCACCACCCAATACCCACTAACCCATTCGGCTCTCTCATTTTAACCCAACCAAAATCACAACCCAATTCCCACAACCCAAAAACCGCGAGCCCAACTCGCTTGACCCACTCGACCAACCCGTCGCCCCAGCCCAACCCGACCGACCCGCCCCATAACTCATCTTCCCCCCTTTTAATCCCCCAAACCAAACAAAAAAAAAAAAGAAAAACCAAAAAACCTAAACCCTACCCGCTCGCCGCACACCCCATACCCCCCATGCCCGACCGGTCACCTCGCCCCTGCCACCACCAACTCCCTGCCACCAAACCCTGACACCACCACACCCCTCCCATCACTTCACCATACCCATACCCCTAAAATCCGCTTCCAAAATTCAGAATTTTTTTGCCTTTAATTCAAATTTCAAACTCGTTCTTGGGGGGGAAATCCACCTATAAATACCCCATGTTGTTCTTCATTTTGAGGAGAGATTTTCGGGGAGAGAAAACAGATTTTCAAAGGATTTTTCGGAAGACTATTCCATATATACATAAAATATTTGTTGTGTTCTTGATTTTAAAGCATTTGCCTTCTTTGTTGTTCAAGATACAAGTCCGAAATAGGTCCAAGATTCGAAAGAAAGGAGGTGAGTTTCGTTCTTGAACTTGGGTTTTAAATATTTCTGTTCCGTTTTTGAAAAAACCGAGTCCGAAAATCTGTTTGCATTTTTGTTGTTTTTCACTTATTTCGGGTCGGGTCGACCCAGTTTGGGTATTATTTTCAGAATTCTTGCATTTTCATATTCCTGTATGTTGGTTATCTGAATTTGGGTGAATATTTGATTTCGGGTTGAGTTTCCGATTCGGGTCGGGTCACTAACCCGGGTCGGGTCGACCCGATTTGGGTATTATTTTCAGAATTCTTGCATTTCATATTTTTTGTATGTTGGTTATCTGGAATTGATGGAATTATTTGATGTCGGTTTGAATCTCCAATTCGGGTCGGGTTACTGACCCGGGTCGGGTCGACCCGGTTTGAATTTCCAAATTTCTTGCATTGTTGCTGTTGTTATTATTGGTTATCTGAAATTGATGAAATCAGTTGATTTCGGGTTGAACACATAATTCGGGTCGGGTCGACCCGGTTTGGATTTCCCAAATTTCTTGCATTTCATATCTTGTATATTGGTTATCTGAAAAAATGGAAAAAAAAATCTGATTCGGGTTGGCATGTGATTCGGGTCGGGTCACTGACCCGGGTCGGGTCGACCCGATCTTGGTATATTTCCAGATTATGGCATTTTTTCATATCTGTTGCTGGTGATCTGAAAAAGTCTGAATTTCTGATTTCATTTGGGTCACTGTTCATGATCCGGATCGGATTTTTCATAAATACTTCTTAATCCTGTTTCGGTTCCAAAAGTTCAGAATTTGGGTCGGATACTTTAATTGCTCATCGCTGCTTTCTTATCGCTTTTATTGTTTTATTAATATTGCATTAAGGCCGATGAAATTGAATTGAGGCCGTGCTTTTCTTCGTTTCATTTCTGCTTTTCAAAGATCGTTTTAAGTATCAAGACGCGGATATTTTACTATTTTTTACTGTTTTAAACTAAACACCGCGTCATTTTCGGAAACTTTTTTTTTCTCTGCCTCTGTTTTCCTGCTTGCTGCCTACTGTTTATTGTTTCATTTTAATTTTACTGATTTGAACACGATATAACACTGGCCGATGAAAAATATCCGTCGATTTTGAGGCCTCCACAGTCGTAAAGACAGAGAATATAACTTCTGGGCAATGATGAAGACTTAAACCTTTTTTTCATCCGAGATCAACATGTTTAGTAGGCGAGGTGACTAAAATAACCAACAAGTTATATATTCGCAGCCACGACGTGATTATAGTGATCTTTTCTATTTCACCCGAGAGACCAACACGTTTAGTAGGCGAGGCAATCAAAATAAACCACATTAGTCATATGTTTGCAGCCACGACGTGATTGGAATGTTCTTTTCAAAATTTAAGTCTGAGCCCTCCGTGATCAAAACATTCACTGTTTTGAATACGGATATGAAGTTATTTGTATTTAACTGCTTCTAACCGTTTGTTCTTGACAGTTTGCAGGGATTAAAGTAAATAAAGGCAGATTATTCCTCGGAATTTATTTATTTTTATTTCTTTCTTTAATTCAGCTTTTATCCCGTTTTGTATTGTAATATTATTTATCGCACTTATGTAATTATTGAAATGCTTAGAATAGGCAAACTTAGGATTAATTCATAGGTTAGTTTAAGATTTGAAATCCGTCGCTAGCTTATTTATTTGTAGGCTCGGTTAAATTCAAACTTAGAAACCCTTCGCTAGTTATTTATTTTAGGCTCGTCACGCGTATTCAAGATTATCCAAACAACTTTTGTCATCTTTTATTTGCTTTATTAATCATACCGAATAAGTTTATCTTTTTATTATTATTTTTGCAACTCGATGATTTCCGAAAGATTCGCTTCTTTGGCGTTATAAATAATTTTGTTTCTACTCTCAATTGACAAATGCATATTTTTTCCAACTCTACATGTATTTCTCTTTAAATACCATACAAATGCATATTTTTCCTCTACATGTATCTTTCTTTTAAAAAAATGCATCATTTACTAATTATTTGCAAACATCTTTAACTTCATATATCAAACATGCATTTTTTCTAGCAATAATTAACCTGAGATTGACCGGATAACCGCAAGTTAGCGGATCTTAAAGGATGCCTAACCCCTTCCCTTTAGGATAATAAAGAACCCTTACCTAGAATCTCACTAGTTTCGCGGACCTTAAAAATTGGAGTTACATTGCAGCATTTAGTTTAAAATTTAGGTGTCCTAATTCACCTTAAAAAATAATTAGGTGGCGACTCCTCAATTCTTTACCCAGGAATCACCGAACACGTTGTGCTCCGCTTTGATCCGAGCAAGGTCGAAAAAACGGGCGCGACAATTATTAGTTATCGGTGCGCCAACATTCCGGAGTTGATCTGCCAACTCCTTTAGTTTCTTGCAATATGCAGAAACGTTCGAAAATTCGTCCATTCGAACTAGAGAGAATTCCTGCTCGAGTGTGAAGACACGTGAATGTTGGTTGTCTTGGAATATGTCACGCAATCTATTCCATGCAGCCATAGCCGTGGTATCTGGCTCAATAATCGTCTGTAGAAGGTCCACTGAAATAGTGGCGTAGATCCACCGGAGAACGGTAGCATCAAGAGTAATCCATAACTCAGGATCCTCCGCAAAAAGAGGTCTAGCGGGAGGAATGATGTGATGAATAACTTGATAGGAGATAGCGTGAATTTTAAACAACTCCGCCCACGTCGCATATTGGACGTTTTCCATCTCAAGGACAATAGGGATACAGTTCTTGATGTTGGAAACCATGAGGGCAGGATGATAATTGTTCTTAGACATATTGAAAGAACAAAGAAGGAAGGAAAATTTAAGAGAGGTATTTTTTAGAGCGGAAGACGAATTTTGGAAGAGAAACCCGAGAGGGGGGTGTCTCGGCCGAAAAAATCAAAGAGAGGACAAAAGTTGAGAGAAAAACTTTTGTTTAGACCTAGTCTCTTGATACCATGAAAGAAATAATCCCCTTGATTATTTTCATTAATTGAAAGGCTATATATACAAGTTACATATTTCCATAATAGGAGAATCTTATTCCTATTCTATTTCTAAAACCTTATTCTACCATAATTCTAACTATACAATTATGGTAAGTGTATAACACTAATTAAGGTAATATTTACACTACAATATACTATAAATATATATACCATATATACAAGATTGTCTTGTCCTTAATATACACGAGAATGGGCCACTGCTGAGATGCCTAGAGCCCATCGGCCGTCGAGAGCCCACCGGGCTGGGTCAAGGCCGAGATGCCGAGAGCCCACCGGGCCGAGATCCCATCTTTGGTGGGCCAGTCCAGTCCACTGCTTTGCCTGTCCAGTCCACTGTTTTGCCTGTGACACTGTTGTACATTGGGTGTATATCATAGGTATATTGCTCTGATTAACAAAAGCTGTCCTCCATCCTTGCACCTTCTGCATCCACTCATCATCCTTATACCTTAAATAATTCATGTTTTGCAAAGGCATCTGCAAAGCTCTCACTTTGTTATCGAACATGTGATGGACAGCTAAAAATACAAGCCGATGAAGCTACAAAGAAAGTGTATGCCCAGTTGAATAAACACCAATGTCCCTTTCTCTTCTGTTTCAAAAATTTGTCGTCCTCCTGACCAATTTATCCATGAAAGTTGAAAAAGTCTTCATCCACCAACATATTTCTCAGTGTTCAACACACTGAATTAACAAAAATATTCAAAACAAAACGGGAAAAAAATCATATCAACAACAGCTGCACGATGACTCGACTTCATGAGTTATCTCCAATTATTGTAACAATATTCCTCAATTTCATGTTTTTTTCATAAATATTTGAGTTAATATTTTCGCGAGTTTCATACTTTAACCATTCATTATTCTCTTCACCTACCTAATGTTGGTTTATCAAAGGATGCAGGAAATGGAAATTACAAGTAACTGCTAATATAAGAATTGAAATTACAATTCAACTAGAAAATTGAAAATTACAAAGATGTTGAACAAGAAAAACTGGAAACTGTTTTTGTTTGCTGAGTCGAGTGTGGCACTCTGTCCTTAAGACAATATTGCCCCGTATGTATCATTTATACGTCCTGGACAATTCGTCTCCCAAGATAAAACAGCAATGGAACAATTGAGCAAAGGAAACTCAAGAGCTACCGTGAAGAATATTGAGTAATGAAATGATGCTTGAAAGTTGTAGGAAGAAGTGTTTTCTGCTTGTGTATTTTTCGTGTATTGTAAGTGTGCTCAACAATGGTGCAAGGGGTTGTTTATATAGGTGAGGGAGGGGTTGTTTAACTACCTCCATAACAGCCATTATTGGCCAAATAATGGCCATTATGGAGGTAGTAAAGCCACCAAAATAAATGGTGAGAAAGACCAACAGATTGTCATTATAGGAGGAGTAATTCAGCCAAAATAAATGACTGAATTGAGTGCTTGGCATTTCTGTTCTGTCTTGTCTGCCCAAATTCTGAAAACTTCAAGGATCAAACTATACATCAGAAGACCCACAGCCCACGACCCGTGACCCGTGACCCGAGAACCGGACGGGACGGGCGGGCGGCGGCGGCGCGCGTGTGGGCTTTCCTCGAACCGAAGCACATCTAGGTCCTCCCTCCTTTAAACACATGGGATACCCCTTGGGGTCCCAAACCCCAAACCAATTTTGAGTCTTATATACACAACAATTCTTTCTTCCTCTACCGATGAGGGAGAATTGATCCCAAACCACACTTTTCCATGCTTCAAACACCTTACTTCATGAACCAATATCTCTTTCATTTCTCAATGAAATTTGACGATTCTTGGCCCTACGGTTATCTACGTACTTAGTAGATCATGCATGTGTGAAGAACCGGATTCTCCAATATGCGTAACACTAGTGTTTAAGCCGTTAAAGTTGGTCGGTCGCAACTCCCGCCAAAGGCTAATTTCCAACACCTAAACTATCACTCAATTCGTATTGAAACACAACTCGATGCTGAGCTGGCCAAATATTTAAAATCAATCGACAACATACTCGTGAAGTTCAACTCAGCATTGAAGTATGTTTTGATACAAAATGAGTGATAGTTTAGATAGTTAAATGAACGATGAATAGTTGAGGTATGAAACTCGCAAAAAATAATAGTTTAGATGTGTTTTTTACCATTAACTCTAAACATTTCCTACCAACCCATGGTGTAATTTACTCAAACTCTATATAAATCTTCAGCATTCAAGTCCCTAAAGTCATGAATTTAAGATATATTCTCAATTCAAGTTCATAAATTTTGAGATCGATCGGACACATTTATGTATATGTTAACAGTTCAGCTCTATCAAATTAATATAAAATTACGGAGAATAAAAAAGGTGAAGCTAATTACAGCCGAAAGCCCGAAACTGTCACTATTTACGCTCAGTGGCCCTTCGAGAAAGCATTAGGAAAAAGACGAGATTTCCTAATGGGTTTGGAAATGATTAGGGGATTAAATAGTTTTTTTTTTTTTGGATAATGTGCCACTCTATGTAATTTTTGTATATTATAGTATTATACTCATTCCGTCCATTTTAACTACCCACTATACTAAAAATAGATGTTCACTTTTTTTTCATTATAAGCAAGGAGTTCGAATTTTCAAATCTGCCATTCTATGTAACTTTTGCAAAAGAGTTTTAAGTTATAAATGGTGTTCAGTGTAAAAAAAAAAAGTTACACTATCGGGTCATATTTATCTATATTATTATAGCAGATAACTTGCTTTTTTTTGGAGCAAAAGGCATTGTTTTTGGTTATATATAAAATATTCACTTCTGGTGCTGATATCAAACCAATAATTTATACTCCTTCTGTTTCAATTTGCTTGTCTAGTTTTGATTTGACACAGAGTTTAAAAAATTAAATAGGACTTTTGAATCGTGTAATCTTAAATTAAAGATACGTAGAATGTATCAAAATGAAGGGAGTCTTGGAGTAACTGGTAAAGTTGATGTCATGTGACCTCCACGGGTTCAAGCCGTGGAAACAATATCTTGCAGAAATGCAAGGTAAGGTTGCGTATAATAGACACTTGTGGAGCCTAGTGCACCGGGCTACCCTTTTTTTTTTTAAATGTATCAAAATCTTCTTTAATCTTGTGGGCTTAAACATATCATGTGGAAAGCTGGAAAACAAAGAGTTGTCCAAAAAAAAAAGACATTCTTTTTTTAAACCGACTAAAAATGAAAATAAGACAAATATATTAAAACAGAGGGAGTACTAATTAACCATGATTAAATAAAAATAGTGTATGTGCAAACACGTGACATACATCTATTGATTTGGTGTCAATACCTAATGCAAACTATTCAAAAGTTACTAGTGTGACATTCACGTTCTTTTTTTAAAACTTTCTTACCAAAAATTCATGACTCAGCCCCGGGAGGTAATCAGGGATGGATGTTCACATGTGAGTTCACGAGAACTTAGTAGTTTTTTGTCTAAATTCTATTATGTATTAAGAATCTACTAAAGATATTTGATTGTGAACTCAAATATTATTGTATATTAATTTGACATCTTTCTAAAAACGCACAAACTTCGTTGTCTTTTAATACAAGTATTTATACCTTGCTTGCTTCTTTTCTTAATACAACTGGATATTCCTCATCAAGGGAAGATCTCATAAGCTAGCTTGGTGGTAAATCATGTATTGACTCTTCAATCTAAATGCATCATATTCCAACAAAGTTAAAACCTTTTCAACCCTCTAGTACTGTAAAAATTTATCCATATATGGTATTTACATCAAACTAATAAATATATGACATGTGTTTGCATATAGACTTTTAAGACTTAGTCATGGTTATTATACCTCATTAAATGATTCAACTGTAGTAAATTTACATGACTTGGTATAAACAGAGTGTCGATAAGTTTTACTACCATATAGTACTTCTAGCTTTGCCAGCAAGAAGAAGAATGAAAAAGTGATAGAGATCTAGGGAAGTAGAATTAGAAAACAAAGAGAACATCCAATAATTCACTGCAATAATTTTCCAACATCACTGTTTCTGGAGGCTATTTACAAATGATCATTACTTCATTAAGCTTTATGTTCAATTAAACTTAATACTAGCTACTCCAACTAATAATAACTACTAAAATTTAGTACTTAACTAGATTTTGCTCATTAGGATTACATTAGACTTTATTTCTAAGCCTAAAGCCAATGTACATCTCCTTTGCCAGCTCTGGTGTCTAAATCTCTACTGTGTCAAACAACTCCAATTCTAAAATAACAAACAACATACTCCTATGATTACCTCTAGTACATTTTCTTTGTTCCCTTAAAATTGGAGTTGCTCTGAACTACTTAATCCGCGTGCTAGATTGACCATTTTCAGCTATTAAATTCCTATTCACAAACTACTTCTACCATGTTGGTTCGGTAGTGGATCGAAAATAATGGAGATTATGCTTCTTCACTAGAACTAGAACTCGGTAGTGGGAGAGAAAGTATTTGAGCTCTACATCCCAAAGGAAGAATAGTTGCTCTACCACTAGAGGTACATTCGATTCCTGGAAATAGCTCTCCTTTGGTCCGCTTGCTCTTTGATGTGAGGCGACTTACTAATAGTTCCAACGCTTCTTTCATCCATCCGTTTTGGCACAGTTTTCTTGCTTCGCGCACATTCATCTGCACATTGGAAGCTACTTGTCAGCTAGACGAAGATGTGATTTTGTTTCACGATGTAACTAGGTATTCTGGTCTAAGAGAGGTGCCACGTCACATTCACTAATAAGACCAATATCTAAATATATGTAGATTTTGAAAAGAATTGTTTATTGCATACCCAAGTTCTTTCGCGAATCTCTTTCTCAGGCCAAGAGTCTAGTTGTTCTGTTACAAACAGCGGAAACATGTGCCCCTCATAGGCAGTGTCACCGGCTTTGTTCTCAAAGTACCATGTTCCTAGTTTGCACTGCAAAAGTAATCCAAAACCAAAAGAGAGGAACTAGTTAAAACTACTTATCTAAGTAATCGAAATGTAAACGTTGCTCCTATTACTTTATCACGATTAATCTCACAGCTAACAGTAAGATAATCCATATTCCTAATTAACGCAAGTTGATCACAACATCACATATTAATCACGAAATAAGTGCAAACAGTCTTGCGAAATTTGAAGGGCCATCAACCTTTAACTCTAACACAGCTAGTATTCTGTCATTTATCTGGTGCAATAAACAAGTTAACACATAGACTTTGTTTTCTTATTTTTCAGCTTTCGCTTCAAACGAAATATAAAAGTAACTGAAAGAGATCATGGGGAAGAACGAACCTCAACTTCACCTCGTACTCCAGCTTCCTCCATTGTCTCACGCTGTGCTGCATCTTCAATCGTTTCATCGTTTTCCCAACCTCCCTGCCATAGCAAGACAAATATTCATATTTAAAACACAGATTTCGCTAACTTAACAATCAGAGAAAGCACAAAAAATGAATATATGACTCCCTCTATCACATTGTAGGTCACACTTTATAGTCTGCTCCAAAATGAATGAAAAGTTTCTATATTTAGAAGCAATTTACCTTTAAACTTCTCATTTTACTCTTAATGAAACGATTTACAACTACAAAAATGTCTATGGCATGCTTTAGACCACAAGTTCCAATTGTCTTTATTTCTTTCTTAAACTTTGTATCGAATCAAATCGTCATATAGATTGAAATGGACGGAGTAGTAAGTTTAAAGCAATGTAGCTAACCTTTGGGAATAACAATCCTTTGCCTTTCCTTTGTGGACTTATGAGAAGAACTTCAAATGCATCTTCATCTACAAATGATAACTCGGTGAAATCTTTATATCTGTAAGGTATACATCTGCAGAAAATACATGATCAGAGAAACAGATTTAGTTTAATAATTGAACTACAACTTTAACACAAAAAAAAATACATCTTTCCACATGAAAATCATACAACAACGTCAAATTCATGTGATACAATTAAAAAAAATGTCCATGTTCAGTAATAGTCTTTCACTGTTAGAATCTAGATAATGGTATCAAATTATGCCTCAACTATTCTTTAATTTAACATTTAAAGTAGGAAAATTAGCAACAGAATGTCCTTTTCCCAGAGGAAAAAAAACAAGACATGTGATGGGTTGAAAACAGTTAGCCAAAACACCACATGACTTTCTGATTTTCTCCATGAATATAAAATTTTCAAGAATCAAGAGAAAAAAAGACAATAAACGAGACAACAAGCGGAGACGGATTAAGAATTTTTAGTTTGGGTTCTGAACCATAATTTTTTTTCCCCACTAAGTTCTGAATAAATTATTTTAACACGAATACATGATTTGAGCTAAAGTTACTAGGTTTTGCCGAACCTTTAACTACTACATTGGCTCCATCCCTGACAACAAGAGCGAAGAAGGTAATAAATGAGCGGGTAAATTTCACAGACAGTACCTGAAATATGATTTATTACTCTGAAGTACCTAAACTATATTTTGTAACTAAAATATGCATAAACTCTACATTATATAACAGAAAGTACAAACTCACATTTTCCTCATATATAAACAATTTCCAATTCAAGATGATTAAATGAAAGGAAGCATCAACTGGCTCTAAATTCTTATACAATGCCAAAATTGAAACAGCTACAAAGCAAAAATTCCAGAAATGAAAGGACAAATTGCAACCAAAAAATCAAATTTTTGATGCCAAAAATCTGTGAAATCAACACATTTCTACAAACAATGTATAGCAAATATCACCTTAAAAAGCCAAGGGGGTAAAAGTTGAATAAGTCAATTGCAATCATAGAAGGAGATGACCAATTGACCATCTCTTTTAGATTTTTCCAAGAAGTCAACTCTCCACAACAATAACATTTTTGAGGAGAAAAAAATCACGACTAACATTATTGTTTAATCAAGACTGTTCTAACCCAGAAATTAAATCATGAAAACAAAACATAAACATTACACAATCTACATATTAACATGACATGAAAACAAAATTAAGGAGATGGGGTCAGGCGCGAAGTCTTACAGGTTTGGCCAGACACAGTAACTTTGGTCCAAACAATGTATTTTTCTTAATAAATCCGTTAAATACGTACAAAATATTAATTTAAAACTTAGTAACTTAAAAAGACAGAATCTAGAACTCACTAATTTCAAATCCTAGTTTCGCCTCACGGTGGGGTGGGATTTTTTTTGAAGGGGATGAAGCTTTTTAAACAACGGCTTACCAGCATTTTCGACACAAAACATAAATATATACTTTAAACAACATAAAATATCAAACAAATATCAAATACTTAACCTATATTTTCAAAAATTACAATGAGTTGAGTTTAAATTCTGAATGCGCCTTTAGAGCGACGTACATACCCGACTACTTGACGACGACCCTTATTGTAACGCTGCAAATGCCGGCCAGAACGTGATACAAGAACCACCATCTCCTTTAATTCCATGAATTCTTCCTTACAAATGAAGTCTTTTTTGGTTTTTTTTCGAACCAAAAAAACAAGAAAATGAGAAGGAAAAAATGGACCCTTTTGAAAATCAAAGAGAACTAAGCTTGAAAAAATCAAGAAAACAAAGAAAATATTTGAGATTTTTTCTCTTTTGTTTTGTGTGTTGAAATGATTGGTTATTTTTTGTTTGGTGGTGGTTGTGTTATTAAGGGGGGGAAAACGATTAACGATATATATATATATATATGAATGAATGGAAAGTTGCTTTAAAATGCTGAATTTTAAGTGGTGCATTTTGGAGCGGCACGTGTGTGACTAGATCGGCACGTGTGGAACGGTTCAAATAATGAATCCGGTTTAGTTTTTGTTATTTCTTAAACCCGGTTTAAGTTATGGATGATTGAATAACTAAGGCACACGCTCATGGCATGGAGAGTGACTTTTTGAAATGAACGTAAAGATCACGATGAAAAAACTTATTCCGTTTTTTATGTAGCACAATTGAAATTTTGAGAGTTAATTTATCGGGATAGCTTTATATGCTTTTTAAATATTTTAAGTTATAAATTATTTTGATTTATAATATTTTTTACGTAATTTCTAAATATATAAATTTTATTTTAAGAAATTTAAAGTTTCTATATCGAAATTCATGATCAAAATTTAAAAGTTTAAATCTCAAAATTTCAATTGTGTCACGTAAATTGGGATAGAGAGCAACAACTTTGTCTGTGATTTCTCTTTTATTCATAGTTATTGGTAAGTTATTTATATTTATATTTGTTGTTAATAAAACTCAAGCCATTCTGAATAAATCTCACGTCGAAATTGTTTGAGTAAAAAGATCCAATAAACTCCTTTAATTTTATCTCCGATTTTAAATTACGTTCAACTTGAATCTACTTGACATAATGAAACGTTTATAGTGTGTGATAAACGTGGCTTGAAAATTTTCTTTAGGTTAGAAATTTCAATTAAGTGTGATATTTTTGTATTTTGTTGAGTTTTATTTAAATTTCTGATCCCCTGACTATATATCTTAGTAATTTTGTTGCACATTATTATTGCAGTTACTTCAAATATAGAAAAGATTATCGTTTTGGTAATTTTTTTTTTATTTCCCCTCCTTCACAATTCCCACAGCTTTCATGGATAATACATAAGATATACGGGAAAGTCCAGTATAATTCTTATATAAAATTATTATTTTTGTTTTATGATGTACCAACTCTTATAGTATATGATTGAGATCCCTTCCTCCTAAATAAGTAAAAAAAAAATCTAAACAAAGAACTTTTTGATAGACAGCGATTTACATTTTAAACGGATTCATTCTACGTCAATTTGAATTGATTAAGTCTGTTAGTTTTGAATATCAAATAATTAAAAATTACAAAAGCAGATGGGTCCTCTGGACTTATGGGAAAATTAGAAAAGAAAAGCTAGAAAATTATTAAATACATATACACGTACTAATTAAGTTACCAATGTCAAGTGCATGAGATCATTTTTCTGTATCCTTATCTAAGAACGTCAAGAAACTTTTCTAGATATATCATACTTATCTCAAAAGAAATATTTAAAATGTAAATTTTGAAAAAGAAAAATAGAGTATGAAAGCTAGGTTTTAGTTTAACATTTATTTAAGTTTAAGATGGACAACAATCATTGACGTAACTAAGTTATATTTTAAAGACTCGTTTTAATATGGACAAGAATTATTAACCTAACTCTTTTTAACTAATTAAAAAGGCTTTTAATGATTAATAGAATATTCTTAATAATGATTAGATTTGGTTTGAACATTTCAGAGAGACCGAATAAAGACACGCAGCCGAATCTAATGTTACCACGTTATTACTTATTACAAATCCATAAATTAATAAATAACAAATGTGAACTTGATTAATCTTCTTAATAATACTTGTTTGAATTTTCAATAATGTGAACCATGTTACTTTTAATGACTTTATATTCATGCATGAACTATGATTATCTAGATTCTTTGAGTTAGGAATTCCAACCATGTGATTTTTAATCTAGAAATAATAATGGTGCATATAAAAAATATTCCCAATTGAAAAGAAAAACCTATAATATCGTAAAAAACGATAATGATTCTAATTAGTTGCAGTAACATAGCAAAATTCATTGTCATACGAACAACGAGCTACACAATCGAATGGTGAGGTATGTTTTGACTTTTGAATCTCAGTGCAACATAAAGATAAGATATTGAGTTTGAATCTCAACATATTATGATGATAAAACAATGGATTATATCGTCGTGCACCATAAGATATGATGTTGGGTTTGAGAGTCCCAACATATCATGGCCTAACATGACTTTATGGGGGTAAGACATTGGGTTCCGGTTCTAGTATACCATGATGATAAGATGTTGGATTGAGTCCCACTCATTATGACCTAACATGGCATTAAGAAAGTCGGGGCAAGACGGTGGTAATTATAGTCTCAGCGCACCATGAGAATAACACGTTGGATTCGAGTTCCAGTGCATTACCTAGTTAGAATTTAGGCCAAACACATCGGCGACCCCTTGTGGTCTTCAAGATTTTTCACTTGAACAACTCAAGTATTCTTTGTCCCATTTAGACACCTGAATTAGTTGATGATTGTGTCATTTAAACACTTTTTGCTGACTTGGCAGAGTGTGCGCTACACAAATTTTGAGAGCGTGAATAACTCTTTTTTTTTTTGTGAAAAATATTTTTTTCCTCCTTCTTCCTCACGCTTTCTCCCTGCCATTAACGTCGACAGAGCTCCAAAAAATGGAACCTCCGATTCCATTTTTCTTCTTGAACTCATGACAACAATTTTTCTTTCTTGGATTCTTCTTTTTTCTGTCAACTAATTTAATATCTAAGGTATAGAAAAACTATTCATGAACAAAATTATCGTTTAATATTTTTTACACCGAGGATACTTAATTGCTTGTAGACTCAAGTGTAACAGGCACATGTTCAAAAGCAGAGAAAAGGAAAGCATGAGAATGGAACAGATCAAGATAACACGACAACTTGGCGACCCTGATTATCCCATAACTTGTTGAGGAAATGAGAGTGTGTTTTGAAAATAGGGTTTTTAAGTTATTTTTTTTGCTGAAAAATAGTTTTTTCTTTTCTTTTTCCTTTTTATTTATTTCTAAATTATTATTTTACACCAAAATGTCACATGTCTTCTTTTAATTAGTTATCATGCCACGTCACCCGCGAGTGTATCATACCCACTTTATTATTTTAGTTGATTGTCAAAAAAGTGTTTAATTGGAACAAATTCGATATAGTTTGAGTGCTTCAATAGGTACAATATTTAGTTAAGGTGTCTAAGTGAAAAATTTTAACGATCACAAAGATTCGCTGATAAATTTAGCCTCTAATTTACGATGGTAAAATATCTGATTCAACCCTAGTGCACCATTATAAAAAGACATTGAGTTCGAGTCTTAATACATTCTGACCTAACATGACTTATGAGGGCAGGATATGCATATCGATATATTGGGTAGGAGTCTTTGTGCGCAGTGATTTAGTACTTCAATCAATTGTCAGTATAAACTATAAAGGGAAGAAAAAGAGGATTTATCTTCTTATTAATTAACTACTCATCCAAAAGCATTTTGTTAATACTTTCGATTAACAGATTAATTTAACATGGAACTTCAAGTACATTAGCCTAATAAAAAAGTAATCAATTCTTTAGTGAAAAGGACAATTGCTTTGTCTATATATGTAGATGTTATCGTAAATAAAATGATAATGAGTGAGTAAAGTCATGAAAACATCTGCACAATTATGTTGAATAATATTGGACAAAACTAAATTAAAAGAGATGCATTATTACAAGAATATTTCTAAAGGAAGTGTGACCAAGTCTTCATATATAACATGACCAATAAAGAGAAGTTAGAATACTCCAAACCCAGTAGGCCTTTGATTCATTCCTTGAAAATAACACTTTATACCAATTCTTATGATCTTATTTACTCATACTACTTTTGTTTCAGAATTAGAAAGTTGTAATAATGAAAAACTACACTACAAAGCACTATAGAACAAAAGTAGATTAATTATTTCAAGGCCATAATCAATGATAGTAATGGAACGATACTCTTCATCGTTAATTAGAAGTTTCAGATTTGAATTCTGAAAATGAAATCGCTTTTTATAAGAAGCGCTTTACTATCAAAGTAAAAAAATTTCAATTCAGATCCAGATTAATCGGGTTTCAAAATGGGTGCCGAATATAAAAAAAAATCAAGTCCTATAGCTTAGAAAATATTTGAATTATAGGAAAATTTCATAAATGATTATAGTTTGGAATTTTTTTGGCATAGCTACACTTTCAATATTTACATCTCGTAGCTACAGTTCGCTTGGTCCAGTGACTGTATTTCATTGTATTCGTTAATCGGTCTCGTTGTATTCAAAATTTGCTAAAATCATGGAGTGAAATCTGTTTAAATTTTTCTTCAATTATTAGTGTTGATTAACTAAGGTGAAGTCATGGAATGATTTGAGTTATGAGGTGCGTTCAGGCTATCACCTAGCAAAATATTTATTGGAGGCACAAGAACGGAGAAATAGTAGAATTGAATCGAGTAACCAGTCCTTCCCGAAATTTTTTTGGTTAAGTCTGTGGAAGATGAACATTAAGAATAAATTAAAGCATTTCTTGAGGAAGTGTGTGGTGAATGCCTTACCGGTTAAAAGTGTGCTAGCAAAGAGGCTAAGGCTACAAGATGCAACATGTAGGGTTTGTGGATGGAAGAAGAAACAGTTGAACATATGTTCTTTCACTGTCCTAGCTCTCTAGCTATCTGGAAAATGAGTCATGTTTTATGGCCTGATATTCATAAAGTTAATAATTTTGCTAGTTGGTGGTATGATCTCTTATTGAATGTTAAGCAATTTTCAGATTCAATGAACCTTTTGAATTTATTTGTGCATCTAATGTGGTTTATTTGGAAAGCTAAGAATAACTGGGAATTTAATAGTCAAATGTGGAATGTTCCTAATATTGTGTCACAAGATTTATTTGATTACCATGTATTTAAAGAACTTGGCTCTACTTGCAATCCTAAAAATGACACATCCTTGATTGACGAATAACTAATTTTTTATCAATGTGAGATTTTGTGTTTTACGGATGCAGGTGTGCAAAGGCACACACATGATTCCATTATTGGTGTTGTGGCAGTTGATGTTAGTGGTTTGATGCTTCATGTCTTTGGCTCTCCAATTCATCCAATTGGAAAGCCAATCATTGATGAAGCAATTGCAGTTAGAGAGGCATTGCAAATTGCAGATTGCAGTTTGCAAAGGATGGAGAAAAGTTCATATTCTATCAGATGCAATGAAATTGGTAATGATAATTCAGGGATTGAAATCAGCATCGTGAACTATGCATAATGTATGTGAATATATCAGACAACTCTGAGACACCATTAATGTTGTTCAATTTTCTTTTATTAGAAGGAACAAAAATAGGTGTAGTCACCGTTTAGCTAATTTTTCGAAGACTCTAGTTAATGTAGTTTCGTGGGATGAACAATTACCTATCTGACTTGTACATAAAACTCGTGACTCTCTTACTCTATTATCAAATGAACGAAGAAAGTCGGTCTTTTGATGGAAAAAAAAAAGTAACGGAATGATTTGCCACTTCTTGTTAAAGTGTCACCAAGGAAAATTCCAAAAACCTTGATGGAAATGACTAAATGAATATTATTAGTAAAAATGTTCTTCTTTTCTCATTCTTCAAATCCACTTCAGATTTTAATTGTCAAGATTGGATGGTTGTTCCGATATGGGGAAGGAGTAAGCATCCCAAAGTTTGCAACCAATTAAATCATACTAAAATAATAAAAACGTTTAGAAAATGAGAGATTTTTAAAAATAAGTAAAAGCATAATAATAAATATATAACTTTGAGCTTCAAGATTTTCTATTTTAGCTTTCTGTTAGTAAGTGTTATAGGATTGATAAAATTTCTTCTCTCTTAACTAAACGTCGAGCATTCAAGTTATGGGATGGACAAAATTCTAGACAAAGAGCACTTCTCTTTTTAATTTACATTATGCGACAACAAATTAAATTAGTCAAGCCACTAAATTTCAAATATCATTTTCATAAACAAAAACAAAAAATATCGTTCATAAAAAAATTGATAAATAGTCTCCGTCAATTATCCAAATAATTAAAAAATGGACTGCCGTTGACTTACCAAGTCTTCCATCTTTGGACAAAATCCGCCTGCCTTTGAGAAACACATTTAATTCCAAAATAAAAAACAATAATAAGTGAATTGGTCTTATAGTTGTTTCTTTCATATCATTGAATTTACCCTTTCTCTGATATGGAAATTATCCAAATAAACGCATTTAATTTCCGCCCACAATTTCAGAAAATTCCATAATTAATAGAACATCAAATTTGGTATAAATATTTAAAGTGGCCATTTCTTCTGTATGAACTATGAAACATCCTAACTCAGAAATTGTTATCTTCTAGAGGTAATAATTTAAAATTGGTTGTTACATTTTGATTTTCAACTATTAAATGTTTGAGCTACAAGATATAAAATGTACTCCATGTGTTTACTTTTACTTGTCACGTTTCGCTTCTCGAGAGTCAATTTGACTAATCTTCGAAGGTAAATTGAATTTTAGATTAATTCAATATTTAAAAATTAAAGATGCTCGAAAACTATATGAAAAATGCTATAACCTGCAATTCTCCTCCTATTAATATGATGAAAATATATATCTTAAAATGTTGGTCAATTTCATGTACTATAACTCTCGAGAAGAGAAATGTGACAAATAAAAGTGAACAAAGAGGGTATTTAAGATGGCAATGGAGATTTAAAATTACATATAAATACTCTAGATTTAAGGGGAAAACGCTTCTTGAAGAAAATTTTAAGAACTTAGTTCACAATTTGTTATGATTGATCCTCAATAAACAAAAAGTACTAATTATCCTTTTATGATAAATGTATAGCCCCATTATTCCAATTTATTTGGTGGTTTTTGCTTATCAATTTCACAAATTTTACGAGCTAAAGCGGAATTAAAAAATTATATACAAAAACCACGTGAAAAAGTAAAATTTACAAGTTTCTTTTAAATATATATAATATATAATTGAAAGCATTTTCGATTAGTAGAGTTCAGGGTCGCACCCAAGTTTCTTCGAAAATGAAAAATGATATATTTTAAAGCGAAGTAATAGTAATATTCACTTAATCTAAATCGTTAAAATGAAGAAATGACAAATATTTCAATAATACATAATATTCTAGTTTGGCGACACAAAAAGATGAATGTTAGAAAAATAGACAAATGTCAAGGCATGTGATGGGATGACTTAGTCCCCGCCCCCGATCCTTTTGCCTTATTTCTCAAGTTAGAGTTCTTAAATGAAAATTTCTTTGTACGTGTAATATTGGGTGAAGCGTGTCCGTCATAATGGAAAAAAAAGATTGATATACTTCGCTTTTTTGTTGGACCGCCGATGCATCTTTTATTTGGCACTCGAGAGTGCTCTCTCCTTTCTATACCAACAAAGGAAGAATAAGAGTAAGAGCAACAGGCTAAATGATTGTTATTTCGAAGAAACAGTCCACCATATTTATACATTGCCCCATGGCTAACTAATTTTGGTCGACCTTCAACATCCAAACTCCCTTCATGGAAGATAGTTCTTGGCTGCTAAATCTACGCAATATGATTGTCAACTTCTCCAATCCTTTACTCACGTGGGATAATTTTTACCCATTTGCACTTAGGCATCTATGGCTGAACCGAACTCACAATGCCCATAATAATGCAAATAGGTTTATGCTCATACAAAACCTCATCATGCAGAGTTTTAGAATTCACTTACTCAACTAATGCCTCTCCTATTTCGACATGTTTGCTGCAAGACAAAGATGCTCATATTAGTACTAAAAGAGTTAGTCTGATGGTTTGTAATAGCCTAGCTAAGTTTGGTAATCTTAGTATTATAAACTTTGGGTACTACATAACCCAGCAGTAGCAGTAGTGTCTAATATATCTAGTATCTCTAATGTATCTACTAGCTCTAATGTAATAGCTCCTTAGTATTAATAAAAATTTCGGTTCTACCAAAAAAAAAATACAACGTAAAGGCCAATAAGAATTGTGATGGAGTGGTAAGCATTCCTTCATTTTTAATTAGAGATTTTGAATTCGAATCCTCTAGAATATGGAGTTACATTTGTTAGGAAGTACTTTTATCTTTCAGTTTTGAAACTTCTGGATACGAATTCGAATTTAGTAGGGCTAAGTGCGAATACCAAATAACTAACTTATAAACCAAAAAAAAAAAAAACATATAGACCTTTGAATCCTTCCATTTTTACAATTCGTATATATAGAAAATCATTTTATAAAAAACAGTTTTCTAGAAGTGAGCCGTTTTCCATCCAAAACGACAAATTGACTTTAGATGAAAACAAAAAACACAAAAAGAATCAAAACTTAGAAGACATAAAATTAAAGGACTTCAAAGATACGAATTTTATTTGTACTCGCTGTTTACATTTAGCTTAATGATTACGTGACACATATTTTCACATACAATTTTATCACTAAATTATTAATTAATATTTGATTATGCATAAATTAATTTGATTTGATATAAATATCGGCTATTAATAAATATTTTCTCTACTAGTCACATTTTGACTTTAGACACCTATTGAGGAGCCAAAAATAGAATGAAAAGTTTATCATATTACCCCTAATGATTGCTAATTATCTAATGATGAAATCAATTAAAACTTATCAAAAAAATGTGCAACCAACTAATTACCTAATGGATTTTAACAATTCACATATTCCCCATAAAAAAGTAGTGTTGGAAAAGAAATTGAAAATTTTGACTTATTAATTATTAAAGATAAAATAGAAAAAAGAGATAAATTATCTATTTTCTAAAATGAACAAGTAAAATTGAATAACTATTTTAGTATAGTGCACTAATAAAACTGGACGGATGGATTATTAACCATGTGTTTTCATGGTCGGTGTCAAAATAGAAATCTTGTCTCTCATCAATTAATAGATTTAGAGAATCACGGTGCAATGTCGGTGACGTAGATTTGATTTTATGAAAGAAAACTAATTTTAAGACTTTTTTTAGGATATTCAATTTCGTCCCTTTGACATTGAAATTTGATCTTCCCAACAATCTACTCAATTAATTGCACATGTACTTGTATGGTTTTTTCCTTTTTTTGGGAATAATAAATGTTTAAAGTCTAGATCTATGTTTAATTTTTGTATATAGGGAAGTTGGTACTTATCATAAGATTCACATTGGGATGGGTGCTTTAGTTAAAGCCTTATTTTTTTTATATCCAGCTTCATGTCTTATGTCAGATTATTCTTTAAGATAGTAGTACCGGGTCCTTCAATACTACTGTCAGTAAATCGCGGGATGTGTTTGAATGACCAAGGTTTGAGAACAGAGAAATTGATATCACCTACAAGGTCATATCCCAGAAGAGAGCAAAGTGCTCCCACTAGGATTCGAACTCACGTTGCAGGCCTCCAGTTGGATTTTAAATTCACCTCATTTATCATCCAGCTATGTCACGGGGGACGTTAAAGCCTTATTTTTAGGTTCATGGACAGGAGGTTTTATGTACAACACAGTTCCAAATTACGTGAGAATATTTGATTGGGCACGAAATTTACGATAAAATTTAATTTTTTTGAAATTTTTTTATCTAAAATAAATCATAGAAATATTTATGGCTATCCTAGGCAAATTTATATCAGCAAAATATAAAAAATAAGAGAATATACGAGAAAAAAAACTTAACTTTATTTACACGTCTTAAAATTCCTAAAGCAAGTAATAAGTAGGATGGGTTATTACATTTTATATCAGAGCTACTTTGCGTGCAATCTTGAATAACGGTAAGACAAATTTCAGTGCGGAATCTAGCTAACTCCTCAAAATGTTGAGCGCGGCATATTCAATGAACTAACAAAGTGAACTTTCAATTTGATCACGAGAGCCTAGAAAACTCTCAATATTTTCCCAAATTCTGCACCAAATTTTTAAGGAAGTCCGTATAGTACTTTAGGTGAATCTTATAGCAATAAACAGGAGAGATGTTCGGGTGTATTAGGAAATAAATTTAAAACACTAGTGACGCATATTAAGGCGATATGAGTTTAGGTTCAAAGCGGATAATATGATTAATGGAAGGATAGTTACAAATAATTTATTGTATTAGTTGTCTTAAATCGTGAATAACACTATGGAGGGGTTCAGGAGGGGTAGAGATAGACTGAAGAAGTATTGGGGAGATGAGTTAGACGGGATATGACGCAGGTGCAACTTATTGAGGACATAGATAGTTTTTTTTTTTTTTTTTATACACAGGGGGAGTTGGTTACGAACATATGGATGGAGGAGGTGTTCTAAGGATGATTTGCGGAAAATAAATTTTGATCTATGCTCTCCTTCGCTCTCTGATTGTAAGAGAGTTTGTAGTCTGATATTTATAGTGAGATATCCGGACTTCAGCTGCGGATTTCAGTCTCAAAAAAGAATCTTTCATTTTCGCTGGTAGGGTGCATAGGGCCCCATCATTAAACTACGCTTTGTTGAAAATTTTCTCTTTTGGATTTGTCCTCTTCTGCTGTTGGCATTTCTGCTTTCCGTAAAGTTTGAAAACTTTGCAAAAGTAGAAATATCCGTCCTGATCTAACTTTATGTCTCTATCCCACAACTGTCTCCTTTTTTCTTTTCTGCTAAGTGTCTAAGTTGTGTAGGGCCACGGAGTCAAAACTCATGCCTGAGTCATAGGCGTCGTTTGGGTCCTGTGCATCTTGCTCGAAATTTTCATCCGAACCTGTGTCTGAGATATGATCTTCCGGTACCTGAAAAATATTACTTTGTCCTGAACTTTGTCCTGGATTTGGTAATGGAACCGGTGTTTCATCTGTTAATTCTATCGAAGTTACATATAAGTCTTTTTCTGTTACATTTGTCTGACTAACTATTTGCTCTTGAAATATTTTTTCAAGTGTGTCTTTGATGATCTGTTCTATATTTTTTTGTTGAGTCTTTTTTGTCTGTCTGTTTTTTGCCTGTGATGTGGATCCCGTTAGAGTTCGTGGGAGCCTTCTTCTAGGTCTAGAGGAAGTAGCTTCCTCTTTTTCACTTTTGGGCAAAGTGACAGCCATCAACGGGTTTGATGAGTCTTTACCGGCAACCGTTTGCACCGGACTAGTTGTATCTATACCTGATACAATAGGTTTCTTTGCATTCAGAAGGGAACGCACACCTTTCTCATCCATTTTTGGGGGAGATGGAGTACTCCTTGTCTGTATAGGTTCATCAACCTTGGTGGGGTTGATTTGTGTTTGTGATCTGATTTGTCTGATGATTAGTTCTAGAGTAGTGGTTTTCTCCAATAGGTGGGTATTTTGTAATTTAAGTTCTTCGTTGGTCTGATTTAGTCTTTTGAAAGCATCTGTCATTGTGCTGCAGTGGTCACAAAAGATGATGCGATCTGTGTCTTTCTGGATCTTATATTGTGGGGTCTGGTTTTGTTGATGTCTGAGAGCTGGAGTAAGATAGTAATTTGGTCCCAGTGTTCCTCTGGCATAGTCTAAAGCTTCTGTGAAGTCATTAAATCCTTTGAACAGTGGACTTTTAACATCTTTTATCGAATCAACTACTTCCAACCATGTTTGGAAAACACCATTCGTTTTTCCGTGTACCACAACATAAAATTTAAACCTGTTGTCTTTATTTTTCTCGTGAAAATAATAACATGTACTATTTAGTGTTGCCACAAAATGGCTGTTGTCTTTTTTATTGTGGGCTATCCACAAATTGTCTATTACACATTTTTGTTGTTTATCTATAGTATAGTCTGGTAAAACTTTAAATGTCATATTTGATAAAGGAAATGAAACTAAATTATTTTTACCAAAATAAATTCGTTCTAGAGCAGGTGTCTCAACTTGGGCCATGGGCCTGAAATTCAGGTTCCCCAATGTGGCTTGTCTATATGTGTCTGAGGGTTTGGCTGGGCCTTTCCCTTTGTCCTTTGGAGTCTGCTGCGACGTGCTCATTCTGCTAAGAAATAACAAACGAGATTAGTGCCCAGTAATTTTCATCGTTCCTCTTGTTTTGGTTATAGCTAACCTACTTAGTTGGTCTGCTAAATTATTATCTATTCCTTTAATATGTTCAAAAACTAAATTATAGATGGATATAGTGTCTAGAAAGTTTAACCATCTACGTCTGCTACTACTTTTATCATTTATTTTTTGGTGAAACTTGACAATAGCTTCACAGTCTGTTCTTACTAGAGTCTCTGCTTTATTTAGAATATGTAGTCTGAACGCATTTAGAGCGTAAATTACCGCTAGTATTTCTACGTCTATACTTGTCATATTACCTTTCTCACGATATTCGCCACTTTGGTAGGCACATATCCGCTCTGTAGTCTTGCTCTTGTATTTATTCGTCTTTGCTTTTAACACCGCGCCCCACCCTTCAAAACTCCCATCTGTTTCTATAATCAGATAGTCATTTTCTAGAGGCAAACTTAGATCCGGAATGTTCTGGATCTGCTGTTTTAATAGTTTTACTATTTTTACGTCCTCGGTGTTAAACTTCTTCTGCCCTGTGGAACCAGTTTTGGAATATAGTGGTCCGGCAATTTTACCTAAGTCTTTAATGAAAGTTCTTGCGTAATTTAGAATACCTAGAAATTTCTGAAGATCTTTTGTATTGTCTAGTCTGTCAGGCATTTCTAGAGCCTTTTTTGCTATATGGGGTTGGAGTTTAATTTTTCCGTCCCCAATGGTTACGCCTAAGAAGTCTATGTATTTTTTACACAATACCATTTTCTTTTTACTAATGATTAGACCATTGCTAACAAATAGTCTAAACACTGTCTGGAGATGTCCTAGATGTTCTTCCATATTTTTACTAAATACTAAGATATCGTCTATGTATACTATAGTAAAATTCTTATAATCTCTGAATATATCATCCATCTTCTTTTGGAAGATTGGAGGAGCTGTCTTGAGGCCGAACGGCATTACTAGCCATTCGAAGTGTCCTTCTGGACAGGTGAAGGCTGTCCATTCTATACTGGCTGGATGCATTTTTACCTGCCAATATCCTCGACTTCTTGATAATTTCTTGAATATAGTCTTACCTTGTATTCTATTAATTAATTCAGTCTTGTCTGGTAGTTTATATCCGTTGTTACGTGTATTATCGTTCAGTCTTTTATAGTTAATTACCATCCTAGCCTTTCCTCCGACTTGTGGAATGGTTTCTTACTATAAATGCCCATTGAGCGATGTTTGGAGGTTGACCTCCTTATAATCTCTAAGTCTAGTAGTTCTTTTATCGTGGACTTGAAGTCTTCTAAGTCTTGATTCGTTGATTCTATAGATCTTTGTCTTTATTACGTATTACGGATTAATTATGTCTAATTCGCATAGGATCTTATTATTTGTCCAGTGTCTAAGGGGCTTTTCTCCTATGATTTCTAGTTTATCTAGGATCTTTACTATTTCGTCTAGATCTTTTTGGTTTTTTATTATTCCTATTTTTTCTAATCCTTTTTTAAAGTTTACTGGATCTGAAGCTAATTCTATTAAAGTATAATCTTTATCAATGTATTCGTCATATTCTAGATCTTCTAGTTCTAATCTGTTCCCATCTTGACAACAGAGTTTTTCGGTGTTACTACAATTATTGCAGCAACTGTCTTTGTTTAACTGGTTGATCTTGTTTGACTGATTCACCTGGGTTTCTATTCTTTTAGTCTGTACTGGTGAATAAGTGCTTTTTTTCTGGAAAATTATTCCGTCTCTAGTGATAGTACAACTACCATTATTATTTAATAGGAAATCTAATCCTAAAATAAAATCGCTATTAATGTTTAGATCTCTAGTTAAAATTTTATTTATCTTATAGCTAGGGTTATAAAATTTGTCGCAAGTGTTTATAAAACTTATACTTGCTTCTTTTATGTAATACTTATAAAGATTATGTGTCCCATCCATTTGCATGGCTGAAGACGGTTTCTCTAATGTTTCTAGTAAACTTGGTGGTACTATTTTTTTATTAAGTACACTGCTAGTACATCCCGTGTCTATTAGGGCTAGCGTAGTTATCTCGTAGTCTTTTATTTTTATTTTAGTTAAGAGTCTGAGAGAACTAAAACGTTTGTCTTCATTACATACTAACGTCTTATTAAACAACTCTGAAGATTCTTGGGTTTCTGGTACTTCTTCATCTGAAGATTCTTCTACTATTTGTTTTCCTTTTTCTAGTTTAATAATTCTTTCTTCTAGGGTATTGATTCTAGTTTCTAAGGTCATTACCCTTATAGGAATAGTTTTGTCAATTGGTTCTATAGTTTTTATTATTTCGTCTCTTTGTACTATAGTTATTCCTAATTCCTTTTGGAGGCATGTTATACATCCTTCCATGTAGCATTTATTGCATCTGGCCCTTTTACTCCTACTTGGGAACCATTTACAAACGCAACATGCTATGCTGTCTATACCTTTATTTCTTTCAAAATTATGGTCACAGTCTACTTGTATATTCATTAAATTATTCAAGTCTTCTGGGACCAGTTCTAAGGATGTTTTACGTGTGGTAGTATAGAACACTTAGCTAATACTTGTCCTAAAAGGATAAATAATAATCCACCGTTGACATAGGAATTTACAGAGTAATCCATGGACATCATAACGGAGCTCATCAGAGAACCATATACTAAGTTAACAAGATAACCACATATCCAGGCATGCTATGCTATTGGGGCATGCTATGCTACTGATTTCAACAGTAATTTAGACATTTATGACAGTGATTATAATAGCAACTCAAGATTCATGATAAAAATAACAACAGTTTATAAACATGCTTTTTCTTGCAATCCTGCAAGATTTTATAATCAAACGTAATATACATGCGTGGAGATAAACTATAAACTAATAGTAGACTTACATGTCTGGGAGTACAATGGGATTTCCCTTTCGGGAGTCCCGGAAACTGCTACTGCTACTGAGGGGAATAATTAACAAACTATCTTACATACGGTTTTTTTTATACACAGGGGGAGTTGGTTGCGAACATATGGATGGAGGAGGTGTTCTAAGGATGATTTGCGGAAAATAAATTTTGATCTATGCTCTCCTTCGCTCTCTGATTGTAAGAGAGTTTGTAGTCTGATATTTATAGTGAGATATCCGGACTTCAGCTGCGGATTTCAGTCTCAAAAAAGAATCTTTCATTTTCTGCTTTCGGCCGGGTGCGCATAGGGCCCCATCGTCACTTTCAGCTTTGTTGAAAAATTCGCCTTTGGATTTGTCATCTTGTGCTGGTGGCATTCGCTTGTAAAGTTTGAAAACTTTGCCAAAGTAGAAATTGCTTTGTCCTGGTCTATTTTTATGTCTCTGTCTGCAGCTTGACACCTTTTTCTTTATGTCAATTCGTCTGCTACGTGTCTAAGTTGTGTAGGGCCACGGAGTCGAAACTCATTCCTGAGTCATAGGCTTCGTTTGGGTCCTGTGCATCTTGCTCGAAATTTTCATCCGAACCTGTGTCTGAAATATGATCTTCCGGTACTTGAAAAATATTACTTTGTCCTGAAATTTGTCCTGGATTTGGTAATGGAACCGGTGTTTCTTCTGTTAATTCTATGGCGGTTACATATAAGTCTTTTTCTGGTACATTAATCTGACTAGCTATTTGTTCTTGAAATATTTTTTCAAGTGTGTCTTTGATAATCTGCTCTATATTTTTCTGTTGAGTCTTTTTTGTCTGTCTGTTTCTTGCCTGTGATGTGGATCCCGTTAGAGTCTTTGGGAGCCTTCTTCTATGTCTAGAGGAAGTAGCTTCCTCATTTTCACTTTTGGGCAAAGTGACAGCCATCAACGGGTTTGATGCGTCTTTACCGGCAACCGTTTGCACCGGACTAGTTGTATCTATACCTGATACAATAGGTTTCGCTGCATTCAGAAGGGAATGCACACCTTTCTCATCCATTTTTGAGGGAGATGGAGTACTCCTTGTCTGTATAGGCTCATCAATCTTGGTGGGATTGATTTGTGTTTGTGATCTGATTTGTCTGAGGACTAGTTCTAGAGTAGTGGTTTTTTCTAATAAGTGGGTATTTTGTAATTTAAGTTCTTCGTTGGTCTGGTTTAGTCTTTTGAAGGCATCTGTCATTGTGCTGCAGTGGTCACAAAAAATGATGCGATCTGTGTCTTTTTGGATCTTATATTGTGGGGTCTGGTTTTGTTGGTGTCTGAGAGCTGGAGTGAGATAGTAGTTTGGTCCCAGTGTTCCTCTGGCATAGTCTAAAGCTTCTGTGAAGTCATTAAATCCTTTGAACAGTGGACTTTTAACATCTTTTATCGAATCAACTACTTCCAACCATGTTTGGAAAACACAATTCGTTTTTCCGTGTACCACAACATAAAATTTAAACCTGTTGTCTTTATTTTTCTCGTGAAAATAATAACATGTACTATTTAGTGTTGCCACAAAATGGCTGTTGTCTTTTTTATTGTGGGCTATCCACAAATTGTCTATTACACATTTTTGTTGTTTATCTATAGTATAGTCTGGTAAAACTTTAAATGTCATATTTGATAAAGGAAATGAAACTAAATTATTTTTACCAAAATAAATTCGTTCTAGAGCAGGTGTCTCAACTTGGGCCATGGGCCTGAAATTCAGGTTCCCCAATGTGGCTTGTCTATATGTGTCTGAGGGTTTGGCTGGGCCTTTCCCTTTGTCCTTTGGAGTCTGCTGCGACGTGCTCATTCTGCTAAGAAATAACAAACGAGATTAGTGCCCAGTAATTTTCATCGTTCCTCTTGTTTTGGTTATAGCTAACCTACTTAGTTGGTCTGCTAAATTATTATCTATTCCTTTAATATGTTCAAAAACTAAATTATAGATGGATATAGTGTCTAGAAAGTTTAACCATCTACGTCTGCTACTACTTTTATCATTTATTTTTTGGTGAAACTTGACAATAGCTTCACAGTCTGTTCTTACTAGAGTCTCTGCTTTATTTAGAATATGTAGTCTGAACGCATTTAGAGCGTAAATTACCGCTAGTATTTCTACGTCTATACTTGTCATATTACCTTTCTCACGATATTCGCCACTTTGGTAGGCACATATCCGTTCTGTAGTCTTGCTACTGTATTTATTCGTCTTTGCTTTTAACACCGCGCCCCACCCTTCAAAACTCCCATCTGTTTCTATAATCAGATAGTCATTTTCTAGAGGCAAACTTAGATCCGGAATGTTCTGGATCTGCTGTTTTAATAGTTTTACTATTTTTACGTCCTCGGTGTTAAACTTCTTCTGCCCTGTGGAACCAGTTTTGGAATATAGTGGTCCGGCAATTTTACCTAAGTCTTTAATGAAAGTTCTTGCGTAATTTAGAATACCTAGAAATTTCTGAAGATCTTTTGTATTGTCTAGTCTGTCAGGCATTTCTAGAGCCTTTTTTGCTATATGGGGTTGGAGTTTAATTTTTCCGTCCCCAATGGTTACGCCTAAGAAGTCTATGTATTTTTTACACAATACCATTTTCTTTTTACTAATGATTAGACCATTGCTAACAAATAGTCTAAACACTGTCTGGAGATGTCCTAGATGTTCTTCCATATTTTTACTAAATACTAAGATATCGTCTATGTATACTATAGTAAAATTCTTATAATCTCTGAATATATCATCCATCTTCTTTTGGAAGATTGGAGGAGCTGTCTTGAGGCCGAACGGCATTACTAGCCATTCGAAGTGTCCTTCTGGACAGGTGAAGGCTGTCCATTCTATACTGGCTGGATGCATTTTTACCTGCCAATATCCTGACTTGCAGTCGAATTTACTGAATATAGTCTTACCTTGTATTCTATTAATTAATTCAGTCTTGTCTGGTAGTTTATATCCGTTGCTACGTGTATTATCGTTCAGTCTTTTATAGTTAATTACCATCCTAGCCTTTCCTCTGACTTGTTCGGAATGGTTTCTTACTATAAATGCCGCTGAGCGATGTTTGGAGGTTGACCTCCTTATAATCTCTAAGTCTAGTAGTTCTTTTATCGTGGACTTGAAGTCTTCTAAGTCTTGATTCGTTGATTCTATAGATCTTTGTCTTTATTACGTATTACGGATTAATTATGTCTAATTCGCATAGGATCTTATTATTTGTCCAAAGGTCTAAGTGGGCTTTTCTCCTATGATTTCTAGTTTATCTAGGATCTTTACTATTTCGTCTAGATCTTTTGGTTTTTATTATACCTATTTTGTCTAAACCTTTTTTAAAGTTTACAGGGTCTGAGGCTAATTCTATTAAAGTATAATCTTTATCAATATATTCGTCATATTCTAGTTCTTCTAATTCTAATCTGTTCCCATCTTGACAACAGAGTTTTTCTACGTTACTACAATTATTGCAGCAACTGTCTTTGTTTAACTGGTTGATCTTATTTGACTTATTCACCTGGGTTTCTATTCTTTTCGTCTGTACTGGTGAATACGTGCTATTTTTCTGGAAAATTATTCCGTCTCTAGTGATAGTACAACTACCATTATTATTTAATAGGAAATCTAATCCTAAAATAAAATCGCTATTAATGTTTAGATCTCTAGTTAAAATTTTATTTATCTTATAGCTAGGGTTATAAAATTTGTCGCAAGTGTTTATAAAACTTATACTTGCTTCTTTTATGTAATACTTATAAAGATTATGTGTCCCATCCATTTGCATGGCTGAAGACGGTTTCTCTAATGTTTCTAGTAAACTTGGTGGTACTATTTTTTTATTAAGTACACTGCTAGTACATCCCGTGTCTATTAGGGCTAGCGTAGTTATCTCGTAGTCTTTTATTTTTATTTTAGTTAAGAGTCTGAGAGAACTAAAACGTTTGTCTTCATTACATACTAACGTCTTATTAAACAACTCTGAAGATTCTTGGGTTTCTGGTACTTCTTCATCTGAAGATTCTTCTACTATTTGTTTTCCTTTTTCTAGTTTAATAATTCTTTCTTCTAGGGTATTGATTCTAGTTTCTAAGGTCATTACCCTTATAGGAATAGTTTTGTCAATTGGTTCTATAGTTTTTATTATTTCGTCTCTTTGTACTATAGTTATTCCTAATTCCTTTTGGAGGCATGTTATACATCCTTCCATGTAGCATTTATTGCATCTGGCCCTTTTACTCCTACTTGGGAACCATTTACAAACGCAACATGCTATGCTGTCTATACCTTTATTTCTTTCAAAATTATGGTCACAGTCTACTTGTATATTCATTAAATTATTCAAGTCTTCTGGGACCAGTTCTAAGGATGTTTTACGTGTGGTAGTATAGAACACTTAGCTAATACTTGTCCTAAAAGGATAAATAATAATCCACCGTTGACATAGGAATTTACAGAGTAATCCATGGACATCATAACGGAGCTCATCAGAGAACCATATACTAAGTTAACAAGATAACCACATATCCAGGCATGCTATGCTATTGGGGCATGCTATGCTACTGATTTCAACAGTAATTTAGACATTTATGACAGTGATTATAATAGCAACTCAAGATTCATGATAAAAATAACAACAGTTTATAAACATGCTTTTTCTTGCAATCCTGCAAGATTTTATAATCAAACGTAATATACATGCGTGGAGATAAACTATAAACTAATAGTAGACTTACATGTCTGGGAGTACAATGGGATTTCCCTTTCGGGAGTCCCGGAAACTGCTACTGCTACTGAGGGGAATAATTAACAAACTATCTTACATACGGTTTTTTTTATACACAGGGGGAGTTGGTTGCGAACATATGGATGGAGGAGGTGTTCTAAGGATGATTTGCGGAAAATAAATTTTGATCTATGCTCTCCTTCGCTCTCTGCTTGTAAGAGAGTTTGTAGTCTGATATTTATAGTGAGATATCCGGACTTCAGCTGCGGATTTCAGTCTCAAAAAAGAATCTTTCATTTTCTGCTTTCGGCCGGGTGCGCATAGGGCCCCATCGTCACTTTCAGCTTTGTTGAAAAATTCGCCTTTGGATTTGTCATCTTGTGCTGGTGGCATTTCTGCTTTCCGTAAAGTTTGAAAACTTTGCCAAAGTAGAAATTGCTTTGTTCTGGTCTATTTTTATGTCTCTGTCTGCAGCTTGACACCTTTTTCTTTATGTCAATTCGTCTGCTACGTGTCTAAGTTGTGTAGGGCCACGGAGTCGAAACTCATTCCTGAGTCATAGGCTTCGTTTGGGTCCTGTGCATCTTGCTCGAAATTTTCATCCGAACACGTATGCGAAATATGATCTTCCGGTACTTGAAAAATATTACTTTGTCCTGAAATTTGTCCTGGATTTGGTAATGGAACCGGTGTTTCTTCTGTTAATTCTATGGCGGTTACATATAAGTCTTTTTCTGGTACATTAATCTGACTAGCTATTTGTTCTTGAAATATTTTTTCAAGTGTGTCTTTGATAATCTGCTCTATATTTTTCTGTTGAGTCTTTTTTGTCTGTCTGTTTCTTGCCTGTGATGTGGATCCCGTTAGAGTCTTTGGGAGCCTTCTTCTATGTCTAGAGGAAGTAGCTTCCTCATTTTCACTTTTGGGCAAAGTGACAGCCATCAACGGGTTTGATGCGTCTTTAAACAACCGTTTGCACCGGACTAGTTGTATCTATACCTGATACAATAGGTTTCGCTGCATTCAGAAGGGAATGCACACCTTTCTCATCCATTTTTGAGGGAGATGGAGTACTCCTTGTCTGTATAGGCTCATCAATCTTGGTGGGATTGATTTGTGTTTGTGATCTGATTTGTCTGAGGACTAGTTCTAGAGTAGTGGTTTTTTCTAATAAGTGGGTATTTTGTAATTTAAGTTCTTCGTTGGTCTGGTTTAGTCTTTTGAAGGCATCTGTCATTGTGCTGCAGTGGTCACAAAAAATGATGCGATCTGTGTCTTTTTGGATCTTATATTGTGGGGTCTGGTTTTGTTGGTGTCTGAGAGCTGGAGTGAGATAGTAGTTTGGTCCCAGTGTTCCTCTGGCATAGTCTAAAGCTTCTGTGAAGTCATTAAATCCTTTGAACAGTGGACTTTTAACATCTTTTATCGAATCAACTACTTCCAACCATGTTTGGAAAACACCATTCGTTTTTCCGTGTACCACAACATAAAATTTAAACCTGTTGTCTTTATTTTTCTCGTGAAAATAATAACATGTACTATTTAGTGTTGCCACAAAATGGCTGTTGTCTTTTTTATTGTGGGCTATCCACAAATTGTCTATTACACATTTTTGTTGTTTATCTATAGTATAGTCTGGTAAAACTTTAAATGTCATATTTGATAAAGGAAATGAAACTAAATTATTTTTACCAAAATAAATTCGTTCTAGAGCAGGTGTCTCAACTTGGGCCATGGGCACTGAAATTGAGTTCCCCAATGTGGCTTGTCTATATGTGTCGAGGGTTTGGTGGGCCTTTCCCTTTGTCCTTTGGAGTCTGCTGCGACGTGCTCATTACGCTAAGAAATAACAAACGAGATTAGTGCCCAGTAATTTTCATCGTTCCTCTTGTTTTGGTTATAGCTAACCTACTTAGTTGGTCTGCTAAATTATTATCTATTCCTTTAATATGTTCAAAAACTAAATTATAGATGGATATAGTGTCTAGAAAGTTTAACCATCTACGTCTGCTACTACTTTTATCATTTATTTTTTGGTGAAACTTGACAATAGCTTCACAGTCTGTTCTTACTAGAGTCTCTGCTTTATTTAGAATATGTAGTCTGAACGCATTTAGAGCGTAAATTACCGCTAGTATTTCTACGTCTATACTTGTCATATTACCTTTCTCACGATATTCGCCACTTTGGTAGGCACATATCCGTTCTGTAGTCTTGCTACTGTATTTATTCGTCTTTGCTTTTAACACCGCGCCCCACCCTTCAAAACTCCCATCTGTTTCTATAATCAGATAGTCATTTTCTAGAGGCAAACTTAGATCCTAATGTTACGGATCTGCTGTTTAATAGTTTTACTATTTTTACGTCCTCGGTGTTAAACTTCTTCTGCCCTGTGGAACCAGTTTTGGAATATAGTGGTCCGGCAATTTTACCTAAGTCTTTAATGAAAGTTCTTGCGTAATTTAGAATACCTAGAAATTTCTGAAGATCTTTTGTATTGTCTAGTCTGTCAGGCATTTCTAGAGCCTTTTTTGCTATATGGGGTTGGAGTTTAATTTTTCCGTCCCCAATGGTTACGCCTAAGAAGTCTATGTATTTTTTACACAATACCATTTTCTTTTTACTAATGATTAGACCATTGCTAACAAATAGTCTAAACACAGTCTGGAGATGTCCTAGATGTTCTTCCATATTTTTACTAAATACTAAGATATCGTCTATGTATACTATAGTAAAATTCTTATAATCTCCGAATATATCATCCATCTTCTTTTGGAAGATTGGAGGAGTCGTCTTGAGGCCGAAGCGGCATTACTCGCCATTCGAAGTGTCGTTCTGGACAGGTGAAGGCTGTCCATTCTATACTGGCTGGATGCATTTTTACCTGCCAATATCCTGACTTGCAGTCGAATTTACTGAATATAGTCTTACCTTGTATTCTATTAATTAATTCAGTCTTGTCTGGTAGTTTATATCCGTTGCTACGTGTATTATCATTCTCTCTTTTATAGTTAATTACCATCCTAGCCTTTCCTCTGACTTGTTCGGAATGGTTTCTTACTATAAATGCCGCTGAGCGATGTTTGGAGGTTGACCTCCTTATAATCTCTAAGTCTAGTAGTTCTTTTATCGTGGACTTGAAGTCTTCTAAGTCTTGATTCGTTGATTCTATAGATGCTGTCTTTATTACGTATTCTGGATTAATTATGTCTAATTCGCATAGGATCTTATTATTTGTCCAGTGTCTAAGGGGCTTTTCTCCTATGATTTCTAGTTTATCTAGGATCTTTACTATTTCGTCTAGATCTTTTTGGTTTTTTATTATTCCTATTTTTTCTAATCCTTTTTTAAAGTTTACTGGATCTGAAGCTAATTCTATTAAAGTATAATCTTTATCAATGTATTCGTCATATTCTAGATCTTCTAGTTCTAATCTGTTCCCATCTTGACAACAGAGTTTTTCGGTGTTACTACAATTATTGCAGCAACTGTCTTTGTTTAACTGGTTGATCTTGTTTGACTGATTCACCTGGGTTTCTATTCTTTTAGTCTGTACTGGTGAATAAGTGCTTTTTTTCTGGAAAATTATTCCGTCTCTAGTGATAGTACAACTACCATTATTATTTAATAGGAAATCTAAACCTAAAATAAAATCAGTATTAATGCTTAGATCTCTGGTTAAAATTTTATTTATCTTATAGCTAGGACTATAAAATTTGTCGCAAGTGTTTATAAAACTTATACTTGCTTCTTTTATGTAATACTTATAAAGATTATGTGTCCCATCCATTTGCATGGCTGAAGACGGTTTCTCTAATGTTTCTAATAAACTTGGGGGTACTATTTTTTTATTAAGTACACTGCTAGTACATCCTGTGTCTATTAAGGCTAGCGTGGTTATCTCGTAGTCTCTTATTTTTATTTTTGTTAAGAGTCTAAGTGAACTAAAACGTTTGTCTTCATTACATACTAACGTATTATTAAATAGTTCTGAAGATTCTTGGGTTTCTGGTACTTCTTCGTCTGAAGATTCCTCTACTAGTTGTTTACCTTTTTCTAATTTAGTAATTCTTTCTTCTAAGGTATTAATTCTTGTTTCTAAGGTCATTACTCTTATAGGAATAGTTTTGTCTATTGGTTCTATAGCTTTTATTGTTGCGTCTTTTTGTACTATATTTATTCCTAATTCTTTTTGAAGGCATGTTATACATCCTTCCATGTAGCATTTATTGCATCTGGCCCTTTTACTTCTACTTGGGAACCATTTACAAACGCAACATGCTATGCTGTCTATACCTTTATTTCTTTCAAAATTATGGTCACAGTCTACTTGTATATTCATTAAATTATTCAGGTCTTCTTGGAATTGTTCTACTCCTATTTCATTTATGAAATTGTCTGCTTCTGAATCTGAAGAGTCTATCTGATGGTTTTCTTCATTCTGTATACTTATTACAGAATAAATACTCTCCGTGTCAGACATATACTCGTCTACGCTAATTAAAGTTTCTTGAAATTCTTCTACTAATTGTGCGTTCTTAGAATTATTATTTATCCTTTTAGGACACGTATTAGCTAAGTGTTCTATACTACCGCACGTAAAACATTCTAATCTATTCTTATACGTTCTATCATTTCTGTATTTTCTTAGGTGTTTGTTCTTATCTAAGTATGGCTTTTTAGCAGTAGATCTTCTAAGATAGTATTTCTTTTTATCATATTTATCGTAATTCTGATAACCATATTTTTTCTTTCTTTTATATGGTTTCTTTTTCTGGGGGTCTTTGTCGTAGCTTTGCGTTGTGTAAATAACGCTTTTACAGAAACTCAACTCATTCTGTTTGAGTTGTTTTTGTATCTGTAAGTTTGTACATTTTTCTTGTAGGATCTCCATTATGTGTTGGATCCTATGTCCTATTGACCATTTAGCGTTGGGATTTTGTAATATCCCTTCTCGCTTTCCCCAACGGTCTTCTATTTCTCGTCCTAAAGCTCCGGGTAGTTTATTAAAGAGCTTTTTGCCTAATTCTTGATCAAACGAGTTACCGCTGATCGTACAGTAATAAAAAAAGTCATTTAAAAATTTCTTAATGTATATCCAATTGCTTATACTAAGTTGTTCTAGTTTAATTAGGGCGTTTTTCTGTAATATTATTAGTCCACTATTCGGGTCTTCTCCAGTAATAAGAGTATGAATCTTATTTGTGAAGTTATAGGGATTTGATCCCATTGACACCAATTGGTGGAATTCTTCGGGGAAACTTACCTTGTATGCTTCCCACAACGCCTTAGTTGATTCTCCTAAGAATGTCTCTAAGTATTTATACATTGTTTACAGTCTGTTTCTACATAGCTTTGTATGTAGTCTGCTACAACTATACCCTTCCATATGTCTATTACGAATTCCACCTTTGTGGATCATGGGCGACTATGTTGAGGATCTTTCCTCTGTTTCCTCCTTCTTGAGTACTATGTTCTCTTCTATAGGCATCCGTTTCACGATGGTTTTACTACTGCTATAGGTTCTTCTAAGTTTCTCCATACCCTTCTTGCAATGCGTTTCTGTACTAGTATTTCTTTATGCTTGGTTCTCCCGTTCTTTGGAGCAATTTGGAGCTGGAAGTGCTTGCTTCCATTAGCTCCTTACTGGCTTATCTCGAGAGGTTTTTTCTAGGTCTTCGTTTAAATCTAGATGTTCGAAAGTTTTATCTAAGTCTTGATAATAATCTAAATCATTTTTTAATTCTGCATCATTATCTAAATCTATATCTAACCCATGTATGGAAGAGAAATCTTCCCATATTTCTTCTAGCATTGCATTCCTTTCTTTATCTAGTTGTTCTGTCTATAACCTAGATTATGCATTTCTTAATTTACATAGTTTAAAATGAGTTATCGTCTCATCTAAATCCATATTGTCTTGCTTATGACCTTTACACGAATAACATTTTTGGTTTTTGTTTTTCAGGTTCCTGGCTTTTTCTATGGCCTCGTCAACTTCGAAGTCTTCTGGGATTAATTCTATGTTCATTAAATTTAGTTCTTCTTCTTCTATAGTACTTTCTGTCTCGCAATCTTTTTGCGGTGTATAATTGTAATCTGTAAATCTAATGGAGGTCTCTCCATGTCTATTTGTATATTCCAGATGTGCATGGGGTTGTAGTAATCTCTCTTTGTTTGAAAACTGACTGAGATTCCATTCTAGCCCAGCGTATTCTTCTGGTTGTATCTTGGTTGGCTTAATTAAATTTATGCCTTTAGAGTCTAAGTGAACTAAAACGTTTGTCTTCATTACATACTAACGTATTATTAAATAGTTCTGAAGATTCTTGGGTTTCTGGTACTTCTTCGTCTGAAGATTCCTCTACTAGTTGTTTACCTTTTTCTAATTTAGTAATTCTTTCTTCTAAGGTATTAATTCTTGTTTCTAAGGTCATTACTCTTATAGGAATAGTTTTGTCTATTGGTTCTATAGTTTTTATTGTTGCGTCTTTTTGTACTATATTTATTCCTAATTCTTTTTGAAGGCATGTTATACATCCTTCCATGTAGCATTTATTGCTCTGATACCAGAATAAATAGGGGGTCGTCTTTCAATGAGGTTGTTTCAATAGGTTGTGTAATCCTACTCAGTATTCTCTCATTGTAGCATTTCATTCACATAAGTCTGATAATTCAAAGTCTATCTCCAATATTATAAAATAAATTTTTTTTTTTTTTTTTTTTATATATCTGGACTACGTCCAGTCACTAGTCCTAAGTTACTATTCATCATCTCTGTCATTCATATTTTGTTACTGTTTGGTCATTCACATATTTGCCTAGTTTGTTTCTTCTTATTAACTGTTCATCTCTTCTTCTGAGCTTTACCCCTGCTATGTCTATCGTCTTTACTCACACCCAAAGTGGCCACAACAGTCCTTCCTCGGACATCAACAGGCCTAATTATCAACCACCGTTGACATAGGAATTTACAGAGTAATCCATGGACATCATAACGGAGCTCATCAGAGAACCATATACTAAGTTAACAAGATAACCACATTTCTAAGCATGCTACGCTATTGGGGCATGCTATGCTATTGATCTTAACAGTAATTAGACATTTATGACAGTGATTATAACAGTAACTCAAGATTCATGATGAAAATAACAACAGTTTATAAACATGCTTTCCTGCAATTCTGCAAGATTTTATAATCAAACATAATATACATGAGTGGAGATAAACTATAAATTACTAGTAGACTTACATATCTGGAGGTACAATGGGATTTCCCTTTCGGGAGTCCCGGAAACTGCTACTGCTACTGAGGGGAATAATTAACAAACTATCTTACATACGGTTTTGTTTATACACAGGGGGAGTTGGTTGCGAACATATGGATGGAGGAGGTTTTCTAAGGATGATTTGCGGAAAATAAATTTTGATCTATGCTCTCCTTCGCTCTCTGCTTGTAAGAGAGTTTGTAGTCTGATATTTATAGTGGGATATCCGGACTTCAGCTGCGGATTTCAGTCTCAAAAAAGAATCTTTCATTTTCTGCTTTCGGCCGGGTGCGCATAGGGCCCCATCGTCACTTTCAGCTTTGTTGAAAAATTCGCCTTTGGATTTGTCATCTTGTGCTGGTGGCATTTCTGCTTTCCGTAAAGTTTGAAAACTTTGCCAAAGTAGAAATTGCTTTGTCCTGGTCTATTTTTATGTCTCTGTCTGCAGCTTGACACCTTTTTCTTTATGTCAATTCGTTCTGCTACGTGTCTAAGTTGTGTAGGGCCACGGAGTCGAAACTCATTCCTGAGTCATAGGCTTCGTTTGGGTCCTGTGCATCTTGCTCGAAATTTTCATCTGAACCTGTGTCTGAAATATGATCTTCCGGTACTTGAAAAATATTACTTTGTCTGAAATTTGTCCTGGATTTGGTAATGGAACCGGTGTTTCTTACATTAATTCTATGGCGGTTACATATAAGTCTTTTTCGGTACATTAATCGACTAGCTATTTGTTCTTGAAATATTTTTTCAAGTGTGTCTTTGATAATCTGCTCTATATTTTTACATTGAGTCTTTTTGTGCATCTGTTTCTTGCTGTGATGTGGATCCCGTTAGAGTCTTTGGGAGCCTTCTTCTATGTCTAGAGGAAGTAGCTTCCTCATTTTCACTTTGGGCAAAGTAGCTGACCATCAACGGGTTTGATGCGTCTTCTGCAAGAACCGTTTGCACCGGACTAGTTGTATCTATACCTGATACAATAGGTTTCGCTGCATTCAGAAGGGAATGCACACCTTTCTCATCCATTTTTGAGGGAGATGGAGTACTCCTTGTCTGTATAGGCTCATCAATCTTGGTGGGATTGATTTGTGTTTGTGATCTGATTTGTCTGAGGACTAGTTCTAGAGTAGTGGTTTTTTCTAATAAGTGGGTATTTTGTAATTTAAGTTCTTCGTTGGTCTGGTTTAGTCTTTTGAAGGCATCTGTCATTGTGCTGCAGTGGTCACAAAAAATGATGCGATCTGTGTCTTTTTGGATCTTATATTGTGGGGTCTGGTTTTGTTGGTGTCTGAGAGCTGGAGTGAGATAGTAGTTTGGTCCCAGTGTTCCTCTGGCATAGTCTAAGGCTTCTGTGAAGTCATTAAATCCTTTGAACAATGGACCTTTAACATCTTTGATGGAATCAACTACTTCCAACCATGTCTGGAAAACTCCATTTGTCTTTCCGTGTACCACAACATAAAATTTAAATTTTTTGTCTTTATTTTTCTCGTGAAAATAATAACATGTACTATTTAGTGTTGCCACAAAATGGCTGTTGTCTTTTTTATTGTGGGCTATCCACAAATTGTCTATTAAACATTTTTGTTGTTTATCTATAGTATAGTCTGGTAAAACTTTAAATGTCATATTTGATAAAGGAAATGAAACTAAATTATTTTTACCAAAATAAATTCGTTCTAGAGCAGGTGTCTCAACTTGGGCCATGGGCCTGAAATTCAGGTTCCCCAATGTGGCTTGTCTATATGTGTCTGAGGGTTTGGCTGGGCCTTTCCCTTTGTCCTTTGGAGTCTGCTGCGACGTGCTCATTCTGCTAAGAAATAACAAACGAGATTAGTGCCCAGTAATTTTCATCGTTCCTCTTGTTTTGGTTATAGCTAACCTACTTAGTTGGTCTGCTAAATTATTATATATTCCTTTAATATGTTCAAAAACTAAATTATAGATGGATATAGTGTCTAGAAAGTTTAACCATCTACGTCTGCTACTACTTTTATCATTTATTTTTTGGTGAAACTTGACAATAGCTTCACAGTCTGTTCTTACTAGAGTCTCTGCTTTATTTAAAATATGTAGTCTGAACGCATTTAGAGCGTAAATTACTGCTAGTATTTCTACGTCTATACTTGTCATATTACCTTTCTCGCGATATTTGCCACTTTGGTAGGCACATATCCGCTCTGTAGTCTTGCTACTGTATTTATTCGTTTTTGCTTTTAACACCGCGCCCCACCCTTCAAAACTCCCATCTGTTTCTATAATCAGATAGTCATTTTCTAGAGGCAAACTTAGATCCGGAATGTTCTGGATCTGCTGTTTTAATAGTTTTACTATTTTTACATCTTCGGTGTTAAATTTCTTCATACTGTGGAACCAGTTTTGGAATATAGTGGTCCGGCAATTTTACCTAAGTCTTTAATGAAAGTTCTTGCGTAATTTAGAATACCTAGAAATTTCTGAAGATCTTTTGTATTGTCTAGTCTGTCAGGCATTTCTAGAGCCTTTTTTGCTATATGGGGTTGGAGTTTAATTTTTCCATCCCCAATGGTTACGCCTAAGAAGTCTATGTATTTTTTACACAATACCATTTTCTTTTTACTAATGATTAGACCATGGCTAACAAATAGTCTAAACAACATCTGGAGATGTCCTAGATGTTCTTCCATATTTTTACTAAATACTAAGATATCGTCTATGTATACTATAGTAAAATTCTTATAATCTCTGAATATATCATCCATCTTCTTTTGGAAGATTGGAGGAGCTGTCTTGAGGCCGAACGGCATTACTAGCCATTCGAAGTGTCCTTAAGACGGTGAAGGTTGTCCATTCTATCTTGTTTGGATGCATTTTTACCGCCAATATCCTCGACTTGCAAATGAATTTCATCAATATAGTCTTACCTTGTATTCTATTAATTAATTCAGTCTTGTCTGGTAGTTTATATCCGTTGTTACGTGTATTATCGTTCAGTCTTTTATAGTTAATTACCATCCTAGCCTTTCCTCCGACTTGTTGAATGGTTTCTTACTATAAATGCCATTTGGCGATGTTTGGAGGTTGACCTCCTTATAATCTCTAAGTCTAGTAGTTCTTTTATCGTGGACTTGAAGTCTTCTAAGTCTTGATTCGTTGATTCTATAGATCTTTGTCTTTATTACGTATTCGGATTAATTATGTCTAATTCGCATAGGATCTTATTATTTGTCCAAAGTGTCTAAGGGGCTTTTCTCCTATGATTTCTAGTTTATCTAGGATCTTTACTATTTCGTCTAGATCTTTTTGGTTTGTTATTATTCCTATTTTTTCTAATCCTTTTTAAAGTTTCTTGGATCTCAAGCTAATTCTATTAAAGTATAATCTTTATCAATGTATTCGTCATATTCTAGATCTTCTAGTTCTAATCTGTTCCCATCTTGACAATGAGTTTTTAGGTGTTACTACAATTATTAAAAGAATCGTCTTTGTTTAATGGTTGATCTTGTTTGACTGATTCACCTGGGTTTCTATTCTTTTAGTCCTGTCTTGGTGAATAAGTGCTTTTTCTCGAAAATTATTCCGTCTCTAGTGATAGTACAACTACCATTATTATTTAATAGGAAATCTAAACCTAAAATAAAATCAAGATTAATGCTTAGATCTCTGGTTAAAATTTTATTTATCTTATAGCTAGGACTATAAAATTTGTCGCAAGTGTTTATAAAACTTATACTTGCTTCTTTTATGTAATACTTATAAAGATTATGTGTCCCATCCATTTGCATGTCTCAAGACGAGTTCTCTAATGTTTCTATAAAACTTGGAGGTACTATTTTTTATTAAGTACACTGCTAGTACATCCTGTGTCTATTAAGGCTAGCGTGGTTATCTCGTAGTCTCTTATTTTTATTTTTGTTAAGAGTCTAAGTGAACTAAAACGTTTGTCTTCATTACATACTAACGTATTATTAAATAGTTCTGAAGATTCTTGGGTTTCTGGTACTTCTTCGTCTGAAGATTCCTCTACTAGTTGTTTACCTTTTTCTAATTTAGTAATTCTTTCTTCTAAGGTATTAATTCTTGTTTCTAAGGTCATTACTCTTATAGGAATAGTTTTGTCTATTGGTTCTATAGTTTTTATTGTTGCGTCTTTTTGTACTATATTTATTCCTAATTCTTTTTGAAGGCATGTTATACATCCTTCCATGTAGCATTTATTGCATCTGGCCCTTTTACTTCTACTTGGGAACCATTTACAAACGCAACATGCTATGCTGTCTATACCTTTATTTCTTTCAAAATTATGGTCACAGTCTACTTGTATATTCATTAAATTATTCAGGTCTTCTTGGAATTGTTCTACTCCTATTTCATTTATGAAATTGTCTGCTTCTGAATCTGAAGAGTCTATCTGATGGTTTTCTTCATTCTGTATACTTACTACAGAATAAATACTCTCAGTGTCAGACATATACTCATCTACGCTAATTAATGTTTCTTGAAATTCTTCTACTAATTGCGCATTTTTAGAATTATTATTTATCCTTTTAGGACACGTATTAGCTAAGTGTTCTATACTACCGCACGTAAAACATTCTAATCTATTCTTATACGTTCTATCATTTCTGTATTTTCTTAGGTGTTTGTTCTTATCTAAGTATGGCTTTTTAGCAGTAGATCTTCTAAGATAGTATTTCTTTTTATCATATTTATCGTAATTCTGATAACCATATTTTTTCTTTTTTTTATATGGTTTCTTTTAAAGGGTCTTTGTCGTAGCTTTGCGTTGTGTAAATAACGCTTTTACAGAAACTCAACTCATTCTGTTTGAGTTGTTTTTGTATCTGTAAGTTTGTACATTTTTCTTGTAGGATCTCCATTATGTGTTGGATCCTATGTCCTATTGACCATTTAGCGTTGGGATTTTGTAATATCCCTTCTCGCTTTCCCCAACGGTCTTCTATTTCTCGTCCTAAAGCTCCGGGTAGTTTATTAAAGAGCTTTTTGCCTAATTCTTGATCAAACGAGTTACATTGATCGTGACAAAGAATAAAAAAGTCATTTAAAAATTTCTTAATGTATATCCAATTGCTTATACTAAGTTGTTCTAGTTTAATTAGGGCGTTTTTCTGTAATATTATTAGTCCACTATTCGGGTCTTCTCCAGTAATAAGAGTATGAATCTTATTTGTGAAGTTATAGGGATTTGATCCCATTGACACCAATTGGTGGAATTCTTCGGGGAAACTTACCTTGTATGCTTCCCACAACGCCTTAGTTGATTCTCCTAAGAATGTCTCTAAGTATTTATACATTGTTTCTGAGTCTGTTTCTACATAGCTTTGTATGTAGTCTGCTACAACTATACCCTTCCATATGTCTATTACGGAATTCCACCTTTGTGGATCATGGGCAGCTATGTTGAGGATCTTTCCTCTGTTTCCTCCTTCTTGGAGTACTATGTTCTCTTCTATAGGCATCCGTTTCCCTGATGGTTTTACGGCTGCTATAGGTTCTTCTAAGTTTCTCCATACCCTTCTTCTGGGTACGTTTCCTGTACTAGTATTTATCAGAATCGGTTCTCCGTTCTTTGGAGCAATTTGGAACTGGAAGTGCTTGCTTCCATTAGCTCCTTCTGGCTTATCTCAGAGGTTTTTTCTAGGTCTTCGTTTAAATCTAGATGTTCGAAAGTTTTATCTAAGTCTTGATAATAATCTAAATCATTTTTTAATTCTGGATCATTATCTAAATCTATATCTAACCCATGTATGGAAGAGAAATCTTCCCATATTTCTTCTAGCATTTCATTCCTTTCTTTATCTAGTTGTTCCTGTCTATAACCTAGATTGTCTGTTCTTAATTTACATAGTTTAAAATGAGTTATCGTCTCATCTAAATCCATATTGTCTTGCTTACAGCCTTTACACCTGAATAACATTTTTGGTTTTTGTTTTTTCAGGTTCCTGGCTTTTTCTATGGCCTCGTCAACTTCGAAGTCTTCTGGGATTAATTCTATGTTCATTAAATTTAGTTCTTCTTCTTCTATAGTACTTTCTGTCTCGCAATCTTTTTGCGGTGTATAATTGTAATCTGTAAATCTAATGGAGGTCTCTCCATGTCTATTTGTATATTCCAGATGTGCATGGGGTTGTAGTAATCTCTCTTTGTTTGAAAACTGACTGAGATTCCATTCTAGCCCAGCGTATTCTTCTGGGGTTTTTCGGTTTAATATCCTGGATATTAAACTTGATCCGACCCTGTCTTCAGAGAAACTCTGTCTTGGCCTTTCACTTCCTGATCTAGTTTGAAGAAAGTCCATTTTTGGGATTTTTTCACTACTTTAATTTTATCTTGTTTAGGAGTAATTTCTATTTTGTTCAATTGATTTATTAGATTATCAATTGCTTGGACTTCTTTTTCCTTTTCGTGATATCTTTTATCCCTGTCTATATTATTTATGAAAAGGTGATTATCTAGCTTATTTACCCTATCTGTAAGATGGTCTATTTTCCTGTGTAAGTCTACTAGTAAGGTGGTAATTATTATACCTTGTTGGATTAAAATCTGATCTGATTTTTGAACTGGTATGTAATTTTTATAGTCGTCTGTTAAGGGAATTGATTTTTCTATTATTCTTGCGGCTTGTTCTTGGGTATTTTCTATACTCATGAGATAAGCGCAAGTCTTAATTCTTTAACAAATTTTCTTCTAATTTAAGAAATCTTTCTACTAAGTTTCTTTTAATTCCTTACTTTTTTGTCTTATTTTTAATTCTATTTCTATTAAGTTATCTTTAAAGATTTTTTCTAAATCTTTTTTAGGCGATCTTTTAATACTTATCTTACTATTTAAATAGTCTAAATTTTTCTTTGTTTCACTAAACAGTTTTTCTTGTCTTATGAGTAGTTCTTCTAGTCTTTGCTGTTTATCTAGGTAATTACTATTATCTATTTTTAATCTTTCGCTTAGATTAATTATTAGGTCTACGATTGAGTTAAGATGTCTATCTTCTCCGTGAAGCAAATGTTCTTTGATTCCGAAGTTACACTTTATAATACTATGGTCTGATAAAATTCTATATTTTTTATCTACTTCTAATCTTAAGTCTAAATACTCTAAGTGTTTTAATTGATTTATGGTTATCCTATTGAGGCTGTCTGACTTTTTAATTTTCTACGTCTGAATTCTAACCACTGATCGATTTGTTCTATGTCGTTATGTAAACTTATTAAGTGCCAATGTAAGTCTTTAATTAATATTAAGTCTATATTTCCTTCTAATATCCTGTTATAGATATTTTCTGCGAAGATATCTCTATCTAGGCCACCTAATAGTGGTTGGACTTCTTCTAAGAAGAAGGCTATTACGTCTTCTAAAGATACTTTGTCTTGATCTGTTATGTCTGTTAGTCCTCTTCTTCTTATATCTAAAAGGTGACTAACGTTTTCTAAGGCCGCTAGGGCTCTAACGTACTTTTTCTTTTTCTTAACTTGTACTCTAATTGTATGAATAGTAAATCTAATTTGTTTAGCAAAGTATAAACTTCTCATTCAGAGTCTGCAACTTTTATATTTTGCGAGTTTGTCCAATCAGAAACTTCTCGCTCTGATACCAGAATAAATAGGGGGTCGTCTTTCAATGAGGTTGTTTCAATAGGTTGTGTAATCCTACTCAGTACTCTCTCATTGTAGCATTCCATTCACATAAGTCTGATAATTCAAAGTCTATCTCTGTATAGATAGATAGATAGATAGATAGATAGATAGACACAGATTAGGATAGAAGGGTAGTAGGTAGTCGAGCGTAGTCCTACTTACGCTTACAAAATGATAGTTGTAGTGTTATTACTGGAGGCCCGATTGCTTTATAGTCCCCTGTAGTTTGATTTCTGCTGCTATGTGTTCTTTAGTGTACTTTGTTTATCTTATTTATCTGCGCTAGCTACTGCTTCCTTTTGTCAGAATGCGCTATCATGTCGTATTCGATTTTGTTATCAGCATGTTCATACTGCTTTAATTTCTTGTCTGGATCTGACCGTTTCTCTTGCTTTGCTTTGCTTGTTTTGCTTGTGATTATGCTTTGTCTTTTGCCGAGGGTCTCCCGGAAACAGTCGCTCTACCTACCAAAATAAGGTATGCGTACACTCTATCTCCACAGACCCCACGTTGTGAGATTTCACTGAGCATGTTGTTGTATTTTTTCTTGAAGAAAATGTTTTATACCAAATGCAGGATAATGATGTAAGTTACATCATTGATGAGCTAAATCGTTCCCCTCTGCAATTCTACTTTTCAAAACACAACACCGCGACACAGCACTTTCTTCTACTTTATATTTAAAAGATTATTTAATGCCTAACTAGACAAATGAAAGACATGAAAATGTTTTTAAATCACAACAAAACACGTCAACTAGTCTATTTATTTAGAAAGTCTGATACCGCCGGTCACACTTTGGTCAAGTATTCTAAAAAGAGACTCTCGAGAGCCAAAAATAGTAAAGGGCCATATGAATGGCCGCATCATGACATCTGAAGATGTCTCGCCGCAATGAATTAGTTGGTGTTAGAAATATTACAAAAAGTAATGAAAGGAGTAAAAAAAGTGAAATAGCCACTTTTCAGTTTGCTAATGAAACTTAGCCACCATTTCAAAAGTACTTGGTGCAACTTTACAATGAGTTGGACAATAATTCCCTAAACTAAAAGTTGAATTGCTAGAGAGCGAATCTCAGATTGTAAAGAAGAGAATTGCTAATATATGCAGCTAAATCAAGCTATACAAATTTTGATGAAATTTAAAGAAAAGGCAGTGGCACCATACACTTAAAACATAGGCCAACTGCTAATTAAGCAAAATTGCTGCGAATTTTGCTCAATTATTCTACAATACTAAGTACGTTGGTTGTATTAATTCATGGCGTTCGTGGTTCTACAATTGAAAATTCAAGGATAGGGTCATGAAGGTTATGGTTCTACAATTGAGAACTCAAGGATAGCGTCATAGACTTTGTAGTTCTATAACTGAAAACTCAAAGATCAGAGTCATACAGTACGTAGTTCCACAATTGAGAAGTCAAAAATAGAGATACTACAATTGACAACTCAAGGATAAAATCATAGAGTTCGTGGTTTACAATGAGAACTCAAGGATAGAGTCGAACTTTGTTGCTACAATTTAGCCGCCGCCGCCGCCGCCACCACATTTATGACGGTAGTGTATGAACTACGCCGCCTCATACACGAACATACTCAACTGAAACATGATAAGAAATTCAGTCATCTATAGTTCAGTGAAACTTGTCAGTGCCTTCTTCTCATAATGTACCAACAATACGAGCTATGATACAATTAAGGCTCATGGATTCAGATGACTAAATGGTTATGTGAATGTAAAATGTTTCATATTAATTGACACTTCTGATTATCTCACAATTTTTACTCAAAACCTGTTCTGACTTCATTCCAATTTAAGGGATTTAAAGAGGCTTAAGACTTCAATATTCATGAATCCAAATGATTTCTGGTTTGATCCGACGATCCAGAAAGGGGCAATATTTGAGTCCCCTACGAATGAACTTTGATATATAACAAATGCTTCAACTCCATTCAGTTCATATGACAACTTCCAAAGCATTGGAACATCCTACCAAGTTTTTATGAACCTACAAAAGACAGTTTCTCGCACAGAAAACATAACCAATAGAACACCAAAACAACAGAAAAAACAAAAACAAAAGGGGCCAACATATTTCTGTATACAACAAACTAAATGGAATGTGAACTCTAAAAAGATTGACATGTTACTGTATTTCAACAGGATGATTACTAGCATAGTTTATCAATATTGAAATGACCGATGATATTACGTACCAAAAAATAGAGATGTAAAAGTAGACGATCTAAGAAGAAAAGAAGGAATGAATAGAGAAAGCGGTTCCACTTCTTTTATGCTAAAACAAGTTGAACAGAACTTTTAAATTCTACAACGGGCTCAGAATCCACTCACATGGATAACAAGTAATGGTTTTGCAATATTCCAGATATAAAAAGTTTGCATCTGTCACCAACCGAGGAGTAGAAGCTTCAAAAGAGCCATCCGAATGTAGAGACCATTCTTAGCTTGTCTGAAATAAGCAGCCCTCGGATCCTCATCCACATCAACAGTTATCTACAAGGATTATAACATAATTGGAAATTAATATAAACAACATAATTGTGATACGAGAAGAGAAGGATGATCACATGCCAAACTATATCACAGAATTTTCACCTCATCGAGTCTTGGTAAAGGATGCATCACTACTGCATGTTTCTGCATAGCATTTAAGACACTCATATCCACAATGTACTTCCCTCGAGCCTCTTCATACAAATCAACCCTCTCTCCGAATCTTTCTCTTTGAATACGAGTTTGATATACCACATCACATTTAGAAGCCACTTCCACCAGATCAGCACTTTCTTCCCACTGAACCCCCATTGTTGTCAAATAATCCTTTATGTCATCCTAAAATGACAAACAAAAACAACATTGTGTAATTAATTACATTTGAGTTTAAGGAACAAAAGTTGAGAAAATGACAGAAATGGTCTCTTATTTTTTATGGTAGGTTCAAAATAGTCCCTTAAGTATGTACTTAACAGTTTTGGTCCTTTAAATTTGTCAAAAGTAAACACTTTTACTCTCCGTAAAATATACCGAACTTTGTACGTTAGATTTGACGGAAACAGTAGGAAAAAAAGACTTAACTATAAACACCAAGAAGTCCATCAAAGTATGCAACATAGAAAACTACACTAGACACTATAAAAAAATACTAAAAAGTGCACCAAACTCTAGAAACAAATTAAAAATAGCAAAATCTACAAAAAGTGTACCTCTAAATGTGAGTACCACGCTAATTTCCTTTTTTTTTCCTTAGTTTTCGTCAAATTAACAGACATAGTTCAATAAATATTTTATGGAGACAAAGTGTTTTAACTTTTGGAAAACTTAAAAGACCAAAACTGGTAAGTGCATACTTAAGGGACTATTTTGAACCTATCCTCAAACATAAGGGACCACTTTTGTCATTTTCTCAACAAAAGTTCATTACATTGAATGAGAGAGGTATGCTGATTACCAGCTCAAGAACACCAAAGTTTCTTCTTTTTTTGGTCATACCTTCATTTTAACTACATCGGGGGATACAAAGTAAATTTTCACGTCTTGGTACTTCGCAAGCAAGTAAGCAAGTGAACGAACTGTCCTCCCATAAGCTAGATCACCAACAAGAGCAACTTTAATACCATCAAGTTTTCCTATTTCTCTTTCAATGGTATACACATCTAGAAGGGCCTGTTTCAGATAAAATCAGGACAATTCTGTAGCAGTTAGAGAAGAAAAAAGTATAGCTAAGAAGAATACTACAACAACAACAACATACCCAATGAAATCTCACAACGTGGGGTCTGGGAAGAGTAGAGTGTACACAGACCTTACCTCCACCATACCTCCACCATGGTAGGTAGACCTTTCCCTTAGCTAAGAAGAATACTATGATAAAGAAAATTCCCACTCCAAACCAATGCATGCTCGAGTTACATGTCTTATGTACTGTATTACGTAGTTTCCGCCAGTTAACTCTCTATCTGCTACTATTCAGAGTTTGTTATGCATTAAAACATACAAACGACCTGCTACTATTCAGAGCTTGTTATGCATTATAACATACGAACAACCTAAAACACATGACAGGGATATTTACATAGTTAAGAGCCTAAGTTATTAGTACTCCAAACAAGTCATCGTTTCCTAATCTATATAATATGCCTAAGGGAAAGTGTAGAATAATATCAAACAAGCTAATGCGCACATAGTGATTCTAACAAGTAACTGGTGCAAAGATTGAGAATGGAGGAAAATAGAGAAAAAAAAAGGTAGAAAGGAAAGAAAAAACAAAGAGAAGAAAAAGTAGAGGAAAGAAAAAAAGAGGAGAAGTAGAAAGGTGACTCTCTATATTTATTAAGGACAGGGGAAGTATTAAGCGTAAACAATACCTTGAATTTTATTTTGCAAGTTTTGAAGAAAACAAACATTCATATATATATATATATATATATATATATATATATATATATATATATATATATTAATGACACCTAAGATTTTTCAGTTTGCAAATTAACGATGCGGTTTCAAGAGATGCAAAGAAATGATTGATTGAGTTGTAAGTTGTAGGGATGCTTATCCCACCAAAAGAAAGTTCAATTTGGAACAGTTGCAGTAGTAAATATCCATTCAGCTAGACATCTTTAAGGGTGTGTTTGTATGGTGGAAACCATGTTTGGTTGGTCAAAAATTTTGGAAAATATTTTCTTTAAAAGCAAGTTCCTTAAAAATAAGGAAAATGACTTCAATGGTGGAAGTAGGGAAAACATGTTCCATAAGTGACATTCCATACTTATTGTCTCCTCCCCACCCTCCAACACACTCCACAACCACAACCCCTACCCCCCCCCCCTTACCCTACCCCATAGTATTTGTCTAGATTATATACAAATGCTTTTCGGATAATATTTTCTGATTATGTACCAAACATAAGAAAATAAATAAGAAAATCACTTATTTTCTATAATAAAAAAAAAACATTTTCCGTGGAGAACATTTTCCTTCATACCAAACACACCCTAAGTAATTCTTGTCTCAAACTCCCTGTCCAACAATGAAAAGCATCTACAAGAGGTGCAAACCTGAGTCGGGTGTTGTCCAGGACCATCTCCTGCATTTATGATCGGGATACTTGCCGTGGCTGCGGCTCTTCTAGCAGCACCACTTTCAAAATGTCTCATAACAATGATGTCGGAGTACCCTTCAACAGTTCTAATTGTATCTGCAATTCAAAAATTCTATTATAAAAACCCAACATCCTATTGAAAGTGAAAAATTGCTTTTTTAGAGCTAATACTCTCTCCATCCCAGTTTATGTGACAGTATTTCCTTATTAGTCCTCCCAAAAGGAATGCCACATTTCTATATTTAGTCAAATTTAGCTTTTAAATGCCTATTTTACCCATGAGATAATTTATAGCTAGTTAGCCACAAAAATATCTCTAACTTATTTTAGACCACAAGTTTCAAAAGTCTTCCTTTCATTCCTGAACTCCGTATCTAGTCAAACACCTTCACATAAAATTGGGACGGAGGGAGTAACAATTTAGCTTTAAAATGTCTATTTCACCCTTAATGAGATGATTTATAGCCACACAAATATCCGACTTATTTTAGACCACAAGTTTCAAAAGCCTTCATTTCTTTCTTAAACTCCATGCTTAGTCAAACACCCTCACATAAATTAAAACAGAAGGAGTAAAGAGATACCTTCAAGCGTCTCTCCTTTTGCTGCAGATGAAAATTCACGAGCATTTTCAGTTGTCAATACTTCCCCACCTAAACGCTTCATGGCAGATTCAAATGAAAGCCTAGTCCTAGTTGAAGGTTCATAGAACAGAGTGGACATGAGATAACCCTTGAGAATCTCGCTTCCCTTCGACTTCTTCTCAATTTTCTCCATCTCTCGTGCCACTTCAAATATGGCACTGAGAGTATCTCTATCAAACTGTTGAGCTTCAATTACATCATCAAGCTGAAACTTGTTTCCCAATGCAGAGCATTGGAGTGTGCTATTATTTGTTGACATAACACATTGATTTCGTCCCTTTTTGAACAACTCAACAGGGAATGATGACCGTGATTTAGACATGTCGGCAAGTAAACAAATAGTTTTGCAGTGCACAGGTTGTTTTAACCATACATTATTGCCTCCAAAGTTAGAGTAACTCTTTCTAGAAGGTGACACAAGCATTTTCCCACGGAGTCCATGTGAAGAAAATGTTGAGGAAATAGCCATCAACAATATTGAGATCACTCACCTACAACAACAAAAAGGGTTATTTTAGAAGCTGCACCAATTAAATACTACACCACATCAAGGTTCCAATTCAAAGCTAGAGTATCAACAATCAAAATCAAAGCAGGAAACAGCCAATTGCAGAAACACTACAATAAGCTCAGAACCGCAAAAACCAGATGTCTAAAGATATGCGAGTTGAAAATAGCACCACCCTATGAGCATGAAACATTAGCTAAAATAACATACCCAGTCTGGGATTCATAGCACGTCAACACATAGGCAGATATTCAATCATTTTAGTTACTTATATGGGATGTTTATACAGAAAAAGTGATTGGTTTTCATTTTATTTGTGGTAATCAAAAGAAATGAGAATGTCTAACGAAATGCCAGTCACAAACTAGAGATCATAAATACGGAAGAAGATCCTACAGTTTAATTAGAAGAGATACCATTTTTAGTGTCAAAAACTTAATAAGCAGTGAGCCAAACAAATTTACATTTATGAGGGTAACTGAAATCAGTGCACATAATTTATTAGTCCTTACTTAAACATGTTATGAGTAATCCTATACTTTTCTTGTCAAAGATGATGTGTATTCTACAACTGTAAATCTGCATACACAACTTAGACCATGTTGACACGAAGTTAGGTGACGGATTTCTAAATACATGAAAGATAACTTAAAGTATATTTTTAGTAACAAACATGGGCGGAGCTAGGGTACCGCAAGGGAGTTCGGATGTACCCCTTCATCGAAAAGTTACATTGTACATACAAGGTCAAAATTATCTTTTATGTATACATAGCAGATGTTGAATCCCCTCTAGCTTCTCCATACATTTATTTTGTAACCACTTAGTGAAAATGGCTCCGCCACAGGTAATAGATCATTCAAACAACTGAGTAGTATTTGGAATTCGAGTCATGTCCTAAAACTTAGTGGATTCCTATTTCATGGTATCTAAACACTCAGAAGAGCAAACACCGAAACAGAATTCATGAAATCTTTCTGGATAAATCAGCGAGCATGTTCAAAGAATCAGATTCAATAATCTTAGGGTGTGTTTTTTCTCATGTTCAGTTGGTCAAAATTTTTGGAAAACATTTTATCTAGGAAAATAAGTTTCTTAAAAATGAGGAAAATGACTTACGTAATGTAAGTAGGGAAAACAAGTCCCACAAATGGCATACCACATTGATCGTCTCCTCCGCACACTCGAACGCACCTCATCTTCAACCCCACCTCCACCCCTACCCCCACCCTTATATCTGAATAATAATAACACGGGGAATCCAGAAAATTTTAAATTGCAATTGCTTGATAAAAAATGAAAATAAAGATCCCCCCTCCCCCCCCCCCGCCTTTACCACCACCCACCCCACCTCATAGTATTTGTCTAGATTATATACAAATGATGGTAGGATAATATTTTTTTCTTATGTACCGAACATAAGAAAATAAGTAAGAAATTCACTTACAACAAAAATATAGCCAGTGTAATCCCACAAGTGGGGTCTGGGGAGGGTAGCATGTACGCAGACCTTAACTCTACTTTTGTAGGGCAGAGAGTTTGTTTCCGAAAGACCCTCAGCTCGAAAGGAAAGAAAAGAAAATAAAGGAAAGGAAACGGAATAGTAAAATAACAAGATACAAATCAAAAGCGCAATAGATAGTAATACACATCGAAGAATAAACAATTAAGAAATTAAATACTACAACTACTAAGGATATGTGTAGAGGGGTCCTACCTACCGTGCGACATCACTCGACTACATACTACCCTTCTAGTCTAATCCTCTGCCTCTCCTAACTTCTATGATAGCCAACCTCTCATACCGACGCATCCAAATCATCTCAATCTCACTTCCTCATTTTGTCCGCAATAGAGGCCACTACCACCTTGCCCCGAATAGTTTCGTTCCTAATCATATCTTTCCTAGTAAGAAATCCACTTATTTTTCTTAAAAGCATTTTCCTTAATACATACATCAGTCAATAACTACTAGTTTGAACTGAAACTAATAAGAAAGCAAAAGGAATCTACATTTCACATGTCTAAACACAAAATCAGAAAAATAAGCTTATTGGTTCGGGATTTTAAATTATTTTTAATTTACTGAGTCCTAAATCAATAATTTATACAAATATTACTTGGAATAAGTGAAAGGACAAGGAGAAGAATAATGACCTGTTTGTTTGTTATTCTCAACAAAAGGTTTGAGCTTTAGGATGAACTTGCAATTCTGATTTACGCGGGGTTGGGGATGGCGATTTTGGAGTGTTGTTGGGCTGCTAAATAGGTATTTTAATGGGCCGTAAGGGATGCCCATGTTACACAAATGTCCCTTTGAAGACAAAATTCCACGTAGGGATGGACAAAAAATCCGGAGAACCGAATTTCGGTTTGGTTTTTTCTCTTTTTTGAAAAATCGAACCGAATCAGGATTTAGTGATTCGGTTCGGTTTTTTAATTTTTGATACGAACTGAACCGAAAAACTGAATTAAATATATATATAATTATTTATTATTTTAGGTTACTACTATCTCTTGAATAATAGTCATTGAAGCTAATCTATGAAGCTTTTATGGAAGTCGCATGCGGCATGAACTTGATTAACATATCACGGAAGCATTAACATAAAATGTAGGGGGAAAAAGTAGTTGTAAATTGATAAAACTTTAAATAGTCATAACTTTGCGCTCGGATGTCAGTTTTACCCAAAAAAAAAATTGATTTTGCGTATTTTTTCGAGACGAGGCCGGTCAAACATCCAAAAGGCGGTTTGGCGCAGCCAATTTTTAGAAAAACGTCTGTTTTCCCAATCAATTTATGTTTCCCCCAAATTGATTTCTAATTTTCCTTTTTCTCTAGTAAACATCTCACGATACACAATAGATTTCTTTCATGATAGTGTAGGTGTGAATGTCAATTTCAGTTTTGGAAATTCAATTTTTTTAAAAAAATAAAAAATTCACCGACCCGGCCCACTAGAAAAACCGATATAATCCGCCGAACGTACCGGATTTATTTTTAAAAAAGTTGTATTCGGTTTTAAAATAAAAAATGATTTTTATTCGGTTCATATTTTTCGAATACAAAATCGAACCGAACCGATATACGCCTACCCCTAATTCCACGGTTTTCCTTCAAATGGGTTGGTCTTGAATTTTTTCCCTTTAAAATCGAACTTATGTCTATAAGAGCATAAAAATTATTTAAGAGCAACAACAGACAAGAACAAATCTAGTGTGGTTCCACAAGGTGGATTTGGGGAGGGTAGGATGTACGCAAAGAAAGGTTATTTTCGGTAGACTCTCGATTGAAAAAAAAATAGTTGTCGCAAAAATATACGAAAGGACTTCTTTGAGAGCGCTCGACAAAAATAGGCATAATTTATGAAATATTATGATGCGAAAATATGAAATTATGCTTTAAAGAAAAATATTTTTCTTTTTTGGCATTGAGGGACAAAAATTAAAGACCGACACAAAATACGGGAAAAAGTGCAAATGACCCACTTTTTGTGCAAATATCGTCCTTAATGAGTCAGTTGCCAAGTGGTCACGCACCCAAACATATCCAGTTAGAAAACTCGCAAAAAATAATATTCCAGGTGTGTGTTTTTACTATTATTTCTTCATTTTTTAAATTTTTTTTAAATAATTCCCTTAATTATCCGTGTGAGGTGTGATTTGACACCATTTAAAAAAAAAGTGTGCACCAGTCCACGCATCATAAGATATTAGTCCATGTGTATTTTGATAAATAGTTAGTGAAAGTTCAGATAGAAAACGTAAATTCTTGATAGTTCGGATAATATTTCAAATGTGTTTTTTACCGTTATCTGTTTTTTCTTTGCAGAACTTTTCAGAATTGATAGAACATTTTTTGTTCGAATTCTGTTGGCGGTTGGAAACAACTTTTGTCCATGCAAGGTAACTCTTTAAGAAAGAAAACTAGTAGCATATTTTTTGCCTTCTTTCAATATTACGCCATAAACTAATTTTATAGAATTTAACATAATATTAATGTATAAATTTTTCACTTGGTTGGATAATCAGCTAATTGGTGAAGCTGTTGTGCTACTAATTCTACTGCTTTTTTTAGCTAGAAGTGGATATATACTAATTACATTTTAATAGTGGCTAAACATTAATTAGCATTTCAAGAAAGATAGTTATATCTGCTGTCGGAACAAATATAACACACATATTTCTTAGAAGACAAGTGGTTGGTTTTTCTCAACAAATTTCCACAAAAAAAAGTCAAGGACTTGATATTTCATTTCGCAATTAAAATTAAACTATTTGACTCTCATGAACATAGTAAGAAATGTAGCGCCTTAACTAACCAAATACATTACTCTATTGAACTAACTTTCAAACCAGATAGAGAAATTGTTTAGTTACAAATATATCAGGATTCTGCTTGTTGTACGAGATGCACACAAGCGAACTGTCAATAATAAATCTCATACTACCAAACGTATTCAACCAAATATGTCAGTGGAGCACTAGAGGGGGTGTGCTTTAATATACCTATACATCAGAATCATCATCAGATGTAACTTCAGACTGAGAATCTGCCTCCTCTTCATCTTCCTCGTCATCGTATTCATCAATTTTTATTGTGCTTTTGACAGTCATCTTGGTCAATGCTGCAGTCTTGCTAGCCCTCTGTGACCGAGTACTCGTTACAACAGGATGAGTTGGGAGAACGGATTGGGTGAATTCTTCATCTGATGAAGAATCTTCTACTTCCTTTGCTCGCCTCCTTGCTCGAGTTGTTCTAGTTGATTTTGGCGCTGGAGTTGGCAGTACTTCCATCGAGTCATCCTCATCGAGTACAATATCAAGATCCAACTTTGCTGAGACATAATAAACACGTTAACAGAATTATCATAAGCAAATGTATATCTAAGAGATTCAATTGGCTATAGTAAGAGATTAATGTAAGGAAAAGAGTCTATGATGACTCTTCAAAATTTCTAAACAAAACGACATGGTAACTGTTGTATTAAAGACACTAAACCAAAAGTAGTTACCTAAAATAAGTTTAACTTCATCAGATGATAGCTTTTGGTCTGGAGATTTGTCTAAACCCTTTAGTCGCTCAGCCTTCTGTTTCAACTCCTTAAGAAGCTCTCTTTCAGCTAGCACGGTAACCCGATTCAACAGCTGCCTCATTAACTTGACAGCCCCTTGTTCTGTCGGTCTAAAGTGAAGCAAGAATAGTGTCTTACACAGTGCAGAAACGTATGCTTTTTCTGCAGCTGTCTTCTTTGCATGGAAGCTGGCCACCTTGACAGACAACCCAAAGTAATTTTCATTGCATTGAACAGAACAGGAACACTGGTAAAAGTATTGTACACATATATGTTCGTTAACCTATGTATGATGAGGACGCTGAAGAGGAAACTGTGAATAAATACCTCGGCAGCAATACGTATTGCAAGCCCTTCCTCCCCACTCTCGTGCACAGAAGAAGGTTCAGCTGAATCGTTCTGGTTTTCATTATCATTTTCATTGGCTGGTGCAGTTTCCTCATAATACAAGGGAGCCTGCATCATCTGCACCATAAAACGTGATGCTTGGGTAGCATGCTTTCGCATGTTAGAGACCATGAATGTAGATCCTGTGACATTGCCATTGATGCCTGGCCACAAAGAGCGCATAACTGGCATGAAAGCCTTGGATAAACATTTCTGCATTGCAAACCAGATTTTTTCTTTAATAACACAACCAAAATCACAGATCTATCCAATTCTCGTATATTTTGAATGCATAAATTTGAAATTCTACAAACCTTGTGGTTCAACGAGATGGATGGATAATGCTCAAAAAATACAGAAAGGCATTGCTTCAACCTGTGAGGTAAACTATTATCAGACGGACTTCCAGAAAATGAGTATAAACTGAAGTGAACGGCAAAGAGATTTACCTCTCAAGTTCCTTATTCTCACTACAGAAATACAAGCTTATGAGCTTAGCTAATAGCAGAGGATTAGACAATGTAGGTATGCTTGGACACTTCTTACTTAGCAGAAGAATCTTCGCAAATCCCTCACCGAGAACTGTTGGAACATTCTCATGTTCATCACAGTCATCGGAATCACCTGAATTGTGCTTCTCCAATCCAGCATATAACAGGTCAAGTAATTCTATCTCCACATCCTCACTTCCAATGCTGAATTTGATATCAGATAAATTTATTTTATGATCTTGGAGTTGTGATGAGAGATCCTGGTTCATTGCTTTATCAACTATATTAGGACCATGCCACAATCCAAGGTCAATCAATGCCTTAGAAGCCATAACAGTAATTGAAGAGGGACCCTTAACAAAAGAAGATCTTAGTTGCTTTACTACATCTTCACTAGGTCTCCTTTCTAATAATCCAAAGAGACCAAGGCACCTAATAGCAGCCCTCTGAACATCTAAGTGGACATGTTTTGCCTGCATGTCACAACAATACAAAATATCTCAGAATTCGAAAAGTAGATGACAGAGGAATAAACAACATGAAACTGTGAGATTATGACAATTCATCCATCTCATTAGAGAATGTAACTTTTCCAAGATACAGACCCCAGGAAGCAATACAGAATGCAAAACTTCAGTCGGTTCTATTGCTTTTCCATGCATCCAGCGAAAAGACTGAGCATGTTCTAAGAGAAGGCTAATCACAGCAAGACAGTGCAACCACTGCATGAAGTCTGCAGTCCTCTCTCTGCATGGTCTAGCAAGTTCCTCCACCACCTGTAAAACTACTACTTCAAATTCTCCTGGAGCTGAATGGACTTTTCTTGCCAACTCTGCCACAGCAGCAGCCCAATCTTTGTCACCACCAAGATTGATACCATCTCCTATGACAACTTCATTGTCATGCTCATCTAATTCATGATCAGGGGGTATGTGAAGCAACTCCTGCAGAAATTCACTTGCAACTCTTCTGTTGGTAATGTCAGAAAAATCAAGCATCGCACCAAGCAATAGCAGTTGGCGAGATGCAAATCGGTAATTGACTCCTGCAATAATCAGGTACGGTCATCAATAGCACAAAATGGAAGGAAAAGAAAACAGAGGACAGAGATCAAAAAAATTATAGAATACAAACAAATTCCTCACCAGCAACTGTGTGACCTTTAATCAATTCAACATAATCACCAATAGAAGCAGGAAGAACTCTGTCAAGAAGATCATTTTTATCTGATGCTTCTGCTGCATATACAGCAGATTCTGTGCCCGTTGTTGTAGCAGCTTCAGATCCCTTTGCCTGTTTGGTAATCAGATGGAATATTTACAAGTTGGTGATGAGAAAATATTGGCACTACTCATCATCCAAATAAAAAGTTCATATGCAGCACATGCCATTTTCATATTTAAGATAGATAAATAGCAACTAGGTTTGCCACTTCAGTTCTACAGAATCCTCAAGCCTATGCTCAAATATGTTCCTACATACTTCTACAGGAAAATTGTGAAGGAACCTGCAATCTTTATTTTGGACCTTCATCAGGGACATTCACATAATTCAAGTTGAGGACATAAATGACCTCAATAGAACTAGATAGTAGCAAAAGAACTTATTGGAGCAAGAATGACCAACTTATACTTGTTCAAAGTACCAATTGCATGTTCTTCTTTCACAAAAATAGAAGTCAACTATAGAACTGATTAACCGTGAGTTATTCATAAAAACATGAACTAACCAGTACAGCACATAGTACCTTATTTAGCATAATGCATATGCTACACAAATATTCCACAACAGTTATGTAACTAGCTTGTTATGCAGTTAATCAACACAGATTTGAAATGATTAAATTCCAAAGATTATCATAGCAGACCAAGGCTCTATAAGCTGGACGTATAAATGTTGAAATTAAGTGTGCACATATCACATTATGCTCTACCTAAACCAAGAAAGATATATAACTCCATTCCTTATCCACATCATGCAATCCAAGCAAATCACTTTGGCAAGCACAAAAATACCTAAGAATTTACATCCAATCTATTCAACTGATGTCATTAATTTGTGATTAGCCACATCTTTTCTATTGAATGATGTCCATTTACTGCTCAGATAATTAAGGTGAAACAAGATAGTTGTTCACTTATTTCTGGTTTTAGTCTTCCAGTGAGGCTCTTGAAACGTTACAGAGAAGGTAAATGTTGGATCTATAGAACAAATAACTCCATATGTTTTAAGGAGTTTTGAGCCGCAAAATGTTACATTGAGACAGTTGAAGACATGACATGAGACCTGATAAACAAATAATAAATACCCACTTGTGCCTCCATCTGCAAGTGCTTACAGACAGCCCTCCAGAAGAAAGCAACTTCTGCCTCCATGAGTTGGATGCTAAGATTGCACTGACCTAGTATGAAAAAAAGATATGCAATTAAATTTTAGAACTGCAAGCATAAATTGCTCCAGACTTCGTGAAACAATTAATTTTATGAAGAAAAAAAAACAAAAATGAATATCCCAGCAATATACGTAACCGAAGGTTAAACTAGGTAAGCAATTGTCATTCTATTCTTCATTTTCAGAAAACTTTGATCAAGAATTACATTTAAACATAGTTTCTTATTAAAAACAGAGATAGATATCATAAGCATACTAAGAAGCAAAATAAGTAGAAATCAAATAGTTTAAATTTCTAAGACCAACCTTCGACAGCGTCATTATTTGATCTAAAAAATTGTCTCATACTTTGACCATCTTGCAACTTAATCAGTCCTGCTTTTAATAGACTGTCCATTGCAGACTCTCCAACTGATTCATATGTTTCCACATCAAGATATTTAAGTAGTTCTAGCGGGTCCCCGTTGCAACCCTTGGTGAGCCACTCATCTTTCAGCATCCTAAAGCACTCCCTTACAACAGATGAAGCACGATCAGCAAGTCCTCTCTCCAAAATGAGTGTTCTGAGCTTGATGCTGTAATATGTAGGAAACACTAACATGTTATAAGATAACTATGAATGCAACCTACTTAAATGAGAGTAGAAATTATTAAAGCATCTTTTTTAACACAACTGCATAATTCTTGCCAATTGAATGATCAACCTTACACAATGAATCCATCATATGAATCTAAAAGGAGTTGAGAGCACCTACTTTCGTAAATGCATAAGCCCATATATATCTATAATTTAAAACATTCTATGGTAACATACTTCAGTATTAACATTAAATTGTGCTACACAGTATATTTTGTTGAATAGTTAAAGGTCTTGGCATAAAAATAAAAATAGTGAAAGGTCCTAACTCTTCCACCAACCTAAAGGCTAAAGCAACTGTAAATATCTACACAGCACTATGCATGTGAGTTCAAAAATACACTGTCAAGCAGAAAGAAAAAAAAAGACAAATTATATGTATATAGATGTGTCTGTGTGTGTGCATGTATGTGTTATGTATATATATGTATGTATATAACAAGAGGGAGGGAGGGAGGGAGGGAGAGAGAGAGAGATTCCCAGCATCAAAGATTCAAAAACTTTAAGCAGCCTAATGGTTATAAATCAGAGAGTGTGACTCTCAAGCATGTGCATGAAACATGAAGTTAGATTTTCTACAATATACCAGAAAGGATGTGTATGAATTTGATCCAACATGCATATGGTACCATTTTCAAGGTAACTATGAATTTTGATCACAAGGCTTCACTGACTGAAAAACTATCTGGCTTATGCTCACAGAGCATAAAAAAAAAGAGGCTTGTGTCCCTTTTGGTTGTAAACTAGGTTATACAAATCTAAGCTCCAATACTTCCACAGTTAATGCACTAACATGTGAAATGAATTTAAAGATATAAGGATAACAAAAGACTCTCAATGAAATAATTTCCAGGTTAAATCGAGTGCCATCACGAATTCTGTGTTTGGAGGACTGTACTTGTAATTCTAACAGACGACTTAAAAAAAGAATAGTCTTTGTAGAACTTTCTTGATATTGACCGAGAAGCAAACAAGGGCATGAATTAGCTGGCTATATTTGAGGCTTGTTGTTTATTTTAGGGCAAAATGTGGAGGAGTTAATTGTAGTCAGCAACGGGAGAATATCAGGGAGAGAAACCAGTTTGACTGACACCAATTATATTTCTAATTGTACACATAACCACAGATATGAGGTATATCCTGCAGGAATTTAAATGATAGATGCAAGCTGCACAAAATAATGGAGAATACACACTTCTCAGTGATCCCAAGAAAAGAATGGATATCATCCCAAGATGAAGAAAGGGGAAGTCAAAGATAATACATTTAAGCAATGGCTTAAAGTTACCTGAGGCTCTGCAGGGGAAATTTACTAGCAATAACACAATAAGCAGCTTTGCGGACTGATTCACTCACATCCAGGGTACAATCAATTATTGCAGCAGAAGACACATGAGATGGTGGAAGGCATAATACAATTGTCCTACGGACATCCTGCAGACAATGCAATATAGAGGAATTCATCAATTCATTTGGATATAGTTACATTAAGACCTTTCAGGAAAGTTTCATTGGTTAAGTAAAATATGCATATATGCTATAGATTCCTCACTAGTGTTAGGTGCTATATAGACGAAATGAGTTACATACTGACTGTTTAGAGCAATATGTAATGAAGAATGATGCATCATTTTCATCTAAGGAGAATACATTGCTTACGCATAAAGGTAAAAAACTCACCACATTTTGTTCAAGAGGAAGTGTCTCCAGAAATAGTTCCAAAATGTCGGCATTTTCTGTGTCATTCACGAATCGTGAAAGCGCCCTCACGGCAAAAGTACGGACAGCAGCAACCTTATCACCTACACGCAACTTCATGCTCTCTAAAACTTCATCCCAAAGTTCAGAGCTGACTTCTGTGTCATCTGGCAATCGTATTATGATCTAGAAGAAAAGAAAATCCTCAAGGAGATTACAACTTACGAACAACCAATTATACAACGGGATCAAGATAAAAGTGGGAAAAAAGCAAAAGAAAGTGCAAGCTTGTATATTTTCATAAGAAAGAGAAACTCGTAAGATCAAAAGTAACCAAATTTTGAAAGAGAAGGGAAATTACCTAATATTTTGATTTTAAACCTAAAACTAGAGAAAACGTAATGTGAGATTACATAGCTCATTTAGCATGACTAAATTTGAATTCAATCAACTACGCCCAATTACAAACTAGTTGGGGTCAGCTATATGAATCATCTAAATGGAGTTCACTCTTTTCGGGCCAATTTTATTGCAATACTCATTATTTATCTTTAATACTAATTATGTCAAAATTTGTATGTATGTAGGTTCACCTTAGCATCAACATTTTACGACCCCCCCCCCCTCCCCATATTGTAGATGTATCTTCTTACTGTATAACACTCTCATGACACTCCAATGCAATGTTAATGAAATTCGATAAGGAAAAACTGATGCATTGTCATAGATATATTGCAAAATGGAAGTGCGACGGAATTCAACTTCACCAAAAGATTATCTGAAGATAGGTGTGACAGATACAAAAAGCAGGACTTGTGGATTCAAACTGGGAAACTCGCAATTAATATCTCTGTAGTTCTTTCAAACTAAACGACTTGTAATCCCTACGCAGGAGGCTAGCTCATTCAGTTTTCACCTTACACTCTTCCAGATGCAATGTTTTCCTTCTCCATGCATATTGACTACTGTGTATTCTCTCTCTCCTCTAACAACTTTTCAAGTCAATCCTTGATTTCTCATTTCTAGTTCTTTCTATCTTTGCTTGATTATAGCCAATAAAAAGATTATAAACTAATGATAACAGAGTCAATTTAATATGAGATTCTTCCTCTACACAAGAATAAATAAGCTTCGGAGTACGTTATTCCTCTCTTTGTAACATGAATGTGTTGCCCAAGCAACTACATATATAAGCACACACCAAACTCGAATTGTTGATAACAAAAGTGACATATGAAAACTGACTTCACACTGCAAGTGCAGTATGTGTCATAAGTGCTAAAAAGAAGTTGCAGGTAAAAGTTCAGATTTTTCACATTTGAGATGTGGACAAAGCTGCACCTTTTACTACAGTCGTCACTTTTGTCATCTACAGTATTAATGGTGCGCAAAAACAGTAGCCAAAAGAGGTAATGTACACTAAGGAGATCACTTCTCAGTACTTATGAATGTGCTTTGCCAAAAGAACATTACATGTCAAACTATGTATTTTTCAAAATTCATAGTAAAATAGAATCCTCATACTTTCTCTCTACTCAGCAAGTTGACATTTGAACACAATTTTACATTTTCTCATCCAATGATTTGTAAAGGAATATGTTCCCCGATTTTATTGATGAATGATTTACAATATATGTAGTATTACAAAAGTATTTACCTTGCTATAAATTATGTAACTAATCAACCTAATTACAAAAGGCTTATAATTCTACCTAAAATATGAGAAATACAATTAATACAATTAATGGAAGAATATCCGGCAAATATTCCATTACACCCCCGCAGTCGAAGCGTGAGGTTCACGAACACTTCGAAAATCATCAAATAGTGTGCGCGGAAGTACTTTGGTGAAGATATCGGCAATCTGATATCTAGAAGAAATATGAAGGACACGAACTTGACCACGAGCCACTTTTTCACGAAGGAAATGAATGTTCATCTCAATGTTTTTAGTGCGTTGATGTTGGACGGAATTACTGGAAAGATATATCGCACTAATATTGTCGCAGCAGACCAGTGTTGCCTTTTGAATTGGGCAGTGAAGCTCAAGTAGAAGGTTACGGATCCAACAAGACTCAGAGACGATGTTGGCAACACCTGTGTACTCTGCTTCGGCACTGGATCGGGATCGGGATCGGGATAGTGTAGGTTGCCTTTTGGAAGGCCAAAACAATAGGTTATCTCTGAGAAAAACGCAATAACCAGACGTGGAGCATCTAGTGTCAGGACATCCACCCCAGTTAGCATCAGAATAAGCAGTAAGACCAGTGATCGAAGGCATGCATGTGTGCTTCCGTCGGATTGTGCATGTGCAAGCAAATTTGTTGCACGATATAGGATATGACTGGTCTCGTGAATATGAGGTACTGCAGGGCCCCAGCCATGCTACAATAGTAAGTCGGGTCTGAATACGGAGGGCTGGAATCAGTGTTGAGCTTGGAATTGGTGTCTACTAGCGTGTGGGATGATTTGCAAGATGTCATGCATGCACGGTCAAAGATTTCTTCGGCGTATTTCTTCCGACACAGAAATAGGCCGCCAGAATATCGAGTGACATAGATGCCCAAGAAATAACTCAGGGAGCCCAGATTCTTCAAGCAAACTCAAAGGAAATAAGAGACATAATGGGCCGGCGAAGAGCATCAGATGATGTGGTGAGGATGATGTCATCAACATATAATAAGAGGTAAGCCATGTATGGACCCTTGTTGTAGATGAACAAGGAATGATCGGATCTGTTGTGTGAAAAAACGATAGAGGAGACATAATCGGCGAATCACTGGTACCATGCTCGAGGAGCATGTTTCGGTCTATAGAGCGATTTCCGCAACATACACATATAATCCGAATAAATAGGATTCCTGAAACCCATAGGCTGATGCATATATACCGTTTCATGAATATCCTCATGTAAGAAGGCATTCTTGACATCAAGCTGATGAATGGGCCAAGACTTGGATAGGGCAATGCTGAGGACAGTCCAGATTGTTTCGGGCTTAATGACCGGGCTGAACGTTTCATCACAGTCTACTCCACCTGTTGAGACCTGCCATCACCTACAAGACGAGCCTTGTATACCTCAAAAGAACCATTAGATTTCTTTTTATGTCTAAAAATCCACATAAAATGAATAATGTTAGCATCAGGCGGACGGGGTACTAGGTCCCACGTTTTATTATCAGTAAGAGCATTATATTCGTCAATCATTGCAACTTTTCAATTTAGGTCAGACAAGGCATCCTTCGAATTTCGAGAGACAGGGGAAAGGACAACTGAAACGGATAGGTTAAACAACCATTTAGGTTTAGAAATTCTATGCATGGCAGGCATGAGTAGTGTTGCGCTTGATTTTCCGGGTTTCCTCATGAATTAGCTTCAAACATGCCTAATCAAACAGTGGTAACGGTGTGCATTGCTGAAGGATGGTGGCAACACCGTCATAGGATTCGTTCAAGCCTGCAATAAGTTGAAAAACCATTCGCTAATTAGTGATGGGTGCGCCAACGTTGGAGAGTTGGTCAGCAAGCATCTTGAGTTCTTGACAATATGCAGACACGTTTGAGAAATCATCCTGATGAACATTCTTGAACTAATTTTCAAGATGTAACGCTCGTTGAGTTTTGTAGTCGTGGAAAATACTTTTCAAACATTCCTACGTTTGGCGGGTAGTTGCATCGGTCTCAATGATGGTGTGCAACAGATCATTAGACATCGTGTCGTATATCCACTAGAGGACGGCTGCGTCCAAACGAGACCGGAGTGCATCATCAGAAGTCGAAGGCGAGGGAAGGTCTGTGGACTTCGGTGTAGGAGGGATGATATAGTTGATAACTTCATAAACACGACAATGGATCTTAAAAAGTTTCGCCCACGAGGAGTATTAACCTTTTTCCATCTCAAGGGTGACAGGGATGAAGTTTTTGATATTATTGACTGCAAGTGCATGATGGAATTTGGTTTTGTCAATCATGGAAGATGAAATTTAGGAGGAAGATGGAGGGAGAATGTTTGGAAAAACTAGTGTTCCATCGTGGGAAATGAGGCGGCCGAGAGAAGAAGTCAGCGGCTAGGGTAGAAGATTTAGGGTTAGGCTTTGATACCATATAAAGAATGAATCTTGGGCCTAACTCAACCCCAAAAGCTAGTTGGTATGGTAAGAATTGTCCAAGTACATGTTCTCATTTCATATCCGATGTGGGACTCTTAACACTCCCCAGCACGCCCAGACATTGTTAACTGGAGTGTGCATAATATAATTTGGAGGTCCAACATCGTTGAACAAAAAATTGAAATGGATATGACTCTGATAACATGAAGAAATATGTTACCCGATTTTATTGATGAATGATTTACAATATATATAGTATTACAAAAGTATTTACCTTGCTATAAACTATGTAACTAATCAACCTAAGTACAAAAGGATTATAATTCTACCTAAAATAGGAGATATACAATTAATACAATTAATGAAAGAATATTCGAGAAATATTCTATTAATTTGTTCAAAGCATAAAGTACAACTATCTCAGTTCATATTAATATGCTTTAAGGAACAGCCTAGCATGTCAACACTATTTAATATTAAAATTCATAGCAAAATAGAGTCCTCCTACTTACTCTCTGCTCGGCAAATTGACATTTGTACACATTTTTACATTTTTGTAGCAAAATAGGCAACAATAAAATACAGTTTTCTCTTATTATATAACTTTTTACCTCAGAAATTATCTGGCAAGCCCTAATTCTAGCAGTTTTACTTCCTGCTACAGCTGCGATAAGCAAAAACTTCAAAAACTTCTCCAAAAACTCATCACAATCCAAACCACATTTATCATCTCTCACACTAGCGAAAACAGCAACGAATCTAATGATTCGCTCCGCGGAAGCAGTACGACGCTGAAAATCGAATATGGGCGTTAACGCTCTCGAGAATGCATCGAAAAACTTCTCCGACGAGTTTGTAGTAGATCGGAGAGATGAGAGTTCCTTGAGTTTCCGTAGATGTGTTGCGTGTGACGATCGAGCATCGTCTAAAACCCTAGATATTCTTTCGGTTAATTTTTTATGTAATTGTTCTGAATCTACTACTGGAACTGGCATTTTCGAACAATTTTTTATGTAATTCTTCGGTTCTCTCTCTCTCTAGATCTGCTTGAGAGTTGTGGAAATTTTGTGGAAGTGATGGATATGGCTTTCAGTGAAATGATTTTGAATTTGTGAGCGGGAAATGTTTTGGTGTGGCCCGTTGAGACTATTATATCTGACTAATAATTTTCTTTTACATTTTTTATTATATATATATCGTTTATACCAATGTGATTAAGTTTCTTATATCTTAATCTTTAGGTTATAAATTAACCACCAAAGGTTATGTTTGCACAATGTACTCATCCATCCTTAATTAGATGTATCGCATTTGAACCTTATAATTAAACTTGAGATTTTCAAACCTACCCTGCTCTAGAATCTAGATTTCATTATAACATTAATTTCATCCTCCTTTGTAGTTCACGTTCATAGGTAGACTTCTCAAATGAGGACACCATAAAACGAACTCAAGACTTTATCAAGCCTTCGTTTTAGTTATTCCACACTGATATTAAAAGCGCCTAATCGCCTTTCATAAGAGCGTTTTATCCTAAAGTGATTTTTTCAACATGAATTTGAATTAATTATGCCTCAAAGTGAATATGTCCACGAGTGAGAAACCAAAACAAAGATACAATTTGTATAAACTTATTTATACTTACTAAAGATTCAGTATTTTATGACAGATTCATTTTAATTTGAAGAACTTATGGGAGGAGTATCGTAATAATGTGTCTACTCATATAAAATCAGACGTAATTTTCAAATGGACTGGGTAAAATGTGGACTACGGGCTTCTTTTGAACCAAATGGGCCCAATATAGTTGAAAGCAAATGGTGCATTTGGACCGATCTATGTTTCTTTTGGATTGGACAATTTTATGGGCGAACCAAGACATGCAGTGTAAAAAGGCCAAATCAAATGTGGAAATTCAGTTACGAAGCATTTTATGCATGTTACGATGTGATTCTAGTACATATTTTTGTGCGGAATTCCTTCAAAGGCACTAGTCTTTAATTTTTGCCCCTCAAATTTGGAATCTTTAATTTTTTTTCGCCTAAAAATTCATGAGTTCCGGATTCAAACCCATGTTTAGACAAAAAAAAATTAAAAAAATCGCAAGATAGAGATTTGTAGCAAAATTAGGCCTATATCGACAGGAGTTTGCCTTTAAGGCACTGGTTTGCCTTAAGGCTTAATTTTGGGTAAAAGTTGTGAAAAACATCTGCCGAATAGGCCTAATTTTGCCCGAATAGTCATATTTTTTGCTACAAACCTTTTCCTTGCGAAATTCTTTTTAATTTTTACCTGAGCAGGGGTTCGAACCCAGAATCTCGAAGTATTAGGAAAAAGACAAATTAAATATTTTAAATTTGATGGACAAAAACTAAAGACCACCCTTAAATAAGGACATTCGTGCTAAATGCCTGTTCTAGTAGGTGTGAGTCACACCAAACTTAATTATTTATTTTATGATTAAATTTAATCAAACACATGGGATTTAGAATCTTTACGCACTAAGCGTGAATAGCAACACATATTTAGGTTCTTGAGAAGATTGAACTGAGATGAGGTAAGCTTAATTTTTTGGGGAAAACAATTTATAAGCCTTCAACAGGATAAGAAACTTGAGAGGATTGACGAAGCTTAGAGTGGGATCAAAAATTTGAGGAATCAAAGGAATGCAAATGGGCTAGACTGCTTTCATAGTTAAATATTTTTTATTTTTTTATATATAACATGCTTATATAGCGTGGGCGACACAATACTTAGTTATCTAACTTATAGTCCATTCAAAATCTAACTAAACAAATCGAATTTACGATCTTCGATTGATAGGCATAAATCAGTATATTGATTATTGAACATATTTTAATATATATATATATATATATATATATATATATATATATATATATAGTGTGTGTGTATGTGCATGCATGCATTTATGTGTTGTATGTGTATATAGTTGTGTTCTATTAAATTTGGCAGAATACATCAAATTCATTCTGAACTTGTCCCAAAAAGTCGAGTTCACACTCAAATTAATCGGACAACCTATTACCCCTACTTTTATTTTTAGTGAAACTAACACCTCCCTGCCAGACCAAACCCAGGAATTGATTGAGCAATGAAGCCGAAGCCGACGATCTCAAAAAAAAAAAAGACAATGACGAAAGGGGGAGTATTGATTTTGTAAGAATTATGGAATATTTTCCTCAATGATTTCATTCCAATGACTTGGTAATTATACCAATATTTCAAGCATAAAATAAGGAAACTATAAGATATGATTCTCTACAATCATGCATCCTAACTACCCTAATCTATTTTAATTGTCCTACCATATACATAAGACATTACAATAATTATAATAATTATAATAATCATAATTAATTGGAATAATTAATTATGATTATATCACTCCCCTGCAGTTGAAGCGGGAGGGAGACGGATGCTGAGACTGTCCCGAAAATCTTCAAATAATATCAGCGGAAGACCTTTAGTGAAGATATCTGCGATCTGGTAGCGCGATGGAACATGTAAGACACGCACTTGTCCGCGAGCCACCTTTTCACGAACAAAGTGAATATCTAGTTCGATATGTTTAGTGCGTTGATGGTTGACCGGATTCCCTGAGAGATAGATATCACTAACATTATCACAGTATACCAATGTGTCTTTCGGAATTGGACAATGGAGTTCTAGGAGCAGATTCCGAAGCCAGCATGATTCTGACACTACATTGGCGACCCCTCGGTATTCTGCTTCGGCACTAGAGCGAGGCAGTGTGGCTTTTATAGCTATGCAAGTATATGTATCACAATTTGTAATAATTTTCGGTAAGACTGAGTATCGTCCCACAGAGACTGAATTATCAATTACCAAATAATTAATCTATAGTTTCTATTTGGCTAACTAATCTTGATTTGTAAAGATTAAAATAAAGAAAGCATAAACTGAGGTAAAATGCAAGAATAAACTAACAACAAAAACTCACTAGTTAAATTCGAAAATGAGAGCAATTAGGGACTCCAATCTCATCAACTATCCACTCTACCATTTACTAATGCAAGATTATCAGTTCTTCTTCTTATTAAGATAGCAGGTTAACAAAAATGTTCTATATTCAATTACGACATATAAAACTCAACCTAAATGAGAATTTTCTATATTTCTATGATAAATTCCATCATTTAGGAAGCATTAAGATCAACAACCTAAAAGCTACACAAGCAATCGTGATAATCTCGTTCAAGATTAAGCTTATGTCAATTCAACTATAGCATATTCAAATCTCAATTTTCATATTTTGATTTAAACTCATTTAGATAAACGAAAATCAATGGGCAATCAATTCTCATTCAATAACCACACAATTGAAAAGACCTTAATAGATGAAGAAGACAAGATAACTTTGCATTAGTTCATGATAGAGGTTCAAGTGACTTAATTGAAAACCCTAATAGAAGAATTAGTTCATAGTCATACTAAAATTAACACATAAACTGAAAATTAACATAAATATACTTTAAGACAAGGAAAAAGAACTTGAGGAAATGGTATCCAATGGCTCCTCCAAAGCGCCAAAACCTCTTTCTCTCCTTGATTCTCCCCTCATTGATTCTCCTCATTTTCCTTTTATAGCAACCCTAATTTTTTCCTTTGAAAAGACATTTTTTTTCCTGTGAAAAATTAGTTCCCGTAATCCATACAAACACAAGCGTCGCGGTTCATTTACAAATTTCAATAAACCGTTTCTTTGACCAAACCGGCATATTTATCCTCAATATCCGCTTATTCTCTCTAAATCCGCCTCACTTCCATTCTGTATCACTTTATTCTGAAAACAAAACTAAAACAAGCGTAACACGATACAAACCAACTTAAAGACTAACGCAAGACTCCCTAAAACGCACTCTAAAATAGTACTTAAACAGACTTAACAAATACTTGCAGTAGTTGCCCTAGAAATGGTTGGATCACTTGAAGTGGCCCTTGATCATAAAGTACCAGAGTTGCTGGAACCAGTGCCATTGCATGAGATTGTTCCTCCTTCTGTTGATGTTGAAGAAATACCAGCTAGAACAATTTGGAAGCCTGAATGGTGTAATGATTATATCACTAATAATAGTCATGATGGGGAGCAAATATGTGTCATATACTGCAACATCATAGAAGTATAGAACCTATTTGGCTAAGTTTTCTAACATGAGTAAGCCCAAGAACTTCAAATAAGCTTCAAAAGATGAAAGGTGGATAGAAGCCATAAAACATGAAGTCAAGGCACTAAAGGATAGTCATACGTGGAAAATTGTTGATCTCCCAAATGGGAAGAATGCAGTAGTTTCCAAGTGGGTATATAGAATCATGTACAAGGCTAATGGTGATGTAGCAACGGGATATAGCCAAAAGGAGGGTATTGACTACCATGAGGCATTTTCTCCATTAGCCAAGATGATTACTATGAGATCAGTGATAGCATTAGCAGCATCTAAAGGATAGAATCTTCATCAGATAGATGTATATAATGCATTCTTACAAGGATATTTGTATGAAGAAGTATACATGGAGTTGCTAGAGGGATTAAAGAGAAAATGGGACTAAGGTGTGCCAGTTGCTTAAATCCTTATATGATTTGAAGCAGGCATCAAGGTAGTGGAACATAAAATTGACTGATGCCTTGGTAGTTGCAGAGGTCACACAGAGTCCACATGATTACTCACTATTTACAAAGAAGTCTGGTGGCAACATTGTGATAATTTTGGTGTATGTAGATGACTTACTTATCATTGGGAATAACAATGTTCTTATAGAAGAGGCCAAGCAGATTCTACATCATGAATTCAGAATCAAGAACTTGAGTGAGCTTAAATATTTTCTTGGGATAGAAGTGTTGAGGTCAAAGTTCGGTATTGTTCTTAATCAAAGAAAGTACATTTTGAAGCTCATTTCAGAAATGGGATTAACTGGTACAAGACCAGTTGTTACACCACTAGAAATTGGACAGAAGTTGACTAATGTGAAGTATGATAAGATTGTTGAGGTCAAGGGTGATGGAGTTTTAAAAGATGCTTCAATGTATCAAAGGCTGGTAGTCAGGCTTTTGTATGTTACTATCACAAGGTCGAATGTTAGATTTGCAGTTCAGACACTAAGTCAGTTTATGCAAGAACCCAAAGTGTCACATTGGAAAGCAACTATTAGAGTGGTCAAGTACCTCAAGAATGCACCAGGGCAGGGTCTCATATTCAGATCACAACCTACACAAGAGTTGACTTGTTGGTGTGACTCAGACTGGGTAGCATGCCCAAATACAAGGAGGTCCATTACAGGTTATGCAGTGAAGTTTGGGAATTCATTGATCTCCTGAAAATCAATGAAGCAACGGACATTGTCTAAAATCTAAGTTGAGGCTGAGTATAGGAGTATGGCAGCAGTGGTAGTAGAGGTCATTGATTATTGGGATTGTTTAAGGAGTTAGGGGTACAGATACATCAACCAGTGACATTTTGGAGTGATAGCAAAGAAACCATCCAACTAGCAGCAAATCCAGTTTATCATGAACGTACTAAACACATAGAAATTGACTGTCATTTCATACGAGACAAGATCAAAGATGGTACAATCAAGACAGAGTTTGTGGTCACAGGTAATCAACAGGCAGACCTGATGACAAAGGGATTAAGTAGGCAGCAACACTTGCATTTGATGAACAACTTAGGAGTGCTATTTTTATTTGCACCCTCCAACTTAAGGGGAGTATTAAGTGATCATGTGCTGTGCATGTGATAGTTTAAATGTCAGTTAGAGTGTAATTAGGTGGACCCCACATTAATTAATTAGGTGGTTAGTTTGTTATAGGGTCAACTAGTCGGTTAGTGGTTATTACTGTATATATATCCTGTACACATTTCATCTTCTTCACTTGAATGAATACAGAACAAAAAATTCACAATTCTCTTCCTCTTAAATTCATACATCTCTCTTTGAATTGGTACAACTATATAGTATATAGGTCAAGATTCGATTATAATTATTTTTCTAAGAATTAGGTTCTGAAACATATAATGCAACTCATGTACACCTCTATCATGAATTAAATTCAATAATTAAGCAAAGTCACTTATTATTGTTAGCAACTACCAAACCATGTGGATATTTCATATCCTTAAAAAATTATATCTCATTATTAATATCTGGACTTCGACTGCTTACTTGTTCTAATGGTGTTAACATTTTTTAGGGGCAATATGAATCAATCACATTCAACCAGGACTATAAGAGTTTTCTTTTTTGAGTTTCCATCTGGTATCTGATATTTGTATTTTCCGACTATATTTGATTAAGAAATTTCACATTAAGGGTAAAGCGCTTTCTAATAAAAGTGACTTTATACTTAAGACTCGAACTCAAAATCTCTAGTTAAAGATGACGAAATACTAATTATATCTCCACCACAACTCAGGTTGGTCAGAAATATATAATTTATTGAATGAGACTTGTTTGTCTAAATATAAATATATTTAAAAATTAATAACATAAATATTTATACTTAAATGTAGATATTTCATTCTTAATAATATTGACTTGTCCTCTTTAAAGTATAATATTCTTATAACGTGTATGATCAGAAGAGGACAAACCTTCATGGGACAGCATTTCGTTAACTATTTCATATAAATATAACAGAGTAACATTGTTAGTTATTATAGTGATTTACTCATTTTTAAAATATTAATACCGCTTACTGAAAATTATAGGTACGCTACTGTGTATTACCAAACAAATCATTATTGAGTTGTTTAGTCTAAAGTTTTACCACGAGAATGTATTCTCTCTAAGTTTCACCAATTAAATTGCTCTTTATTTTTTTCCAATTTTCAGCATATAAAAAAACAAAATTAGTTTTATTGTCTTTCTCAATCACAGTAAAGGCTTTACATCCCATACATGCAGGACGTCAGCCTCTTGCTTTGGCCAAACAGGAACACTCAAACAACAACTAATAACTATGCAATAACGAAAGCAATGTAAAAGCCGGCAGCTAACATAATAACATAAAATTTGTCAATTCATATTTCATGGAAGATGAGTAGATGACCCCATCACAGCATACTGTTTGCGTGTTTATTTGTTTTGGTTTGTATAGTAATAGTAATTTAAATATTCATATTCATTATGAAGTATAATAATGAAGGTCTCAGGTTCACAATTCCTTACCTAGGATAGCAGGGAATTTGTCTTCTGGATCGAGTTCATCGCACGGAGTTTTCCTAGTGAGAATTAACTCTCTTGTGGTTTTATGAGCTATTGCACAAGACCGTGCTTTACTGTGTGCGCACTCGAAGAATAACAGTTGCGGGTTCCGTTGTCAACAAAAAGATTAAGAAAAGAAGGAAGGAAGAAGTTTTCTGTTAAGCAGGCTTTTGAATCAAGAATAAATATGAGTGTATTATCAACAAAAGTTGTGTAGAGCACTAAGTACAACAACAACAATATACCCAGTGAAATCCTACAGTGTGGGATCTGGGGAGGTTAGAGTGTATGCAGACGTTAACTCTATCTTGGAAAGTAGAAAGGTTATTTCCGAAAGACCCTCGGCTCAAGAGAAAGCATAAGAAAAGTCAAATAAGGACAAGCAGTTCATAAGTCATGGTAAAGAAATTAGGAAAAACAAGAAACAATAGCTACTACATAGAGATAAGATACTCAAAATAGAATAAACTATAAGGCAATATTGCGACTACTCGTATGAAAGGATAAGCATGGCTCCTATTAGCCTTCTATCCTAATATGAGTCCTCCATAACCTCCTATCTAAGGTCATGTCCTCGGTAAATTGAGAATTGCGACATGCCCCATCTAATCACCCCTTCCCAATACTTCTTCGCTCTACCTTTACCTCTCATGAAACCGTCCATAGCCAACCTCTCACACCTCCGTACAAAGACATCCGCATCTCTCATCTTCACATGTCCAAACCATCTCAGTCTCGCTTCATGCATCTTGTCCTCCAACAAGACCACTCCCACCTTGTCCCAAATGTCTTCATTCCTAATCCTATCTATTCTAATATGCCCACACATCCATCGCGACATTCTCATTTTCGCAACTTTCATCTTCTGAACATGAGAGTTCTTAACACTCCACCCCACATAACATGGTCGGTCTAACAACCACTTTGTAGAACTTGCCTTTAAGTTTTGGTGGCACATTATTATCACACAGCACTCCAGAAGCGAGTCTCTATTTCATCCATCATGCACCAATACGATGTGTGAAATCGTCAATCTCTCCATTTTTTTTTAATAATAGACCCAAGTACTTGAAACTGTCCTTCTTCTGGATGGCCTGGGTACCAAGCCTCACTACCACGTCAACCTCATGTGGTACGTCACTGAACTTGCACTCCAAGTATTTTGTTTTGGTCCTACTTAACTTGAATCCTTTAGACTCCAGAGTTTGTCTCAAACCCTTTAGCTTAGCGTTAATCCCGCTGCCGATCTCATCAATCAGTACTATGTCATTTGCGAATAACATACACCATGGCACCTCACCTTGAATGTGTAGAACACTAAGTATTTTTTTTTTTTAATTAGAAATTTCAAATTCAAGTTATGTTGAATACTCAGTCGTTTTTGTTAGGAATAATGTGAATTCGAATTTAATCAAACTCAATACACACCATCATATTCTTTTAGGAGTGCAACTTGCATGGGAGGAGTCATTCTCATCCTTGCTTCTTTAATTATTAGTTATTACACATATTTTTGTCTGTAGGTCATAATTGTATTGAATTCTTGGTTGGATTGCGGAGGTGAGGCCTTTGTTCCCCGTCTATGTTCCTTTTTGACTTATCAATGAAACTACCTCAGTATGAGGCTGTATGAAAATAAAAATAAAAAAGTAAGTGTTTGGATAATATTTGGCTGAAATTAAAAAGTAAAAAAGTATTTGAAGTTGAACGAAAAAGTTAAGAAGTTAAATTAATAGTTGAACATAAATTTTCAAAATAATATTTCAGGTACAATAAGTCTCCTTTGCTATAGAACGACGTCGATATCACTTTTTTTTAGTTAATCCAATTGAGTTTTAATGGTAAAACGACTCAAGAAAAGAGTCTAGGAGTTCATGGAGTTTTGAATTGCCACAATTCAAATTTCATGATAAAATGCTAGAGTTTAAATGGTGGTAGTTCAAAACTCAATGAAAAAATGTGGAGTTTGAACTTCATGTATGTGAAGTTTTACTTATAAAAATTTCAAACTTGAGCATATATGCTGGAGTTTTTCCGTAGTTAGCTAGGGTTATTTGTACAAATTTTATTTCCGCTTTGAAAGTAATAATTTCTCAATTACATTTCAGATGATGGTTAAATGTTCATTATCAATTCGAAAAGTGACCATTCAAGCTATTTTTCATCAATGTTTGGTTGAAAGTTTTCTTAAAAAAATATTCCAATTTAGAGTTGTAAAAAGAACTAGAGATTGAAGTTGTATTCGAACATGAATTTTAGTTGGAAAAATAAATAAATTCGTGAGTGAAAATCTGACATTTTATTTGAACTTGAAATACTTCTTAACATATATTTCAATACTGAATTCAATATTTAAATTATTGCAAAAATATTTCATTCACAGACAAGCAATTTATAGAATTAATTTTACATGCGGAGATCAAGAAAGTTAAAAAGTGAAGAGGTGAGAAACTAAACTCACGCTAATTGACTTTTAAGTATATGCTATATATAATTTAGTACATAACGTGCCGTTTCAGTTGGTTCATTAGAAAAAATTTACATTTGACCGTAATTATGCAGCACATTTCTAAATATGAAAGTGACACAAAGACTATTTCCTTCTCATTTAAAGTAGCATTATTTTCCAGTTAACTTAATGGTTAATATTATCATTAGAAAAAATGAAGATTCTTGTGGAAATGAAGATGCACTAAATTCAGGTTCTTTTCATATTTTCTATATGTGAAGAAAATTATGGGATACAAAAGTCAAAACTATATATGTATCATGTATGAATCTTCCAAAGAAAATAAGAAAAATATAAATTATTTTCTTAGTGTCAAGGAAGGAATTAAACTAGAGCATTGCATTGAATTTTCAATCAATATAACTTGTTTGGTCAAACTTTTAAAATAAACTTATTTTAAAAAGTATTTTTCTAATATTTTTGGTGAGAAAAGATTTTGTGTTTGGTCATTTAATTTAAAATATATTTTTAGCATTAATTAGTGTTAGACCAATCTTTTAAAAATTACTTCTAAATGTATTTTTTTTAAAGTGTTTTAAGAAAACGTACTTTTAAGATTTTTTTTTCATTTTAATTTATGAAAAATAATTTCCGCTACTCCTCAAAAGTATTTATTTTCTCCTAAAATCTTGACCAAAAGCTTGGTACGCCGAAGAGAATGTCCATCTCAGGATCTTGGTAGTGGTCACTGTAAGATGGAATAATTTCACTTGGCGATTTCTTTCATTATTCACAATATATATAGTTGTACAAGGTTGATTCCTAATATGGTACGAATCCTAATATGGTACGAATTCTAACTTACCTTACAAAAGTTGATTCCTAATACAATTAGAATCCTAAGTTACCTTAAATATACATTTATCATAATTACAAAATATACGGTGAATATTCTGAGAATATTCGCCAATACTCACCCTCAGACGGAGTGGGAGGAGGCCGAATGCTAAGGTTGGATCGGAAGTCGGTGAAGAGCTGTCGCGGTAGTCCCTTTGTGAAAATGTCTGCATACTAATAAGAGGAAGGCACGTGTAAAATTTTGACCTGACTACGAGCAACCTTCTCTCGCACAAAGTGGATATCCATCTCAATATGCTTAGTCCGCTGATGTTGGACTGGATTATGAGACATATAGATAGCAGATATGTTGGCACAATAGACTATAGACGCCTTGTGTAATGGACACTGGAGCTCCAAAAGAAGATTTTGGAGCCAACAGATCTCAGCGATGACATTAGCAACTCCACGATATTTTGCTTCAGCACTCGAACGGGACAGCGTGGCCTGCCGCTTGGCGGACCATGAGATAAGATTATCCCCAAGAAATACACAGTACCCTGAGGTGGAGCGACGTGTGTCGGGGCATCCTGCCCAATCTGCATCCGTGTAGGCTAGCAACTTGGTTGGGGCAAAAGGGTATAGATGTAAACCAAAGTCAAGTGTGCCCTTAACATATCTGATAATACGTTTGAGGGCGGCAAAATGGGACTCTCGGGGGTCGTGCATGAACAGACACACCTGCTGAACGGCATATGCAATATCAGGTCTAGTGAATGTAAGATGCTGAAGAGCACCCGCTAGACTCCGATATAGAGTGGGATCAGAAACTGGCGCACCGTCATTGGCACTAAGCTTGGATTTTGAGTCCACCGGAGTTGGCATAATTTTACAATTTGCCATCTTGGCCGTGTACATTATCTCTTCTGCATATTTTCGCTGACACAGGAACATAGTGGCTGCAGATTTAGTCACCGATATACCCAAAAAATAACTTAGCTTGCCCAAGTCAGTCATACCAAATTCAGTTTTGAGTAGAGCAATGATTTCATTCTTCAACCCGTCAGATGAGGCAGTAAGAACAATATCGTCGACATATAATAGCAAATATGCAGTGTTGCTACCTCGGTGAAAAGTGAAGAGAGAGGTATCACACATGCTACATACAAAACCAATTTGCAGAATATACCTGGCGAACTGATCATACCAAGTGCGGGGGGCCTGTTTCAATCCATACAATGACTTCCTGAGACGACACACAAACTGCGGAGCTGCCGGATGAACAAAACCAGGAGGCTGATGCATGTACACAGTCTCTTTCAAATCCCCATGAAGAAACGCATTCTTGACATCAAGCTGATGAATCGGCCAATGCATGCCCATAGCAATACTGAGAACAGTCTGAATAGTGGCCGGTTTAACAACCGGACTGAATGTCTCACCACAATCAATACCCTCATGCTGATTAGTGCCATTTGCAGCTAGTCTTGCCTTATACCTCTCTAAGTCACCACTGCCTCTGAATTTATGACGAAATAGCCACATACACCGGATAGCATTCACACTAGCTAGTCTAGGTACCAAATCTCAAGTGTTTTGCTTGGTTAAAGCGTTAAACTCCTCGCACGTGGCCGCATTCCAATTGGGGTCCAGTTTAGCTAGTTTTAGATTCTTTGGAATGGGTGATAAGGTTTGTGTGGAGAGATTGAAGTGAACCTTGGGTTTGAAGATCTCGTATTGTGCACGAGTCTCCATGCGGTGAGAGGGCAACGGTGGGAGGTCGGGGCCAGTTCTTTGGGTAGTAGGCGGCTAAGGCTGCCGGGTGGACCGTTGGCGGCGATATTCTTTGCGAAGCGAGGAGACTCGACTGGTTGCTAGATTTGCTGGACTCGAGGCAGTGTGGGTGGTGCATTAGACTCGACAGGGTGCAGCATGAGTGGTGTGGGAGCTGGACTGGGTGGCAGCATTACTGCTGAAGGGTCAGATGACACTGCTGGGGGCAGTAGTGGTGTCGGAACAGTGGGCTGCTGTTGGTACAAATTTTGGATGACCGGAGACAAACTCGGTTCATCGAGAAAGAAGTAATTGGTGGTCTGAAATTTCCAGAGATTGGAAAAAAGAAAGGTTGTCTCGTTAAAGGTGACGTGACGGGAGACGATGATTTTGCGAGTAGCAATGTCATAGCACAAATAGCCCCGATGGTTAGGAGACAGACCAAGGAAGACACATGGCAGAGTGCGAGGGGCAAGTTTGTGAGGTGTAGTAGAGGCTATGTTGGGGTAGCATAAGCATCCAAAAATACGTAGGTGATCATAAGATGGTTGCCTACGGTATAGGATTTCGGTAGGGGTCTTGTTTTGGAGTGTGCTAGTTGGTAAAATATTTAGAAGGGATTCTACCATTTTGACAGCATAGACCCAAAAAGGTAGTGGTAGGCAAGCATGAAACAGAAGTGTGCGGACCATGTTATTGATGGTACGTATAATTCTTTCAGCCTTTCCGTTTTGGAAAGAAGTATAGGGACAAGAAAAACGGAAAATCATGCCTTGTTTAGAACAGAAATTGTGAAATGCCGAGTTGTTAAATTCACGTCCATTATCACATTGGAATGATTTAATAGATTTTTCAAATTGTGTCTTAATGAATTTTTGAAACTCGAGGAATTTGGCAAAAACTTCATATTTGAATTTCAGTGGGTAAATCCAGACAAAATGTGAAAAATCATCCAAGAATACTAGATAGAATTTATGACCCAAAGAGCTAACAATCGGAGATGTCCACAAATCAGCATGAACAATGTCAAAGGGAGAAAAAGTAACACTGTTTGATGACATAAATGGAAGACGAGTATGTTTGCCTAGTGGACAAGAAAAACAGTGTTGGGCAATTTTCCCATTATTACATTGAATACGCTTAGAAGTCCTAAGAAAGGTAAAAACTGGGTCTCCGGGATGTCCGAGTCTGTTGTGCCAAGTGGAGGGAGAGATCGCCGCAAGGGACATAGGTGCTTGCGGTCTGTCAGCGGAAGATTGAGTGAATGGGTAGAGATCTCTCACACTATTGCAGCGTGTAAGAACTTTCCCTGTATTGAGTTCCTTCACAGAAAAACCAAAAGGGTCAAATTCGACAGACACAGAATTATTGCTAGTGAATTTTCTAACAGAGATTAAGTTTTTAATGATGTTAGGTGTGTATAGGACGTGGTTTAGGGAGAAAGGTGGGTGTGGATGTTTGGTGTGTATGTTACCGTAACCTTCAATTGGAATGCGATGACCATCGCCTACAGTAATAAATTGAGGAAACTTTAGCCGACGTAGTTGAGATAGGTTACCTAACGACCGGGTTAGGTGAGATGTGGCTCCGGTGTCCATGTACCAATTGTCGTCGGGCTGTTGAAGGTTCACGGTGGTATATGCCTGGCCCAAGTCAGTCGGGGCCAGACTATTTGAGGCTCTGCAAGTCTTCTTCTTCTTTGTTCGCGAATGAAATTTCAACTGCGATTCTTCTTTGGGCGCCATCAGCGGGCTCGATCTTCTTCTTGGTGTGCTGCCTAGTGGTGAGGCGAGGACCAGGGCGATCGACCAAGGCTGCTGGAACTAGGCCCTGCGGTCGAGTGCACGGCATCTGGCGAGGCCCGATTCTGCTGGTTGGGCCTCTCTTCGGGCTCGCATTGGACTACTGCTGCTGCTGTCCAGTGGTTGGCTGTTGTCCAGTCCACTGGTTGCGTTGGCCCTTTCCGCGGCCCTTGCCTTTGTTGTTGCGACCTCTGCCGCCACGACCTCCGCCACTCTGATGTTGCTGCTGCTGCTGGAACTGCTGGTTGGTGTTGGCCGCAGGTGTTGCCATCCCGTCAACGGCTAACGCCTTTTGATTATGTTCCTCTTGTTTAGCATGTCTAGTTTCTTCCAACAATAGTTGTGAACGTGCCTTGTTGAAACTTGGGAGAGGGTCGGCTTGTTGAATCATTTTTGCGAGTGTGTCATATTCACATTTCGGTAAATCCGCAACAAGTTGAAGCACCATCTTGGTTTCTGAAACAAAAGTCCCGACGTTGGATAATTGATCGGTTATGAGTTTCAGTTGCTTACAATATTCGGACATGTTGTTAAAATTCTCGAGGCGGGTATTGTTGAATTGCTCTTCCAAATACACAGCCCGAGTATTTTTATTGTTTTGAAAGATTTCTTCTAGCCGGACCCAAAGTTCACGTGCCGTAGCACCTGTTTTCATGATAGTTCATAACAGATCTTTGGAGATGGTGCCGTAGATCCATTGTTTGACGATGGCGTCAAGACGACGCCAGATTGAGTCTGTAACATCGGTGGGACGAGGAACAGATTCGTCAATGTGATCGAGCACGTTGTATGCACATGCATGAATGTAGAATAGTTCCATCCACATGAAATATTGACAGTCTTCTTGGTCAAGAATTATAGGGATAAAATTCTTGATGTTGTTAACGGCGAATGCCGGATAAAAAGAAGATACTGAACGTTGAGAGGGGTTGTCAAGTGTGCCAGTGGATGAAACGAAATTTGTGGGGGAAGACATGGTTGCCGCCTGCCGAGGGAAGGGAATTTTCTGGTTTGGCCGAGATAGGGAGGAAGAAAGTACAATTTGCAATGTGAAGAATTTGTTTTTCAATCATAATTACAAAATATACGGCGAATATTCGCTAATAGTCACCACACATATCATAACTTAGCCATGTGAAGAATTTGTTTTTCAATCTATGCATAGAATTTATTCATATAACTTATTATGGAACATGGTTTTAGTTGCCCAGAAACTAAAGTTGTCAACTCCATTTGTGATTGACATTTAACTTATTCCCTTTTAATTCATGTCCTTTTTTTATTATGATAAAATTTTCACTCGTTGTGCGGTAATTCTATTAAAGTCTAATTAATTCTAAAAATTATATCGAAAAGTTCCACATTGAACATATTACATATATAATTTATATTTGCTCTTTAAATGAGAGTTTATAGGTTTAATTCCATCAAATAAATCAAAGATCCGAAAATAATTTCTCGTGATTATTAATTTATTACAATTTAAATGTAAAACTTTTCGTCATGAGTTTAAATAATCGAACTTTAAAGTGAGTTTCCAATATCAAAAGTGAGAAAATAAAGGGCAGGTTAACTTAGACCATAGAGTAGGCTCTCTACCGATAAATTAGTCACAGCCTCTCAAAATTATAATCACCGAATAATTTAGTCCACATATTAAATGACCCTTCCGTTATTGGATGGTGGTATGGCTGGCCAGTGGGCCGGGTCGCTTGGTCCCGATCCGCCCCGATCCCCCTAAAAAATGGTGTCGGAACTCAAAATCGGGATGGGACCTGGGCTCGTCCCGCCCATGCCCGTCCCGACCCCGACCCCCCTTTGCAAAAATGATTGTTGCACAACGGCCAAATTATATTTTGGCCGTTGTACAACAACCATTTTTGCCCCCCCCCCCCACCCCACCCCATAAACCTCCTACACCCTTAATATTTATTTTTATCCTTAAGTTAGTATATTTACACTTTAACTCAATTTTTCAACTATAAATATCTCATTTTCTCTTCATTCTCACAAATCTTCCTACAATCTCTCTAACTCTAATCTCTCAATCTATCTCTCTACAAGTCTACAATTACATTGCCTACTAAATATTTTATTTTTTTGCTCATTTGTATAATTATATCAAAGTTCAAAATTTGGGACTGAAGTTGGCAACTAGCTTGAGGATCATTTATCGAGCAAACTTTCAGTTTTCAACCTTGATTACAAGTCGACGTTACATCGACGTTTGGTACCTTCGTTCCTTCTTTAAATTATTATTATTATTTTATTTTAATTTAATTGTCGCACTTAATTGCATTATCTTTAATTATTTATTACCATAATTAAAATGAAAGGATTACGAGGTGTGATTAAGGGTAAGGGTAAGAGTGCTTCTTCTAGTAGGGGTAACAAGGGCAGCGGTACTTCTTCTAATCATCATATTCCTAGACATGATGATTTGATTGATTACACTCATATAGATGAAACTGATTCTTTTAATGATATATCATTAGATGATGAGATATATTCTGCAACTGAACCATACTTTAATTTAGAAGACAATCTAGATGACGCACCCACTAATCTAGATGACACTCCCACTAGTGCACCTCAAACTGAAATTGGAACGCCTCATATCCCCTTAGTATAAGATGAGGCCCCACACAATAAAAATTAAAATCAGTTGAATGTGATTTTTTTATAGGGACCAAGAGAATTAAGTAGTTAGATGTAAAATTTATAAAAATATTTATAAATTTAAAATGGGAAAAGGTCAGGGTGAGACGGGAGGTTTATTGAGACATGTACAAGGCATTCACAAAGCTAGTTGGGATGAATATGAGGCTACAAAATCAGGTGCGCCAATGTGCTCTCAGTCGGAACAAGGTTCACATAGTGTCCCAGACCAAGTACATGGTCAAATTAACCTGACGACGGGGGGAATTGTAGGTCCTAAGTACAATAAACATAGAGATAGGGAAGCAATAGCAAAATTAGTTGTGGTGGAGGGTTTGCCTTTTTCATTTCCTTCCTCTCCTGATTTTAGTATAATTTTTCTTTTAACGATTTTCCTAGATCAAATGTTAGTAGAGACGTTTTTAAATTTGCATATGAATATATCAACAATATTTACGTTATTCATAATATCATTTTCCTGGAAAGTATCTATCACTTCTGATATAGGTCGTAGTACTAACGACAATGCTTATTTAACTATAACATGTCATTGGATAGATTATAATTGGTCTATGCAAAAACGTATTTTAGCATATAGATATATTGATGATAGGCATACTGGAAATTTTACTGCAGCAAATATTCATTAAATTTTTTGATTATTATGGTATAACTGATAAAATAATGACTATTACGTTAGATAATGCTTCTTCTAATAATTATGATGTGAGACTATTAAAAGATCTATTAACTCCATCTTTTCCTAATCATTTTCATATAAAATGTGTGTGTCATATTTATAACTTAGTTGTAAAGGATGATCTATCACTTTTTGAAGACATTCTTAATAAAGTACAATTTGCTATAAACTTTATTTTTAGATGTAATAGAATACAAAAAAAAAAAGAATATAAAAACTTTTGTCACGATTGTGGATTACCTTTTAGAAAAATTTCTGAAGAAGTAGCGACTAGGTGAAATTCAGTATATGAACAACTACTTGTTACTTATGATTATAGAAGACATGTAACTTTATTTTTTAACGCACATAATCGAAATCCAACTGATATGCTTATAGATAATGATTGGGGGGGGGGGGGATCAGAACTTATTGGTTTTTCAAACAACTAAAGAATTTTCTGGTATATATGATCCTACTATTTCAACTATGTTATTTTATATAGCTCTAATATTTTTTTTACTTAATGAATATACGAAAAACCATCTTATAAGGCATCTATTAAAAAAACTTTATCATTTTTTTTATATTCCCACTATTTATATTATTGGTGTTGTATTAAATCCGACTATTAAATAAACAGTTGTAAATCACTTATTGAAACTATTTATGATTGTATAACAGTATTTCCACCTCCAACTCCAAAAAATTCAAATGAACAACCAACTAAAGAAAAAGTTTTGTCTAACATACACGATGATTGCAAAAAATTATATACGCATTACCAACAAAAAAAGTGCTAGCAACCAACCAATTTCTATATCACCTTCTTCTTCTTTTTCTTCTTCTTCTTCAGTACAACCTTATAAAAGACATGTTGTTTCTGCAACTAGTATTGAAAGCCTTAGAAATAGAATGTTTAGTTGTTCCACTGCTAATCAAGTTAGCGAGTTTGATGTTTTTGTTTTGCAGGGTAGGGTGTTGTACCGTACAAAGCAGTTCTCTATGAAGAAGGACGTGACGACTTGCTTAAATACTGGAGGGAAAATGAGAAGATATTTCCAACACTAGCAAAGATGACCCGAGATGTGTTGAACATTCAAGTGTCATCAACAACGTCTGAAAGCGCTTTTTCTGCCGGAAGATTTCAAATAGGAGAGCACAGACACTCATTAGAGGGAGACAGTTTGGAGATTGCAGTTTTATTCAGAGATAGGATACGAGCGGAGCGTAGAAGGTGCGGTCAACCATAGATCAACGAAGAAGACGATTTAAACTACAACAAAATCTTGTCCGACGAAACTGGAAGCGACGTCGATCAATTTGATCAACAAATTTCAATTCCAAACGAAGAACCACAATACATTGTGAAGAAACTAGAAAATGTGTTTATAAATATTTAATTTTTTTAATTACAATTTTACTATGTTATTTGCAACTTTCAACACCACAAAGTTGCAATTTTGAAATTGTATTACAAAAAAAATCATATTTCTATTAAATAATATAAGAGACACAAAAACAACTTTGAGATGTTTTTATTACACTATCTTGTTCAATTATTGAAGTGTTTATATATATTATTTTTTAAAATTAAGTGCTAAAAAAATCGGAAATCCCGATTCCGACCCGCCCCCTTCCCTGTTAAGACTGGTCCTTTTTCCGACGGGATGAGGGACGAGACATCGGCCTGTCCCGCCAGTCCCGGCCTGCCGGTCCCGCCGAAGGACCGGCCACGACTTCCCCAGTTCCGTCGGATCCCGTCACTCCGGGACCCGCCCCTCCCCGAACTGCTCCGAACTCGCCCCGTTGGACACCCACCGTTAGATGGTGGAGAGTGCTGTATAGGAAAAGGGAGTACTGTGGACCGGCACGCAGGAGACTGCAGCACCGCTAGGTTTTTTGCCGCCACTAATTGAAAAGTCAATTTTTCCGGCACCAATGATAAATCCAAACCGCTCAATTTGTTTATTATAAGCAGGGTCATGCATTTACGGCAAATATTCTGCCACGTTAGCAGAAAAATTGAATCATTCAAAGGCCCACTATTAGCTAATGAGGATCTCAATTCTCACAAGCGGCACGTCCATTTCATCTCCTTTTGATGAAAAAAAATATGGATAGGAAATTTGGGAGGGGATTACACACTCAAGAATTCGAACGAATTCAAAAGGTTTAAATAGTCACTCAACTAATCTATTAGATTCATATGTGCTCATTTCATCTCCATCAGACCATTTGATTATCTAAATTTTACCTTAAGAAGATGATTTTAAGATATTATAATAAATAATATATAGAATTTCATATAGGAATTTTTATAGGCGTGTCATTAGGTTAGGTTAAAACTTAAAACCAACATTAAAATTAGGGGCGGCAGATGACAGTTTGGACTGAAGTTGGGCGGATTAAGATGGACTGAATTAATAGATGGGTCAGTGCCCAACCCGCCCATAGCTTACATGGACTAAGATGGACGGGTCAAAATGGATTAAATGATGGATTATAACCCAACTTGTCTAACTTGACTCATTACTTTTACAAATTTCAAACTTACATTCTATGATTTTATAAATTTTGGATGATATTTGATTTTTCCATATTTTTATTTTTATCAAAATAGTGGGTGGGAGGGCAGTGGGGCGAGGGGTGGGAGGGGGGCTGGGTAGTGGGATAAGAAAAGTTTCTCATTTTTTATAAAAAAATTGTATAAATAAAATAAATATATAAAGTAAAAACTTCGGGTTGGGGAATGGGGTGGGGATGTGGTAAGCAAAATTTTCTCATTTTTTATAAAAAGTTTATAAAAGTATAATAATTTCATATTTTTTATAATTTGAGGATGTGGTAGGGCATGTGATGGAGGGGGAGGTAAGAAAAAATTACATATTTTTTATAATTTTTTATAATTTTTTTTATAAAAGTAATAAGAGTATGAAATAGAAATTTGAGGGGGGGGGGGGGGTTGAGGGAGGTAAGAAAATTTTCATATTTTTTATAAAAGTAAAAAGAATATGAAATAGAAATTTGAGGATGGGGTAGGGCATGGGGTGGAGTTGGGGGTGGGGGTGGAGTAGGGAGGTAAGAAAAATTCATATTTTTATAATAGTAAAAAAACATGAAATAGAAATTTGAGGATGGGGTGGAAGGGGTAGGGGGGGTAAGACTAAAAATTCATATTTTTAATAATTATTTTATAAAAGTAAAAAAAAATATGCAATAGAAATTTAAGGATGGGGTTAGCACGGGGTGGGGGGGATAAGAAAAAAATTCATAATTTTTATAAAAGTAAAAAAATGAAATAGATATTGAGGATGGGGGTAGGCAATGGGGGTGGGGTGGAGGGGGTAGGTGTGGGTAGGGGAGGGAGGTAGAAAAAATTTCATATTTTATATAAAGTGTTTAAAAGTAAAAAAATATGAAATAGAAATTAGAGGAGAGGGGGTAAGGCAATGGGGGTGGGGTTGGAAGGGGTAGGTGTGGGTAGGGCGGGGTGGAGGTAAGAAAAAATTTCATATTCTTAATAATTTTTTATAAAGGAAAAAAAATATAAAATAAAAATTTAAGGATGGGGTAGGGGAGGAGGTAACAAAAAATTTATATTTTTTATAATTTTTTATAAAAGTAAAAAGAATATGAAATAGAAATTTGAGGATGGGGTAGGGAATGGAGTGAGGGGTAGGGGAGGTAATAAAAAAATTATATTTTTAATAGTTGTTTTATAAAAGTAACAAAAAATATGAAATAAAAATTTGAGATGGGGTGAGGGTGGTGGGAAGAAAAAATTTCATATTTTTTTATAAAAGTAAAAAAATATGAAATAGAATTTTGAGGATGGGGTAGGGCAATGGGGTGGAGGTGGAGGGTAGGTGTTGGTAGAGGCGGGTGGAGGCGGTTTATGTGTTGGGTAGGGAGGGGAGGGGTGGAGGTAAGAAAACATCAATATGAAATAGAAATTTGAGAATGGGGTAAGGCAAGTGGGGGTGGGGGTGGGGTGGGGGTGGGAGTGGGACGGGAGGTGGGAGGGGGGGTAGGGGTGGTAGGGAGTGGGGTGGAGCAGGCAAGGTAGGGGCAGAGATATGAGGGCGGTTCAGTGCTTGGATGGGGCTTGGTGTAGGGGAGGGGTAGGGGTGAATGGATAATGTGGTGGGTGGTTGGGATGCATTGGTGTATTTTTATTGTTGCGAAATAATAAATGATTTTTTTAAATAATTATTTATAATAAAAAAATTTAATCTAGAGTAGAGCTCTAATCGTTAAGATTGAACATTCTCGTGGGTCAAGTTTGGGCATCATCATGGGTTCATTTGGGCTGCTGATTTATGATGGCTCAACTTGGGCTAACCCAAACCAACCCATCATCAAAATCACTCTTGCCCAAACCCATGAAACATTGGGTGGATCATTTAGGTTTGAGCTAATTTTGCCACGCATAATGAAAACTAACTATGATCACCTTTCTGATTTAACACAACATGCAATGGTGAGGGTCACATGGATCGTCCTTTTGAATAAGCTAGAAAGAAGAAATTTTCATAGTTACGAAGAACCTAGACTAGTTTAATTGGATATATAGTGTATACTAGTACCGATTTATTATGTAGAAACACGAAAGGAATTCAATCACAACTAATTGGTACTATTTTCATTTGTGCATCGAAATCTTTTCCATTTTAAATAAGAATGAAAATCTTTCAACTAGATGTGTTTCTTTAGTTGAGTTTGAGAAAAAAAAAGCTTGAGATAGTTGATTTAATGACTAATCCAATTTTTATTTATTTGAAAACAATGACGGAATGTTTAAATTGATTTATCTAAGTGAACTAGGAGGTTATTATTTTATTTTTTTGGTAACTAATAATTTTATTAATCACCAAAGGAGAACAATCCAAATCTGTAGCTCAACTTTGTTGGTTTACAAAGGTGCAGGAAACGGGAATTACAAATAACTGCTCAAACGTACAAGAACTGAAAATATAATTCAACAACAAAAACTGAAATTACAATTGTTGAACAAGAAAAAAATCTGGAAACTGTTTTTGCTGAGACGAGTGTGGCACTCTGCCTTTAAGACAATATTGCCCCGTATGTATCATTTATACGTCCTGGACAATTTGTCTCCCAAGATAAAACAGCAATGGAACAATTGAGCAAAGGAAACTCAACTGCTACCGTGAAGAATATTGAGCAATGAAATGATGCAAGGAAGTTGTAGGAAGAAACTGTTTTGCTTGTGTATTTTCGTGTGTTGTAAGTGTGCCTCAACAATGGTGCAAAAGTTGTTTATATAGGTGAGGGAGGGGTTGTTTAACTGCATCCATAACAACCATTATTGGCCAAATAATGGCCATTATGGAGGTAGTAAAGCCACCAAAATAAATGGTGAGAAAGACCAACGGATTGGCCATTATAGGAGGAGTAATTCAGCCAAAATAAATGGCTGAATTGAGTGCTTGATGTTTCTGATCTTCTCTGCCAATTCTGACTTTCTGGAAACTTCAGGGACCAAACTGTACTTCTGGCAAAGTTCTCTGACCCAAAAAGATAATATCAGAAGAACCCCAGAACCCGAGAACCCGGAAATCGAAACCGGACGGGCGACGCGCGTGTGGGCTTTCCTCGAACCGAAGCACATTCAGGTCCTCCCTCCTTTATGTCGCGCCCGTTTTTCGACCCGCGGGGTCAGAGCGGAGCACAACGTATTTGGTGATTCCTGGGTATTGGATTAAGGAGTCGCCACCTAATTATTTTACGGTGAATTAGGACACCTAAATTTTAAATAAATGATGCAAAATAACTTCAATTTTAAGGTCTGCGAAACGAGTGAGATTCTAGGTAAGGGTTCTTTATTATCTTAAAGGGAAGGGGTTAGGCATCCTTTAAGATCCGTTAACTTGCGGTTATCCGGTCAAACTCAGGTTAATATTATACTAAGGAAAATGCATGTTTAAAGTATATAAAGTTAAACAAAAATTTTGCAAATATTTAGTAAATGATGCATTTTTGTACAAGTATGCATTTGCATGGTATTAAAGAAAAATACATGTAAAGTTTGAAAAAAGTATGCATTTGGGACAATTAATAGCAAGGAGAAAACGAATTACTTATAATGCCAAAGAAGTAATTTTTTTGGAGATCATTTTGAGTTGTACAATTAATAAAGTGAACAGAAGATGATCAAAGTTTGTTTTGAAAATTTTAAATATGCATGACGAGCCTAAAAAATAAATAAACTAGCGGAGAGCTTCTATGTTTGAATTAACCGAGCCTACAAGTAAATAAGCTAGCGACGGGTTTCAAGTCTTAAACTACCCTATGAATTAATTCTAAGTTTGCCTATTCTAAGCATTTCAATAATTACATAAGTGCGATAAATAATATTACAATACAGAGCGAGATAAAGCTGAATTAAAGAAAGTAAAAAACTACAAAATAAATAAACTCTGAGGAGTATCTGCCTTCGTTGACTTTGTTCCTTGCAAGCTGTCAAGAACAAACTGTTAGAAACAGTTAAATACGAATAACTTCGGATCCGTATACAAAACAAATGAGTGTTTGGTCACGGAGGGCTCAAACTTAAATTTTGAAGAGACCATTCCAATCACGTCGTGGCTACAAACGTATGACTCGGTAGTTATTTTGATTGTCTCGCCTACTAAACGTGTTGGTCTCTCGGATGAAAAAAAAAAGATCATTATAATCACGTCGTGGCTGCGAACATATAACATGTTGGTTATTTTAATCGCCTCGCCTACTAACCATGTTGATCTCTCGGATGAAGTAAAAAGGTTTAAGTCTAATCCTTGCCCAGAAGTTATATTCTCCGTCTTTACGACTGTGGAGGCCTCAAAATCGACGGATATTTTTCATCGGCCAGTGTAGTATCGTGTTCAAATCAGCAAAATTAAATTGGAGCGATGGCGGTAAGCGATGGCGATGAAACAGAGAGCCAATTTCTGAAAAGACGCGGTGTTTAGTTTAAAACAGTAAAAACAGTAAAGCAGTAAACAGTAAGATATTCGTTGCACGGATGTTTAAAACAGTAAACTGAAAACAGAGAAACAAAAGCGCGGCCTCGAATTCAATTTAATTAGCCTAAATGCGATATTTGGTTCAAAACAGCAAACAATAAAAACAGTAAATATCCGCGGCACGGATGTTTAAAACAGTAAATTAAAAAAAAACCGAAAAAGAAAAGTGTGGCCTCGAATTCAATTTCATCGGCCTAAATGCGATATTTATTCAAAGCAGTAAAAAATAAACAACATAGCCGCATATAATATAATAATAGTAAGTAATTAAATGTCCGACCAGGATTATGAACAGTGACCCGGATGAAACAGTGAACTAATTCTGAAAACAGACTTGGAATAGTGACCAGAATCGGAATCAAAAATTCAGATTTTCAGATAACCAGCAACATATATGAAAAATGCAATAATCTGGAAATATGCCAAACCAGGTCGACCCGACCCGAGTTAGTGACCCGACCCGAATCAGGTGTCAAACCCGAATCAGATTTTTTTCACCAATTTCAGATAACCAATATACAAGATATGAAATGCAAGAATTCTGGAAAATCCAAATCGGGTCGACCCGACCCGGGTTAGTGACCCGACCCGAATCAGATGTCGAACCCGAAATCAAATATTTTCACCAATTTCAAATAACCAATATACAAGATATGAAATGCAAGAATTCTGGAAAATCCAAACCGGGTCAGTGACCCTACCCGAATCAGATGTCGAACCCAAAATCAAATATTTTCACCAATTTCAGATAACCAATATACAAGATATGAAATGCAAGAATTCTGGAAAATCCAAACTGGGTCGACCCGACCCGGATAAGTGACCTGACTCGGATAAGTGACCCGACCCGAATCAGATGTCGAACCCGAAATCAAATATTTTTACCAATTTCAGATAACCAATAACAACCACAACAACAAAAATGGTTCTTACCCGACCCGGAATAAAAAAAAGCAGAATCAAAACACCCTTTCTTTCGAATTTTGGACTTGTTTATTTCTTGAATAACAACGAGGGGGAAACTAAAAATCAAGAACACAACAAGATATTTATATGGAATCGGACCTCCGAAAATCCTCCTCAAAAATCCTTTCAAAAAATCCTCCCTAAACGTAGAACAAAGTGGGGGTATTTATAGATGGAACCCAACGTTTACCTCCCATACCCCTTACAAAACGAATTCAAATTTTAAAATAAAGGGGGGACAAAATCTGATTTTTGGGGCGATTTCTTGGGGCATGTGTTGTGGTGAGAGGTAATGGGGTAGGTTGGTGGTGTCAGGCGGCGGTATCGGCGATTGGTGTTGTCAGGCGTAGGGTGTGGCGACGTAGAGGTAGGGGTGTAGGGGTGTGCTTGGCGAATGAGAGGGGTTAGGGGTGTTAGGGTTTTTGTTTTGTTTTGTTTTTCTTTTGGTTAGGTTTAGGTTTAGGGTATAAAGGGGAAATAAAGGGAATGGGTTTTATTGAAGCGGGTTGGACGATTCGGGTGTGGGCTGCGGGTTGGCCGGTTGGGCTTTGGGGGGAATTAAAGGGAAAAAGGGTTGTTGGGCTTAGGAGTTTTGGGTTTGGGCGATGGAATTTCGGGTGGGCCAAAATAAGAGAAAGGGGAGTTGAATTGTTTTGGGTTGAGTAGAATTAAATGGGTGATGGGTTGGGCTTTGGTGAAATGGGTTTTAGTTTGGGTAGAAATTATTTTGGGTTGGGAAATGAAATGGGTTATGGATTTAAAAATATAAAAGGGGTTTAATATTAAAAGTGCTTTGAATAAAAATGTGAATTATTTAGAATATAGTATAAGATGTGATAATAATAAAACATAATATATGTGAAATGCTTAATACTTAATTAAAAAATGAAAATACGATGTCTTTTTGCTAAAAATAAAATAATATAGAATATTACAATAGAAACTATGATCATGATTAAAAAAGACAAATGGTTGTAGAAAAAGAATACGAATAATAATAATAGTAATAATATAATAATATTGAGAATAATAATATATGTGTATATATGCCTATATGTATACATATAAAAAAAATATTTTTTGAGGTGTCACAAATATTTAAAATTGCAAATAAATCGATAAAGATGGGACAAAATTGGGTGTCAACACTTTAAACACATGGGATACCCCTTGGGGTCCCAAACCCCAAACCAATTTTGAGTCTTGTATACATAACAATTCTTTCTTCCTCTACCGATGAGGGAGAATTGAACACAATACCACACTTTCCATGCTTCAAACACCTCACTTCGTGGACCAATATCTCTTTCATTTCTCAATGAAATTTGACGATTCTTGGCCCTACGGTTATCTACGTACTTAGTAGATCATGCATGTGTGAAGAACCGGATTCTCCAACATACGTAACACTAGTGTTTAAGCCGTTAAAGTTGGTCGGTCGCAACTCCCGCCAAAGGCAAATTTCCAACAAACTTTATTACTCAGTTGGCTAGCAAAAGATAATTCGCAGCAAAAACAAACAGAAAACCATAGCTAACCTAGAAAATAGCAAATTCAAAACTTGTAACTTTGTACTAAGTTTCTGAGACCAGTGGCAACTTTAATATTGCATATATATGCAACTTCTCCAGCAATACTGTCCCAACATGAAACCCTGTTATCAAATATTCTCTTGATCCTTTCCATCCAAAGTACATGTACTACTTAAGCATATAGCTTTCTAAATATTCCAGCAGACTGTGACTTCCTTTAGCATTCTTGATGGCCCCTTGCAAATGAAGATCCCAAGTACGAGTCTTTGTGCCCATTTGAAACTCTTGTCCACATCCATTTAGTATATTGACATTTAATAAACAGGTGATCTCTGATTTCAGAGGGGTTTTGACAAAGTGAGTATATAGGAACCACTTATATATCCCATTTGATCAACCTGTCGGATGTGAGCATTCTACCTTACAACATTAACAGTTAAAAGTCCCACATCGAAAATGGAATGGGAAGTATATGGAGAGGAAGAGAGACTTACATATGGTTTTCATCGATCTCGAGAAGACATACGACCAAGTCCCTAGGGAGGTTTTATGGATATGTTTGTAAGTTAGAGGTGTACATGTGGCGTAGAATAGGGATATCAAGGATATATATGATAGAGCCAAGACCAGGGTACGGACAGTAGGAGGAGACTCGGAGCTCTTCCCAATGATGATGGGTCTGAGATCAACTCTTAGCCCATTATTATTTGCCTTGATGATGGATGGACTGACGCGACAAATTCAAGGGGATGTGTCATGGTGTATGTTATTCGTAGACGACATAGTCCTGATTGATGAGACTCGCAGGGGAGTGAACGCTAAGTTGGAGGTTTGTAGACAGACTCTGGAGTCTAAAGGGTTCATGCTGAGAGGATCAAGACAGAATACTTGGAGTGCAAGTTTAGTAACGGGAGCGACCTCGAGACAGGTGTGGAGGTGAGGCTTGATACTTAGGTCATTCCAAAAAAGAAGAAGATTCAAGTACATCGGGTCTATTATTCAAGGGGATGGAGAGATTGATGATGATATCACACATTGTATTGGGGCAGAGTGTATGAAATAGAGGCTCACATCTGGAGTCTTGTACGATAAAAAGGTGCCACCAAAACTTAAAGGCAAGTTCTATAGGGTATGGTTAGACCGACTATGTTGTATGGGGCGGAGTGTTGGCCAGTAAAGACTTCGCACATTCAAAAGATGAAAGTCGCGGAGATGAGGATGTTGAGATGGATGTGTGGGCATACAATAAGGGATAAGATTAGAAATGATGATATCCGGGACATAGTGAGAGTGGCCTCGGTGAAGGATAAGATGTGGGAAGTGAGGTTGAGATGGTTCAGGCATGTGCAGAGGAGAGGCACAAATGCCCTAGTGCGGAGGTGTGAGAGGTTGGCTATGGACGGGTTCATGAGGGGTAGAGGTAGACTGAAGAAGTATTAGGGAGAGGTTATTATACGGGATATGACGCAGGTGCAACTTAATGAGGACATGACCTTAGATACAGGGTTGTGGAGGACACAGATTAAGGTAGAAGGGTAGTAGGCAGTTGAGTGTAGTCCTACTCACGCTTACATACTGGTAGTGTAGTGTTATTATGGTAGCCATGCTTAGCGTATCATACTAGTAGGCGCAATATTATTTTATAGTCTTCTGTCTTTTGATTTCTACTGTTTTATGTTCGTTTGTGTACTTTGTTTATCTTATTTACCTGCGTTAGTTACTATTTCTTTCTTTTTTTTCCAGAATATTTTATCATGGCTTATTCGCTTTTGTTACTCTCTTTTTCATATTGGTTTTAATTTCTTGTATGAGGTCTGACCGTTTCTCTTGCTTTGCTTGTGCCTATGTTTTGTCTTGAGCCAATCGTCTTTCGGAAACAGACTCTCTACTTATCAAGGTAGATGTAAGGTTTGCGTCTACTCTACACACATTGTGGGACTTCACTAAGTATGTTGTTATAATCTTGCATATTTGAAATTGATGATGAGCTAGCTAAATATTAAATATAATATCTTAAATAATAGTGCCTCAAACGACTACATGTGCACTTTTTGTAAACTATTCAAAGAGAAATCGATCACATTTTCTAAGCTGAAAAATCTATATTTGGGACGGTAAAACGCTCACCCGAAGGGTGAGCTTATGGCGGTTATCTTCTGGCACTAAATAATAGGCATTAGGCATTCAGGGTTGAAAGGAGGCAAGCAAATGAAGGGAGCCATTACGGGCCGGGTATTTCATATTCCAGTTTCGTAAGATCCCGAAGAGAACCCCCAAGGGATGTGAACTCTTTTCTAGGGTTTGCCATTCCGGTGAGTGGGTTAAGATAGTAAGCATATGAAGAAGAGTTCATAGGCGGATCGAACTCCATGCGAGGGTGTCTATCAAAGACGATATAATACTCAAAATTGAAACTCGAAATCTCTTATTAAAATTGAACATGTCATTCTACTACACAACTACAACTCTTGATGACAAATTGTTTAATTTTAATTTGATATGATATAAGGATAAATTTGATCTTTTTTCTTCGTCTCAATTTATGTGACTTTCGCTTTCCGAGAGTCTATTTGACTAAATTTCAAAGCTAAATTAGATTAGATTAACTCAATATTATAATATTAAAATTTATATATTTGAAAGCTATATGAAAAATATAAAATTTGCAATATTTTTATAATAATTTAATAAAAATATATCTTAAAACATTAATCTAAATTGATGTAGTTTATATCTGGTAAAGAAAAATGATAAATTGAGACAGAAGGAGAATATACTTTTGCTTGTTCCGTTTTTTGGTTCAATGAGGAGGAGGAGCACGTGGTGGGAGTAATGGGAATATTCAAAAAAGTTAAAATGGTCGACTTTGATCCAAACACGACACATAAAAAAAAATCAATCTAATTTACACTTTCGAGGCATAATTGGGACTCACACAATTTGACGAGTCTCCTAAACTACCGGTTCCCTCTCGAATTCAACGACACGTGTCGGTGAAAATCACGCCCAACTCTTTGGCGTCCTTTACCGTACTAGCCAAATAAGTACACCGGCTAAAAAGGTTGTACGTCACTTATAGATTCCCTTAATTTTACTCTTTTTGCTTTTCATTTACGTCTTTCATTCACCAACCCAATTTTAAAACAACAAACGTAATTTATTAGCACTTGATATTTCTATTAAAATAATTATCTTACTTTTTATTGTTAAAAATAGATTTAAGAAATAATGTATATATGAAAAAAGATAAAGATAAATTCAGAATTTAATATTTATGGATGGTGAATTTTGGTCTTTTAGCATTACTCTCTAACTTAACAATTTGCACGCCCTTAAGAAAATATTACTAACTTCTAAGCAAAAATAAGTAATTTGACTAAACTACTCTTAATTAATAGTATTATGATTTGATCACTTAACACTTAATAAGAATAAATTTGGAAATATTAGGTTAATTCTTTCTTAATTTGATAAACGAACACTCTTTTTTATCCGGAGAAATTATTTAAAATTGAGTAGTTTTGAGATAAAATCTGTGGCATCACCATCATTTGCGGTAAAATTCTTCGATGGTAAGATAAGTTTTTGATAGTTTTCATAAATTGTGAAGTTTTCATGTTTATGAGAAAAAATATAACTTTTAAATTTAAATTACATATCCAAATATAATTTAAACTTTAAATCAACATTTACCCGAATAAATAATTTTATATTCATTTCTAAACGCCTACAAATGCCCAGAGACCCAAAATCTAAGAGAGGTCTTTTAACTTATCCCATTTTGTACGACTTGACTTGATTCACTGGATTTCTAAAAAAGATACATTTGAGTACATTGGCAGTGTCTTTTCTTTATAAAAAGGGATGGAGTAATATAAGTACTTTCTTTCAAACGTACGAAGTTTCACTTTCAAAGTAGGGGGCGGGCTTATATTATTAGGTACCCGTGAATGACAATAACAATAACAATAACAATAACAACAATTACATTATAATATATAGATAAAGTCTAAAGAGTTTAATATGTATGTAGATCTTAACTATATCTTAAGAAAGTAGACAAATTGTTTTTGATAGACCTCGACTAAAAGAATAGATAATGCGCGACTTTATATTTTATATTAAAAAATTATAAAAGAGCTAGTGAAGTGCACAATAGTGCCATGAGGAGTGTTGCATGGAATATCTTCTATTTAGTTAGTTAGTAGAGTTTATTAGTTGGTTAAGAAGTAGTTACAAGTAGTTAGAAGAAATTAATTAGTTGGTTAGAAAATTCTAGATATAAATAAATATGTGTATAAATATCTCATTATATTTATCATTGTGAATAATAAAAATTTAGTTCTCTTCCTCACAAATTCTTCATCTCACTCAATTAGTTCATACACATTTGAGTCGAAGTTGCACTGCACATCTATAAAAGTCCTTATAATCTGAACACAGATTTTGTTACCCAATGGAACAGTGTCTGGACAAAAATATTATTACACACTTGAGCTTAGTAAGAAGAACGAATTATAAATTCGAAAGCAAATTCAAAATCTTCAAATTTTCATTTTGCTCCGCTTATCACGATAAAGGCAAAGGCTGAAAAAGAGACTTTAAAAGTAGCAAAAGTGTGGCTTTAACTATGTCTAACCGTATAACTATTCCCCACTTTGAGGACAATAACGAGTTTTTTACTTGTAATATATGTCTTATATATAGTTTAATATAAATGAAAGAAATATGTTACTTAATTTTATCATTAATAATGTACAATATATATAGCAGTACAATAAATATCTAAATTAGATAACTAATCAACTTAATTACAATAATAAATGCAATTCTACGTAAAATAGGAGACCTAATTACAATAGTAAATACAATTTTATCTAAAATAGGATACCTAATTACAATAGAAATACAATTCTACCTAAAATAAGAGATATACAATTAATAAAAAAAATATTGGGAAAATATTATATTACATCCCCGCAGTCGAAGCGGGAGGTTCACGAACACTGAGACTGGCTCGAAAATCATCAAATAGTATGCACGGAAGTCCTTTGGTAAAGATGTCGCCAATCTGCTATCTAGAAAAAACATGAAGGACACAAACTTGACCACGAGCCATTTTTTCGCGAACGAAATGAATGTCCATCTCAATGTGTTTAGTGCGCTGATGTTGGACGGAAAGATATATGACACTCATATTATCGCAGCTAGCAGCAGTGATCAGCCTTAGACTTTTGCCTTTTGAATCGGGCAGTAAAGCTCAAGTAGAGGTTACGAATCGAACAAGACTCAGAGACGACGTTGGCGACACCTCTGTACTTTGCTTCGGCACTGGATCGGGATAGTGTAGGTTGCCTTTTGGAAGACCAAGACAATAGGTTATCTCCGAGAAAAATGCAGTAACCAGACGTGGAGCATCTGATGTCAGGACATCCACCCTAGTCAGCATTAGAATAAGCAATGAGACTAGTGATCGAGGACATGTATAGATGTAATCTGAAGTGAAGTGTACCTTGGATGTATCGTAAAATACGTTTGAGGGTATACATGTGTGCGTCTGTCGGATTGTGTATGTGTAAGCAGATTTGTTGCACAACATAGGATATGTCAGGTCTTGTGAATGTGAGGTACTGCAGGCCACTAGTTAGCTACGATAGTGAGTCGGGTTTGAATATAGAGGTCCGGAATCAGCGCTGATCATGAAAGTGATGTCTACTAGCGTGTGGGATGATTTGTAAGATGTCATGCCTGCACGGTCAAAGATCTCTTCGACATACTTTTTTTGAAACAGAAATAGGCCGCCAGAATATCGAGTGATAGAGATGCCCAAGAAATAACTCAGGGCCCCCAGATCCTTCGTAGCAAACTCAAATGAAATGAGAGACATAATGGACCAACGGAGAGTATCAGATGATGTGGTGAGGATGATGTAATCAATATATATATTAATAGGTAAGTCATGTATGTACCTTTGTTGTAGATGAACATGGAATGATCGGATATGCTGTGTGAAAAACTGATAGAGGAGACATAATCAGCGAACTGTTGGTACCATATTCGAAGAACTTATTTCAGTCCATAGAGCGGTTTCCACAACAAACACACCTAATTCAGATGAATAAGATCCATGAAACCCATATGTTGATGCATATATACCGTTTGATGAAGATCCTCATGTAAGAAGACATTTTTGACATCAAACTGATGAATGGGCTAAGACTTAGATAAGGCAATGCTGAGGATAGTTCGGATGGTTGCGTGCTTTACGATTAGGTTGAACGTTTCATCACAATCCACTCCCACCTGTTGAGACCTGCCATCACGTACAAAATGAGTCTTGTACCTCTCAAAAAAACCATCAGATTTCTTTTTATGTCTAAAAATCCACATAGAACGAATAATGTTAGCATCATGTGGATGGGGTACTAGGTCCCACGTCTTATTATCAATAAGAACATTAAATTCGTCAATCATTATGACTTTCCAATTAGGATCGGATAAGGCATCATTCGGATTTCGAGGGACAAGGGAAGGGACAACTGAAGCGGATAGGTAAAAAACAACCATTTAGGTTTATAAATTTCGTGCATTACATGGGTTTCCACGGTTCGAAAGCATGTCTCGAGATGCGGGATGGGAGGGGGTATGTGCTACAAGACTGTCGGGAAGATGAGGAAGGGCAGGGGTAGTGGTACCGGTTGGCTGATGCTCGGTTTACCGAGAGGTGACTACAGAATTACCCTGAGGTGGGCTATTCCGGGCCACCATCACAGAACCGGGTGGGCAATGTGTCCCGGATTGTCCGAGGTGGGGGCGGGTGCCGAGGTCTAGGACGGCGGACTATGTAAATGATGAATTAGAAGAGGGTTCATGCCATCATCTAGGAAGTCGTAGGAATGTCGAGGTGGCAAGTTTATGGAGGAAAAAGGGAATTGAAACTCATCAAATAGGACATGACGTGAAATAATAATTTTACAGCTTGACAAGTCATAGCACGAGTAACCACGATGATTGATGGGGCAACCCAGAAACACACACGGGGAATACCGAAGTTGGAGTTTGTGAGTGGCCGGATGTAGAGGATAACAGAGACATCCAAAGATGTGCAAGTGTTGGTAGGAGGGATTCCTACGAAACAGAACTTGAGTGGACGACCGTTGAGCTAGCGACTTATTTGGGATTATGTTTAGAAGATAGGTGGCCATGGAGAGTGTGTAATACCAGAATTGAGGGGAATTGAGGCGTGAGCAAGTAGGGCACGAATTAAGTTGTTTATGGTTCGGATTTTTCGTTCATCTTTACCATTTTGGGATGAGGTGTGAAGGTAGGAAAAATGAAAGGTAAGACCATTTTTGGAGCAAAACTGTTTGAATTGATTACTATTGAATTTTCTGCCATTGTCACATTGAAAACATTTAATATTTTTTTTCAAATTTTGCTTTTACGAAAGCACTAAATGAGGAAAAAATGGGGGTAAACCTGAGATTTTATTGCCAATTGGAAAAGGCTATAGAAAGTTGGAATCATCGTCCAAAAACAACACATACTATCGATGGTCAACCGTACTTAAAATAGGGGACGTCCACAAATCACTGTGTATGATATCGAAAGGTAGTAAAGTACAATTTATGGATGTAGAAAATGGTAATTTAATATATTTTCCAAAAACGTAGGATTCACATATAGGAGTCCTAGAAATACAGTTGCAATTAATAAAATTATTTTTTCTAAGGGAGCGTAAAACAGAATCTCCCGGACGTCCTAATCTAGAATGTCATAAGGAAGACGAAAGAACATCAAAGGTTGATGGAACTGAGGTTGGATTCTTGACGACGTTTGAAATAGGGTAGAGATCTCCGATGCTGTCACATCTCATTATTCGTCTCCCTGTCGTAAAATCATTCACATAAAAACCAAAAAGATCAAAGTCAAGAGAAATATTATTATCAGTTGTGAAACGTCGCACAAAAATTAGATTCTTAATGAGTTTAGGGGCACGGAGGACATTTTTTAAGATTAGTGGTGGGGATAAGGATGAATGACCAAAACCACGAATGGGAATGCCTTATCCACTACCAACAATAATATTCTAGTTTAAATTACCCAAATTGGAATAAGATGAGAGAGTACATTGGGATGCCGTTATATGAGATGTGGCGCCTGTGTCCATATACCAATTTTCGTTTAGAGCGTTGAGTGACATTGTGTTCATAGCTGTCTCAATGTCAGTCGGTGCATAAGTTGGTGGTGGGGGGTTGTGCTGTGTAGGCATGTTGTGGAAATTAGCCGAGTATGCCAAGGTGGGCCTGTCAGTTTTGAGGTGTAGTCCACGAGGATGTCAGATACAAGCAAGGAGGAGAGGCCCATAACAGTGAAGCCCACGCGGCCCATGGCAGAGGCTCTTGCCGTCGCGATCGCTGATGGTCGTTTCTTACCGGTGGGGACTACCCCTTCTCACCGCCGTTATTCCTGGAATTCCGTACGCCATGGCCCCTGCCGAACTGCATGCTCCGACGGTTGTTGCGGGTGGATGCAGGCTACAACGGGTCCTCGGGCAGGCAGTTCTGGTTGCCGGAGTTGGAGGCCCTGCCGTCGGCGGAGGGCCCGATGGTGGTGGTGAGGGCGGTGTAGGCTATGCTAGCATGAGTGGTGTTGCAATTCATTTTTCGGGTTTCCTTAAGAATAAGCTACGAACGGGCCTCATAAAACGGAGGTAACAATATGCATTGCTGAAGGATGGGGCTGTGTTGTCATAGGGTTCGTTCAAGCCTGCAATAAGTTGCAATTACTGATTAGTGACTGGTACGCCATCGTAGAAAAGTTGGTCGGCAAGCATCTTGAGTTCTTGACAGTATGCAGACACGTTTGGGAAATCGTCATGATAAACATCCTTGAGCTGATTTTCAAGGTATAACACTCGTTGAGTTTTGTTGTCGTGAAAAATACTTTCCAAACCTTCCCACGTTTGGCGGGCAGTGGCATCGGTCTCAATGATGGTGTGCAACAGATCATTAGAGATCGTGTTGTATATCCATTGGAGGACGACTGCGTCTAAACGAGATCAGAGTGCATCATCAGAAGTCGAAGCCGAGGGTAGGTGTGGACTTCAATGTATGAGGGATGATGTGGTCGATAACTTCATAAACACGACAATGGATCTTAAAAAGCTCCGCCCACGAGGAGTATTGACCCTTTTCATCTCAAAAGTCACAAGGATGAAGTTTTTAATGTTGTTGATTACAAATGCATGAATTTGGTTTTATCAGCCATTGAAGACAAAATTTTGGAGAAATAGGGAGGGAGAATGGCCGGAAAAACCAGGGTTTCGTCGTGGGGAAAAGGGGGCGGCTGAAAGATGATGTCGGCGACTAGGGTTCCGAAGTGGGAAGGGTGGCGGCCGAGAAAAGAGGTCGGAGGCTAGGGTGGGATATTTAGGGTTAGACTTCTGATACCATGAATGAATATGTTGTTTGATTTTATTCATCAATAATGTACAATATATATAGTAGTACAAAGATATCTAAACTAGATAACTAATTAACCTGATTATAATAGGAAATACAATTCTACGTAAAATAGGAGAACTAATTACAATATAAATAAAATTTTACCTCAAATAGGAGATATAAAATGAATGAAAGAATATTCAAGGAATATTCTATTATAAATCATGTAAAGCGCAAGCGTTAGGCATGAAAAATAGGAAAGAAATGCATTATTAAAACAGCACTAAATAATTTTTATATTATAGAATTTATTTTAAATTAATAATTAGAATAAGCATGAGTTTAATGACCAATTTTAAGTTCTACCATCGAATACAAAAAGACAGGCAGAAAGGGAGACTTTAAAGTTTAAACTAGCAAAAGTATAGCTTTAATTATGTTTGACCATGTAACTATTCCTCACTTTGAGGACAATAATGAGTTTTCGACTTGTAATTTGTCCAATACTTAGTTAAAAAATCAGCACTCCACATATTAGTTCACTATAAACCATGAAAAGTGGAAGAATTAAGCGTGCAAAATAGAAAAGAAATGCATTATTATACAAACACTAAATAATGTCTTTTTTTTTTTGTAAAAAGAACTTTTTCTTCGGAAATGTACACCACAAGAAGCACATGACAATATCTCTAAAAGTAAGTTTTAATATTTTATATTATTATTAGACTACTTTTTTTACCAAAGCTAGTGACCCGTGATCATAATTGACAAGTGCAACTTGATTAAACAATTTTATTTTTTCTTACATATCAATAATTGCTCCAAATTAAACAGTATAAGGGTAAATTTGATTGAAAGGAGGGGAAAGAATAATTGATGTTGATATCCAATTTTGTCCCATTTTTTGAATATTTTTGACACTTCTCGAAATATTTTTATACAGGTACATGTAGGCATATATACACACATATATTATTATTCTCAATATTACTATATTATTACTACTATTATTATTCGTACTCTTTTTCTACAACCATTTGTCTTTTTAAATCATGATCATAATTTCTATTGTAATATTCTATATTATTTTATTTTTTAACAAAACGACATCCTTTTTTTTATTTCACAAATATTATGTTTTATCATTATCGCATCTTATACTATATTCTAAATAATTTTACATTTTTTATTTCTAAGCTTTTAATATTAAACCCCTTTTATTTTATTTTTTTTAGCCCATAACCCATTTCATTTCCCAACCCAAAACAATTTCTACCCAAACTAATTTCACCCAAAACCTATTTTTTCGCCCAAGGCCTAATAACCCATTCCTTTATTTCCCCAACCCACAAAACTAAAACACTCTACTAACCAGCCCAAATTTTGGCCCAACCGTCCATTCCCAATACCCAAATTCACTCCCTCTATTTCCTTATCCCCAAGCCCAATGGCCACCCCAAACTCCCCAATTAAATCCCCATCGTCCAATCCCAATTGGCCCAACCCAACCTACCCGACCCATCCCTCTTACCTTTTAACCCATCCCCTTACTCCCATTTCACAAAAAACCTAAAAAAAGCAAATCGCCGCACCCCTACGCCCCTACCCCCTAATCGGCCGCACAACCCCTACACCCTTACCCCTCATGTCGCCGCACCCTACGCCTGACACCACCAATCGCCGACACCGCCGCCTGACACCACCAATCTACCCCATCACCTCTCCGCAACACATGCCCCAAGAATTCGCCCCAAAAATCAGATTTTGTCTCCCCCTTTATTTTGAAATTCGAATTCGTTTTTGTAAGGGGTATGAGGGGGGTGAACGTTGGGCGGAGTATCTATAAAAACCCCCCTTTTGCTCACTGTTTGGGGGTCGGGTCTTAGGGTTTTTTGGTCGTTTTTAGGTCCGAAAATTTAAGTTTTAGAATTCGAAATCTTCTTAAAGGTTTGCATTGTATTTTGTTTGTGTTGTTCTTCACTATTGGGAAGATTCCGAATTTCAAAAATCCAAAATCTGCTTAAGAGTATTTGTTCTTGCATGTGTTCTTCAACTTAAAGATTCCGAAATATAGGTCGAAATTATTGGTTTTTGGTGTTGAAGAATCTGGAATTTTTGCTATTTTTTCGATTCCGGGTCGGGTCACTTCCGGGTCGGGTCCATAAATCAGAAAATCAGCATTCTAAAATAATTTCTCCGAGCGGATTGACGATTCGAAACGACGCCTCGGTTCGCTACCCGGAGGAGGTCAGTAAATTCAAATTCCTCTCTTTTATTTTTATTTGCCGTGTTTAGTTGAAGATTTAGATTTTTAGTATGATTGGTTACGGTATGTCGTTGTGTGCTTAATATGTATGATTAAATCCTGTTAGATTGGATGTTGTTCAGTTGATCATGATTAAGTTAAGCTATTTAGTTATTAAGGCCATGTATATCTGATTTCATGTATTAAAATGAGATTGTAACTTACTAAGGTTATATGACTTTGATTTAGACTATATCTGAGCCTATTGGTAAGCTTGTACTTAAATAAGTATATGATATTTGCACTGATTAAGTGAAAATCCTGATTTGGCTTGAGTTCTAGATTTGTTTGTCTTCTAGGAGGATTATAATGGGGATAGTTCGAATGCATTGTGACAGTTATGTCTGTTTAGTAGTTTATGTATTATCAATGTGTTGTTATTAAGACTCAAATTCAATCTTATATGATGTATGTGTTTGTTTAAGTATGTTTCATAACAAGAATTGTTAGCAGATCATGTCCAGCCTAGATCAGTCCTGATATATGATCGTGCTTGATTTTTTTGAGTCATCTAAGCCTCATATTAAGTAATGGCAAGGCTATAATGATTGACTAGTTGTGTGAGGATGATTTTGTATGTCCAGATTGTCACTACTGACCCTGTGTACTTAGAATTTTGTCTTTAAATAGTCATTCTATACACCCTACTTGTCCTCTATGACTATTCTATTTGCTTATGAACCATACTATATCATGTTATGTGCTAAATGATATTTTTTTTATATGAGTCTCATGTTAAGCTGAAATAGGTGTTTTAGGCAAAATTATATGAAATTTGTCTACCCATACTAGGATCTTGTATATGATTTATCATGTATCGGATTTGTTTGGTATGAAATGATAAGTTTAAGTTTATATTAGCCATGCCATGTTTCCCCCTTTACTTGCCAGTTTGTTTACATGCTATTGAGATCTTCATGCCTAATGTGTCTAAGTGTTACTATGTCAAGCATATAGCATGAATATGGCCTTGTGTGTGCGCTACCTAACCTAGTGATTTTGTATCTTTCAAGATGCTACTCTAAAATGAGCACTTGTTCATCACTTTGCCTCATATGCCTGCTGGACTGTTTATATATTTGTCTTGCATGTCTGGATGGGAGAATATCTTCATGTTAGCCTATGTCATCTCTTAAATTGTCTAGTATATGTCTCACCTTATAAGTTGTGTAAAAGACACTTGTATTAGGGGAGTAATGGCCTGCAAATGACTATCCGATCCTTCTCATATATTTCTAAGTCTGGTTAAGCATATTGTATTCTTTCCTGTACCTATTTCTGTTATGGGAGGATAATGCATAAACTGGTTTCTTGTTTTGCTATTTTTCTGAACATACATAGTAATTAGACATGTCTCTCTTAAATATGTATCTGAATTAAAGGATTTTTGAAGCAAGCTAGTTAGCTTAATGTATGTGTTCATCCATATAAGCTTCTTTTTTTTTCCAGAACATTCTATTATGGATCTGTCCATTCAAATTTAGGATTAAGCATGCTCATGTGTTTGATCTACTGGTTATATGTATAAATTGCAGTGATGTTCATGTGTATGTCTCCCTATTTATGCTTGGACTTTTTCTCCATCTTGCTTAGTTTACCAACTGTTTCGTACCCTGAGATGTCTTTCATGGGTTCTACTTTTCATTTTGTGATCCGAAATTACCTTGGTCTTTCCTTCCCCAGATCTATTGAGTTTTAGAAATGAAATACCCCAAGTATATCATGCATATTTCAGAATATCTCATGTATATCAGTCCTTTATATGGCTAAGTATGCTAAATGCGGGCTTGTATATTTGTTGGAAATTGAGGGGATTAGAACAATGTGTATATTGGGCTTGCCTTCCCTTCCTCCCTTTTTAAAATCCGAAAGATGTGTGTGATGGGCCTATCCTCCTATACCTGCGCATCTGAACCTAACCAGTTGGGTTGAGGCCCGACAACATATTGCCTTCCATGAATTATTTATTTACATTTTTATGTATATATTTTCATGCTCCGTCTATTAATCCTTTTCTTTTCTTTCGTTTGCATGAAACGCATCGGGAGCAACGAAGAGTCTCGTTATGAGACTCATCATGGCTAGTGTCAAACAAAGACTCGCATCCACCTTCCTTGCATTCTCCAACCTCGGGATTTCAAAACAAATAGGGCGAGATGACATCGTCATCCGCTTTAGTTCCCTTTCATTGTTATTCTTTAATTTTGTTATTTCTATTTGGGTCTGTAATAATTATTTAATGTTTGTGTGATTGTTAGGATATTTAGAATAATTAGGCCATGAATGGATAATTAATAGAGTAGTTTAAAATCCGTCGCTAGTTTATTCATTTGTAGGTTCGGTTAGTGCAAAAAAATAGAAATCCTTCGCTAGTTCATTTATTTTAGGCTCGTCGTGCATATTCAAGATTTTCAAAACAACTTCCGTCATCTTTTATTCGCATTATTAATTATACAAAAGTTTATCTTTTTTGCATTTTTGCAACTCAAAATGATTTTAAAAAAACACTTCTTTGGCATTATAAATAATTTGCATTTCTCCTTATTATTGTCACAAATGCATACTTTTTCAGCTTTACATGTATTTTCCTTTAATACCACACAAATGCATACTTGTAAAAAAAAATGCATTCTTTTACTAAATACTCGCAATATTATTTTAGCTTTTTATTTTTTAAAACATGCATTTTCCTTAGTACAATAATTAACCTGAGTTTGACCGGATAACCGCAAGTGAGCGGATCTTAAAGGATGCCTAACCCCTTCCCTTTAGGATAATAAAGAACCTTTATCTAGAATCTCATTAGTTTCGCAGACCTTAGAATTGGAGTTATATTGCAGCATTTAGTTAACATTTAGGTGTCCTAATTCACCATAAATAATTAGGCGGCGACTCATTAATCATACCCAGGAATCACCAGGACACGTTGTGCTCCGCTTTGACCCGTGTGGTCGAAAAAGGGCGCGACAATTGAGTCGGGACAATTTCACCTAAAAAAGTTTCCAGAACATTTTCTCCCATCTGACGGTTGTTAGTAGATCTGTCCAAAGGTTGGGTTGGGCCGGGTCAGGGGGCCGGGTCGTGTGGCTTTTTTTTCTGTTTGCACGATCCTGATCCTATTTTTTTTAAAAAATTCTGACCCTCGCCCTGACCCTTCGGGCCGGGTCGAAGTTTTTTTTTTTTTTTTGTAAAATTGAATTTCCAAAACTGAAATTGGCATTCACCCCTACATTACCACGAAAAATTCGACGTTGAAATGTATTGTATATCGTGAGATCTTGACTAAAGAAAAAGAAAATTAGAAACCGATTTGGGGAAAAACACAAATTGATTGGAAAAATAGACGTTTTTCTAAAAATTGGCTGCGCCAAACCGCCTTATGGCTGTTTGACCGGCTATGTCTCGAAAAAATACGCAAAATAAAAAAAATCGGGTAAAACGGACATCCGAGCGCAGAGTTATGACCATTTAAAGTTTCACCAATTTACAACTACTTTCTTTCCCTACATTATGCTTCCGTATAACAGAACGACTAATAATATAAATATATAATTAATAATCAGCTACCATTTTTATCTTATTTTATGTCGAGCTCAATGTAGATTAGAGCAATACGTATATTATAAAAACATGCATTATATCACTTATTAATGGCAAAAATATATATAAGTACAAAATAAATATGAATGAAGGAAAAATAATATAAATTATATTAAAAAATATGCGGGTCGGGATCGGGTCAGACGGGTAAAATATTCTGACCCTGGCCCGACCCTGACCCTGATCGGGTCCCCGCTTTTTCGGGTCGAGTGGCTCGCGGGTCAGCTTATTCAACTATAAGCTGACCCTAGGGATGGCAATTGGGCGGGGCGGGTGCGGGTACCCCCTCCCCCGCACCCGTACCCGCCAAAAAAAATTATACCCGTCACCTACCCGCCACCCGTGGCGGGTATAATTTTCAACATCCATACCCGCCTAGGCGGGTATATTCCTATACCCGCCACCTACCTACCCGTCCGCCTACCCGCCACCTACCCGCCCGCCTACCCGTCCGCCTACCCGCCACCCATTTTTTTCACCTCTTCCCCATTGCACAACAAAGAATCAAGAAAATAAAATTTCTAAGAAACCCAAAAAATTATCCACCCAAATAAAACTATATATTACAAATGTAGACAAAACTCAGATATTATTTTAGCTATATAAGCTAGGCGGGTAGGTGGGCGGGTAGGCGGGCGGGCGGGCGGGTAGGCGGGTAGGCGGGTAGGCGGGCGGGTAGGCGGATATGACTGCAAATCCACCACCTACCCGCCTACCCGTGACGGGTACATTTTCAATACCCATACCCGCCTACTACCCGCCAAAGTTATACCTATACCCGCCCCAATTGGGGCGGGTGCGGTGCGGAATCCGCAAAATTATACCCACCTGTCATCCCTAGCTGACCCTGACCCTGGTTTTTTCGGGTCGGGTCGGGTCCCCGACCCGGTGGATATGTCTAGTTGTTAGGGGTAGACACGAATTCAAGATTTAAAATTTATTAATTATTATACGGATCTCAAATTAATACTATAATAATAAATGAATTCACATTTAAATATTTTAAAAAAATCAATAATAATACGTATACATTGACTCAATAAAAACTGCGGTGTTCACATGTATCCGTAAGCCTCTAGATTCGCGTCTAGTTGTAGAGAGAGTATTTGAGGAATGTGGAGAGCCTTTTTTTTGTTCGAATAAATTATGAGCAAATTTGACCCTTTTCTCTTTAAGTTTTTACATATCAATTAGAGTAACTTTTTTTATGTTTTAGTTTTGTTCTTTTGCACTCTTTGAGAAAATAGTTTAAACCTTTTGCATTCTTAAAATGTAACTCAATAGTACTATCTCGAACTAATAAAAGAATAATCCCAAATGCATCGACTGAATTTATTAAGAAAGTTAACGTGTTTGATGACAAAATGCAGTTTGGTCATAAAGCCATCTATGACAAATTAGTGAAATCATATAAGCAACTTTGTGATTTTTTTTTTGGTTTGGAATAATAATTAATTAATGCTCCCCACCAATATATGGTCATACTTTTCATTTTAATCCATAATTTATTGACTTGAAATATGATTTACTCCTAGAGTATTTCACTTTATTAATGCAAGTAAGGATGGACTCATGAGATAATTGAAAATTAAACTCATCTTGATGTTAAAAATCTAATTATCTATCATTCAAACAAAAATTAAATATGAGATACCAATCTTATTACTTTTTGTCGTCTCTTCCTCTATTTTTTCCCAACTTAGTTTTTTTTTTCTTAACTTACGAATTTTATGCAATCGTACAAAAGAAACATGTTGACCGCTACCTTGTGATAAAAAGACAATCTCAACCTTCACCAACTCACCAAACAATTGATATATATATAAAGTTTAGTGAGGAAAATTGTATTATAAGAAGTTTAAAAAAATCTTAATATCTAAAATTCAAACTAAAAATCAAATACGTTGACTGACCCGCAAAATCCCGGATTAAACTTGTGTCATGAATCTGTCCCCCAGGCATAGTTGAATGTCGAAGGATGAGAACTTAAAATTCAGCTGGAGGCCTGCAACGTGTGTTCGAACCCTGGTGGGAGCAATTCACTCTCTTTTGGGTAGGACCTTGTAGGTGATATCAGTTGCTCTGTTCTCAAATCCTGATCATTTAGGCATATCCCGCAATTTATTGATAGTAGTGCTGAGGAATCGGAATTACTATCTCCAAGAATAATCTGGCGTAAATCGATAAGATGTATATATAAAAAAAACTTGTGTCATGAATCCTATTACTTCTCCCCATATCATCTCTTCCTCTAACTTTTTTGAGTGTTTCTTTTTTCTTAACTTACTGAATTTGTGCAATCACACTTCAAACTCTGTCATTCTTAGCCGTAATAAAAATTTGTTGACTGTTATCTTGTGATAAAAAGACCATTTTAACCTTCATCAAATCTCCAAACAATTGACATATATAAAGTTTAGCGCGGAAATTTAATTATAAACAAATTTTATAAAAAAAAACTCAATATCTAAAAATCAAATAAGTTGACCATCAAGACCTCTAATCAAAGAGGAGCTACGTATCTTGTGATACCGTACTTCTCCTCAATAATCCCTTCCTCTATTTTTTCCTCTTAATTTATGAAATTTGTGCAATCGTACTTCAAACTCCATCATTCTTTAATCTTTATTATCATACAAAAATACATATTGATCGTCCCCCAATTCATAGCTGGATGGCAAAGGAGGGTAACTTAAAAATATAGCTGGAGGCATGCAACGTGAGTTTGTTAACACTAAAAAATAATTTAAGTATTTAGCTAAATTCAGTGACAACCGAATTATTCCGGAGCCGAATTTACTCATAGCCTTCGACTATAAGAACTTCATCGGCTACTAAGTTATCTTAGTCGAAGTTGTCAGTTAGAGGTACGACTGAGACCCACTCAGATGCAGACACCTCAACGACCAAGTCAAAAGGGTTGCCAGACCCCTATAAGCGATTACGACCAACAACAGCTAAAAGAAAGAGTCATTATCCGAACAAGAGGAGTAGAGGGCGAGAAAATCGGCACCACCTCCCCATAGTCGGCAATTGAACTTAGTGGGTTACTTGATGACTGACATGAGGGGCACATTTGTACAGTTTTTCCCCTTTTTGTACTAAAAATAGGATTATTCTTTGTACATAATGGGGACAATCAATCAAAAAAATCAAATTTTATCTATTTTTATCTTTTATCTTTTATCTTTTATCCTTTACTTTACTCGACTGTATTCATGTTTCTTACCTCTTAGTGTACTCACAACCACCGTCCTAGCGCTTTCTGGAGTAATTGAGGAACACATTGCTGGAGATTAGAGTTTCGTTTTCAGCCCAAATCGCTTAAGTTAAGAAATTAATTTGTCTCCCGATTTCATCAGCCGATACAACGACAGATAGCGGAATTGAGGCCGAGAACAGGGTTCGAACCCTGGTGGGAGCGATTTGCTCTCTTTTGGTTATTCAGACACATCCCGCGATTTACTGATAGTAGTGCTGAGGACCGGACTACTATCTCCATGAATAGTCTGACGTAAGCCGGGATTGACCATTATTTTGCGGCAAAAAGACTATTTTAACCTTCACCAGATCACCTAACCATTGTACACTTGGTCAAAAAACAATAAAAAATAACGATACCGGCACTACAATTAACCGGTAAAAAGCAATAGAGTCCTTAAATTGGATTCTCTTTTACATAAATATTCATCAGTTTCCTACTCTTTGGAACAACCCACTTGTCGACAATAATTAAAATCACATAATTTATTTTTTTCCAATTTCAATCACAATTATAAAAATGAAAAAAGGGAGAATAATTAGGCAATAATAATTTAATACAACCAACCCTGAAAATCGCCTATATATAGTGTAATATTAGTCTGCCTCAGTAAACTAATTCATCTATAGATACATACATATTAGAAGTCTATTTTAATTATGTCTCTGCTTTCAGATCTTGTCAACCTTAATCTCTCTGATTCAACTGAGAAAATTATTGCTGAGTATATATGGTTAGTTCTTTTTTCTTGTTTTTTTTGCCACTCTCTTAATGGGGTTGCTCTGTTTTTACACTAATTATGAAAAAAATTAATTTTATTATTTTAAACAGTTTTTGGTGTTTTTTTGTGGATCTTATGATTCTTGAAGCTATTAAGGATTGTTTTATGAGGTTTTACCTTAAAGGGTGCTCATTTTTAGTGCTTTTTAAATTTGTTTTGGAATATTAGTATGGTGTCTTGTTGTAATCTAGTGAGTAGTGTTGAGGTTTCTATAAACCCTATGGATTTTTGTTGTTGTTCTGTTTGTTCCTTTTTGCTACATTAATGGGGTTGCTCTGTTTTTACACCAATTATGAAAAAGAATAGTTTTTTTCTGATTTTAAGGACTTTTTGGTGCCTGTTGTATGGATCTTATGATTCGTGAAGCTATTAAAAAAGTTATTTTCTTTCTGAGTTTTAACATTATGGATCTTATGATTAATGAAGCTTTGGAGGATTGATTTCTGGGCTTTTGGTCAAAAGGGTGTCTCACTTTTGAGTGTTTTTGTCTGTTATGGAGTTTGATGCCTTGTTGAGTGTTTTTACACACCAAATGGTAATAATTTTTTGGTTCTTTATCACCCCTTAAATGGGGTTCTGTGTTTTTCATCAAACATGCTCTTTTTTTTTGGATTTTTAAACAACTTTTTTGGTGTCTCTTTTATGGGATCTTATGATTCTTGAAGCTATTAAAGATTGTTTTTTTTCAAAAGGGTGTCTTGTTTTAGTGATTCTGTCTGTTCGGATTTTGAGTATGATGTCTTGAGTGTTAATTCGTTTTTTTTCATGTTGATTTGATCTGTCAATTTCATTAAAAAAATGTGTCATTTGTCTGTTTGTTACCAGGATTGGTGGATCAGGTATGGACATGAGGAGCAAGGCCAGGGTATAATTTTTTAATGGATTTAATTTTATATATATCATCATTTCGAGTTTTGCTTATATGGATGTGTTAGAGTGGGCAGAGTCCCACGTCGGTTGGGAATGTACTGATTGTTTGCTTATACGGACTCTGGCAATCCTTACCTTATGAACTTTTGGGGTTGAGTTAGGCTAGGTGCCATATCTTTACATGATATGAACTTGGTCTATCCTTACCTTATGAGCTAACTTTTGGGGTTGAGTTAGGCCGAGGTGCCATATCTTTACATGATATCAGAGTCAGGTCCATTTTCATTTGGGCTCCCAGTCCATGCTCCAGTTGGGCCCTGGGCGTGAAGGGGGCGTTAGTATGTAGAGTTCCACATTGGTTGGTGAATGGACTCGTGGTTTGCTTATATGGACTTTGGCAATCGTCTCCTCATGAGCTAGCTTTTGGGGTTGAGTTAGAATCAGGTGCCATATCGTTACAAGATGTTATTTTTGTTTTCTTGATTTTACAGACTCTCCCTGGTCCTGTTTCTGATCCTTCAAAACTTCCCAAATGGAACTATGATGGATCCAGCACTGGTCAAGCTCCTGGAGAAGATAGTGAAGTGATCTTATAGTAAGCAGCCCTTTTATGTGCTAAATTTTAAAGATTTTTTTGTATAAAGTGAACTTTTACTGACACTAATTTAATTGAAATTTGACATAGCCCACAAGCAATCTTCAAGGATCCTTTCAGGAGAGGCAGCAATATCTTGGTTAGTTCAGATCTATTTATTACCTATCATTATTTCCAACATTCAGTTTTTTCTAGTTGACTTTCATTTGGTTATATTTGAAAAGAGTTTACCTTCTATACGGCACCTACATAACTACATATAACTCTCCTTGAAAGATGAGATTAGTGACTTATGTCGACGTGTCAAATACTCCAAAAGTAGTGCGTTTTTGGAGTAACCGACCAGTGTCGGCAACATATTTTTGAGGAGTCCGAGCAACATTGACTTGAGAAATAACATGATGTTAAAATACTTTGATTACACTGTCCATATATATTACTTAAATCCTTTTTTTCATTTATGTACTTCCAGGTCATGTGTGATGCCTATACTCCTGCTGGTGATCCCATCCCAACAAACAAGAGGCACGCTGCCGCCAAGATCTTCAGCCACCCTGATGTTGTTGCTGAAGAAACCTGGTATAGACATATTCTATTAAAGCTTTTAAAATACATCTTCACTTTTTCTCTCGATGTGTTTTGCAAATTTCCAGTTTGATTGAAAAAATTGTGTATAAATTAGGTACGGTATTGAGCAAGAATATACCTTGTTGCAAAAGGAAGTTAACTGGCCTGTTGGATGGCCTATTGGTGGTTTCCCTGGACCTCAGGTAGATTATTAATACTTTGCATTTTACTGCAATTTTCTCATGTTTTTTTTGTGTCTTTTAGGCATTAGTTCTTTCATTTGGCTTATCTGTACCTTAATCATCGATAATTTTCTCATGTTGTTGGTGTTATATAAGAATCAAAAAGGGCGAAAATGTTGCTATATAGTCTCCTTCATCGTTATTTTTTTCTTGAAATTCTAGAGAAATTATTTTTGCCTCATGCATTGGTCTCACTCTGTTAGTATCTAGAGAACTTATTACTATGGTTGATTCTTTTACTTTGGCTATCTGTACTATTTTTGCTGTCCTAGCTTTTCTATGTTTGTATTTTTCAAACCTGTTTTGGAAAACGCTTTTCTTGGTATGTTGTTGTTGCATTGGTCTTTGTCTGTGGTCCTAATACATTTTTTTTTGTGACTGCTGCATTTACCTAACCATTTGTACTGTTTTATCTATAATGGGGATTGTACTAATCCGGAACTGGCTAACTGTATTTATTGTTGTGTCTAGGGACCATACTACTGTGGAACCGGAGCTGACAAGGCCTTTGGACGTGACATTGTGGACGCACATTACAAGGCATGTCTTTATGCTGGGATTAACATCAGCGGTATCAATGGAGAAGTCATGCCTGGACAGGTATAGAGGCGTTCACGTTTTTTCATTTAGCCAGAATTGATTGATTTCACACATATTTGATGTGTTCTTATTTAATCTTATGCAGTGGGAATTCCAAGTCGGACCTTCTGTTGGCATCTCAGCCGGTGATGAAGTGTGGGTAGCTCGTTACATTCTTGAGGTAGTATTTCAGCTCAACTGTTTTGATCCATTCATTTCTCTTGGTAATTTTTGAGCTTGAATGCAAAATTTACTTATTGACTTGGTGGTTTAACAGAGGATTACAGAGATTGCTGGAGTGGTTGTGTCATTTGACCCCAAGCCTATTCCGGTGAGCTTTCTACTATGTAAATCTTTCAAGTTACGTTACCGTGAACTGATATTCATTTGGAAAAAGGTGTGTTAACAATGAATATTTTTCCTTTATTGTCAGGGCGATTGGAATGGTGCAGGTGCTCACACAAACTACAGGTAGAGGAATAACACTTAATTCATTCGACTTTTATTTTTAAATTCAGCTGTCCCTATTAGTAAATTTTTTGATTTTTCTTCCAGCACCAAGTTGATGAGGGAAGACGGAGGCTACGAAGTCATCAAGAAGGCTATTGAGAAGCTTAGCTTGAAGCACAAAGAGCACATTGCTGCATATGGTGAAGGCAATGAGCGTCGTCTTACTGGAAAGCACGAAACAGCCAACATCAACACCTTCAAATGGGTATATAAACTTTTCATCATTTCTCATTTTGCCTTTTTTTCTTTGGTGGTAGAGGTTCAAACTTGAAATTTTTTGGGTTCAATTACCTCCTTGTTCCACCATTTTGTTGAACACTGTTCATTTTTTCAGTCCCTCTGAAGGATAACACGAAACTCTTTAACTTTAATTTTTTCAAATTTCCCTTCTTGACATGCTCTTCTGGACTAGAAACGTCATACCATGTTTAAGACTACAAATTTTGATAGTTTGTTCTTTTTTTTCTTAAACACTGTCATTCAAAGACTAAGTTTCATGCGTATTGCATCTGACATCTTTATCGTGTCTCGTTACACAACTTCATTTGACATGTTCTCAGGGTGTTGCAAACCGTGGTGCATCTGTCCGTGTGGGGAGGGACACAGAGAAGGCGGGCAAGGGTTACTTTGAGGACAGAAGGCCAGCCTCAAATATGGACCCATACGTCGTTACCTCCATGATCGCGGAGACCACCATCATCGGGAAACCTTGAAGATTCTTAGTATGAATTGCTTGTTTCTGGTTTGCACAATTGTGGGATAGGAAAAAAGATTGAATTTGTGGACCGACCCGACCCTTTCTGCTTCACCTGTATCTTTAGTTATAGGGTAGTTTGTCTTGTTATTTTTCTTTTTTATTTGCCAGTTGAAGTTGTATTTTCATACAGCAAGGCCTTATTTCATTGCCTATGATTTGGCAATGCTGTTACAAACAATGTTATTCTTATTAATAACAATATTGAAAGGGTTTGGTTCTGTGCTCAGTTACTGCTGTTTTGAGACAAGTGAAAACTGCATTAGTTTTCTGTTCACCTCATTTCATCAAGAGCGTGATTTTGTTTGTTTCGCCAGATGAAATAAAGGATGAAGGTTGCGGTTAATTGCCAAATAGTTCATTAATATCTTGTAGATATATATACTGTAGCTGTGATTCGATGGGTCTGTGAGCATGAGTGCAAAGGTACGCCTGTAATCTAAGTTCCTCACGAAAAAGAAGTTCTAAAGAGCGGAACGACTGTTGAACTCCCCCAAATACAAGGGAGCGAGGATTGCTCGATGCACTCGCCGGACTTGTTCCTATTGACGTCATAAAAGCTCATTATGGTGGGTTCTACCACTCCCAGCCAATTGATATGAGTTAAATTTAAGAGTTCGAACTCAATACCTATGGTTTCGTGTCAATACCTATGGTTAACGAAATATGAACTATTCCATCACATCCTTAGTTGATAAATACCAACACCTAAATCTGATATTTGATATTTCAAATGAAAAACACAATTGGACGTAAGTGCATAATATACCACTTGTGCATATGACTTGTCACAGAGACATTATATAAGAATTATTTAAAAAGTAACTTAAAGAAAATATACTTCTTTTAGGCGTTTGGCCATACAAGTTTTTCTCTGCGTTTGTAATTCTTTTTCAAGTTTCAGTACAAACTTTTTGAAAGCAAAGTACTCCAAATTACTTACTTTTTGGGCCTTTTTTAGGTATCTCGTTGCATCACAAGACTTCTTATAAGTATGAACCAACCAAACTCTTTTTAAGGATATCTTTTTCGAAAAATACAGAAAAGAAACTTATCTTATAAGCTTTTTAGAAAATTAACCAAAGTTTGAATCCTTAATCCAAACAAATATATTCATAAAAATCTATTTTTTTTTTGGAAATTTTTTTAAGACTTCGTATTCAGCATGTGTTTCGTTATGTCTTAGAATCCAATACGACCACAATTACCACTCTTCCTACTTGAACAAAAACCCGGGAAAACGTAAAGAATAGATGGTTAAATTTATCTTTTTATAATTTATCATTGGTTAATAGTTCATAATCATTCATGTCATCTTGTTAATATATTTTCTCGTATTTGTCCTCGATGATAACGGAACTCCAACGTGGACCCTAACACTTTTGTTTGAATGTTTGTTACATATTGTTTCGTAATGTATCATATTGTATTGTGTCGTATTGTACTGTATTATTTTGATAAATATATAGTTTAGATAGATTGTATCGTGTTCCCTCGTTACTTAATGTCACACGTCATCAATAGAAGGACAAACCTACAAGAAAAGCGGGGTAAATGTTAGCTCTATTATAAAAAGGCAGGACAAAAGATAAAATATGATTTTTAGATAATAAACAAAGACAAGACGAGAAGAAAAAAATAAGATAACTACGCGATAATACTAAATCAATTGTTACATAAAATGAGATTTTTTGTCGTTACGTAACCATGAATTTAACATACGATACAATACAAATTAACAGTCAAAACAAATATCGTATTTAAACTAACAACACAACTAACATAAGATAATTCTAAATCATAATTAAAATTTGGATCTTTTTCTCAAATATAGATATTCAATTTTTTCCCTTACAGGAAATGCACAAAATCAAAAATCTTTTTTTTGGCAATTACACCACTACTACTTTCCGGTTCAACTGACGGTTCGATTTTGTTGAGAACGTGGCAATAGAATACCCGGACACTCCACCCGACCCGCTTCCTTCATAGGGTTTAGGGTTTTTAGTGTAATAGAATTTCAAATACCAAAATCCATGAAAAAATAATTCATCTTTCTGTAATTTAAAGTTTTGATTACTCAAATAATGTTTTTTCGACAAGTATCTGTTAATTTGATCAGAAGATTCCGATTATCACCTCAATCACTTACTACTGTTACTCCACTACAAAGAAGTTCCCCAATTTTACTATCCAATGCTGGTAAATTTTGAATTTTTATATATTTAGAGTTCATGAGAATAAAGAGCGTTTTTTTTGAAAATATTAAATTGTGTTCAATGATCAAGATTTGTATCTGGGCACTATTAATGAGAATAAATTCAATTTTTTTCATATTAAATTGTGTTCAAATGATCAATATTTGCATCTGGGCACATTATTTTTGAGCTACAGTAGTCAATGATGCTGGTAAATGTTGAAATTTATGTACTCAGTTTTTTTTTATAAACTTTCTATTCACGAGAATAATCGATGTTTTTCATCTTAAATTGTGTTCAATAATCAAATTTGTATCTGGGCTAATTATGCAGTTTTTTGAGCTATAGTATTCAATGATGTTGAAGGGGGGACTTGGAGTAACCGGTAAAGTTGCTGCTATGTGACCAGTAGGTCATGGGTTCAAGCCGTGGAAACAGCCCGGCAGAAATGCAAGGTAAGGCTGCGTACAACAGACCCTTGTGGTCCGGCCCTTCCCCGGACACCTCGCGCATAGCGGGAGCTTAGTGCACCGGGCTGCCCCTTTAGTATTCAATGATGCCGGTAAATTTTGATTTTTATGTATTCAGAGTTCTTTATAAGGAACACACTTCGATTTTTTTTATATTAAATTATGTTCAAATGATCAAGATTTGCATCTAGGCACATTATGCAGTTGTTTGAGCTACAGTATTCAACGATGCTAAATTTTGATGTTTTATGTATTCAGAGTTCTTTATAAAGAACCCGCTTTCTATCAATGAGAATAAGGTCGATTTTTTTCATATTAAATTGTGTTCAAATGATCAAGATTTGCATCTGGGTTAATTATGCAGTTGTTTGAGCTACAGTATTTAATGATGCTAAATTTTGGATGTTTGTATATTCAACCACTATTAATATAATTTCTCTCTCTCTGCAAATCCGTCGGTCGTCTTCCTCAAACACTTTGTTTTCTATATTTGTTGCAACTTTTACATTTTTAGCTTTATTTCTTCAGTACTACTAAAGTTGTCTAATATATTTGCTCTTTTTTTTAACATTATATTTACTTTTTTGGGTCTTCATCATTTTTTTGCTAATGAAATTGAATCAGATCCAATTGATAGTAAAAATGTTTTCAAAATCGCTTCTTGTTTTCTATTTATCTACCCCTATCAGATCCATTCTCATATCTACATAATATCTCCACTTTTTCCCCCTTTATTTCGTGAAATTCTTGATTTTTATTTGTTTTATTTTAACTCTATACAATATTTGAAGAATATTGGGTTCTCTCTCTCTCTCGGCGAGTAACTGCTCGACTGATAGTTGTTATTGCTTGCTTCCCCTAATCTTTTCGATTCCCTCCTCCATATTCTCCAGTTTTTACCTCTTCTGTGAACAGTACCGGTGAACAGTGATTTTCGCCGGCGAACAAGTTCGATTCAACTGACATTGGTACCTCCGGTTGCCCGTATCCATTCTGTCTTTATCCTTGTTAAATTTTGCCGCTTCACTGTATTGATTCATGACTTTACGTTCTTGCATTTACCCTTCTTGTCTTTAGTTATAACATTCTTGGCATAGTGGTTTTATTTGCCTCTAGATTCTTGTTAACTTGTGCTTTCACTTTGATCCCTTCCTGTTTTAGGGTAAACGTTTGATTAGTTTATTATTTTATATTTGCTTTAGTGGCTTTGGTAACTGATGGTAGACTAGGGTCATATTCTCGGGTCGAGGAAGGGGGCGAGGGTTAGCGGGGGTAAGGGAGATGCTAGGCTGAGAATAGGATTTTGGAACATTGGGACTTTAACAGGAATATCCATAGAGCTAGTTAAGATTCTTAAGAGGAGGAGGATTAATATAGCCTGTGTCCAGGAGACCAAATGGGTAAGACCTAAGGCTAAGGATGTGGACGGATACAAGTTATGGTTCTTGGGTAGGTCGAGGTATAGGAATAGGGTAGATATTTTTGTAGACAGCGAGCTAAGGGATCAGGTGGTAGAGGTTAGGAGGGTCAATGACAGGATGATGACGATTAAGTTGGTAGTTGGAGGGTTCACTATGAACATTATTAGTGCTTATGTACCACATGCGGGCTTGGACGAGGAGGAAAAGAGGCGCTTTTGGGAGGATTTGGACGAGGTGGTGGGTGGTACCACCCACTAAGAAGTTATTTGTAGGAGGGTATTTCAATGGACATATCGGGTCACTTTCGGGAACCTCGAATTGGCTATCACCATCCCAAAAGCTCTAGCGAACTCCAAAAGTGAGACGCCTCCCCCATTCCTGTCCCAAAGGCCAAACCTTCCATGCACGTGAGGGGACGAGCGATCGGATCGGTGGAGGATAAGATGCGGGAAGTGAGGTTGAGATGGTTTGGGCATGTACAGATGAGAGACACAAATGCCCCAGTGCGGAGGTGTGAGAGGTTGGCTATGGACGGGTTTAGGAGGGGTAGAGGTAGGCCGAAGAAGTATCGGAGATGTGATTAGACATGATACGGTTTAGGTGCAACTTACTGAAGACATGACCTTAGATAGGGGGTTGTGGAGGACACGGATTATGGTAGAAGGTTAGTAGGTAGTTGTGTGGTCCTACTTAAGCTTGCAAACTGGTAGTTGTAGTGTTATTATTGTAGGCCCGCTTAGCCTATCATACTAATAGACGCAGTAATAGTTTAATTTCTGCTGCTATGTATTCTTTAGTGTACTTTTTTTAGCTTATTTACCTGCGCTAGTTACTGTTTAATTTTTCAGAATGCGCTATCATGACTTATTCGCTTTTGATATCATCATTTTCATACTGCTTTACATTTTTGACCGTGTCTGACCGTTTCTCTTGCTTTGCTCTTGCTTTGCTCTTGCTTTGCTTTTGCTTGTGCTTATGATTTGTCTTGAGCCGAGAGTCTCTCGGAAACAACAGAGGTAAGGTCTGTGTACACTCTACCCTCCCCAGACCCCACGTTGTGGGATTTCACTGGGTATGTTGTTGTTGTATATTCGGAGTTCTTGATAAAGAACCCACTTTCTATTCATGAGAATGAAGAGTTGATTTTTTTTTCATATTAATTATTTTGTTCAATGATCAAGATTTGCATCTGGGTTAATTATGCAGCCTTTTGAGCTAATAGTATTCAATGATGCTATGTGCTATTTTGTATTTTAATCATTTTATTCATCAGCCAACATTTTCCTTTTGTGGCAGGAAAATGTAGATTTTCCAGTCAGCTTGGTTCTGGAGGGTACTTTTCAGACTCATTTCGATGGATTTTTCTGTTTGGACCTGCTGGTATTCACTACTCTTATGGGGTGATCCTTTTGTTTGTTGATGTTGTTGTTTATATATTAGCTTGTAGCATATTAGTATTTTCTCAACAACAATTATCAGCTATATCCAATATAAAATCCTTTTAGCAAGAAAGACCTCCACCTGTTATCCTATATCATCACGTCATCATTTAAAGCCAAAATGCTGATTTTCTTAAGAGAGATCCATATTTGCTTTTTTTGGTTTCCCACCCGCTGTCCGGTACCCGCATTGGAGCCCGACTATATACGGATTGCGCGTTGCAGGGCCCATTTTTGTGGCAGGCGCTCCTAACAAGATTTTTTTCATTCCTGGGGCTCGAACCCGAGACCTCTGGTTAACATCCACTCTTATAGTACTGTCTCTCTTTTATCTTCCTCTTGTGAAGAAATCAACAATCGTCATATTAGGTGTTAATTTTCTGTGGAAAAAGTTATCTATGACCCAAGCACAAAGTGTACTAAGATCACTTAAAACGTAAGTTAAAACTAAAGATAGGTGTTTCAGGCTATATAAGTTCATGAATCGAGACCTTGAATTGTAGCTTAGTACATTTCTTAAACACGATAAGTGACCATATTGAATTGCTAATAACCGAAAAAAATTCAGTCTTTTGTTTTTTGTTCTCCCAATTGTTCATGGTTTTGTTACCTAGTCACCACTGGTTTGTGGAAGACGAGAAATTTCTATTCACATCGCCTGTCTCCTTATTTTTCCTTACTTTGGCAAGCTTCTCCACATATATAAAGTAGAGCTTGTTAATAAAGAACTACTTGTCTGCTTTACTTGGACTACAAACGGTGGATTTAGAACTTTTCATCCTTTTATATTGCCACTTTTAACTTTCATCTGTTGGCTGGGGGAAGAGGGAGCAATTTCCCATCTTCAATTGTAGCTAGATCCACATGTAGAAATAAACTGAAATTAAGGTATTACCTGTTTGAATACCATGTTAAGTTATACATTCTACATAATATATTTATATATGAAATTTTACGATTGTAGAGAGGAAAGAGACTAGCTTATTGTCTGTTCTCAATTTATGCAAGTTCTTAAACTACATTGAATGCACATAGCGCATTTTCTACATTCTTCTGCAATATGTTGAGATAGAGTTGAGGATGGAAGAGTTTTAGAGATCCAACGTTTATAAATGTCAATCCTTAGTTTACTTTCCTTTTCATGTATTGAGGGCCTCACTTGCTGGCCGTTAATTTCTGCACTTTGACTCAATATTCTAAAATTAATGTCTTAAAGATCCTCATATAGTGACACTATTATTCTAGTGTTTGGTATATGCATATGTGTGTTGCCTGGTCTGCTTGAGTGATGTTTTGCAGTTCTTTGCTCTTGACCTTCTTTTTTTCATACATCTGGGTCTTTAGTTGTTTCCTTAGTAGTAGTTCACAAATGTGTCGTTTTGAAGTGTTTATTAGTGATATGGAGATGGTTTGAGTTTTTAGTGTATTCCATTTCTGAAGTTGTTGCTTCTCATTTTTCCTACAAGTTCCGATCTATGTGAGTGCTGTTCTTGTATAACAGATAGAACGTTCTCTGTTGGTACAACATACATTTGATTTCAGTGCTTTCATGACCAATCTTTTCAAATTGTTTTTTTCCCTGAAGATTTCTTTAATGAAGCCACGTACAATGTAAATTGTCGTCAGACCTATTTTGATAAAGCATTAACTGTATTTTCCTTTTGCAGCCGTAATCCTTGGAGTAAACGTCAGTCCTGCCTTGTCAGAAGAGGTTTCTACTCCAGCAAATACTGGAATTGATGTTGACATAAGTGGCTTGCGCAAAATTGAGGATGGGTCTGTAGTATCTAATATACACACATCCAAATGGAGAGTTTTTACAGACAGTGGAAGAGATTTGTTTTTACAGGCATGCAAGCCTCTCCTATGTTGTGGCGATACTTTGGTATTTATATTTACAATTCAATTTGGTCGTCCAGGCTGTCTGAACTTGCAATAGTAATTCTATTCAACTAGGGAAAACTTGAGGAAGCTGAAAAACTGTTCCTGTCTGCATTGCAAGAAGCTAAAGAAGGTTTCGGAGATAGGGATCCACATATTGCATCTGCATACAACAATCTGGTTGGTCCACCATTAGATGCTTTTGTTCATCAGGCTCTTAATAAATCTTCTTCACGCTATTAATAAAATTATTTACCTTGTCCAAAAAAAAATTATACTTTTAAACATTATATATTCCAAAATTATTGCTAATGCCATGGGTAATTTGGAAAGTGATAGTCTTCAAGGAGCATTTTGCATGTTAGTTATTTGGGGTGATCATCTAAATTTGTGTATGCCAAGGAAGTCAATGACTAATGCGCACACTTTACAAAAAAATGGTTCTCGGAGACGTGCTGATTTTCATTTCTTGTTAAGACTCCAATTATAAGATTGCATTACATAGAGAAGGTTGAATTTTTAAGATGAATCGGATAACAATGTAGAAGTCACATGCGTACAAAATGTCCTTTACTTTGAATTTATTATATTAATAATATGCCACATGAAACAGGATGGAGTGAGTTAATTTTAAGTAACATTTTTGCATGAAACTCATTTTTCCGCTCAACTGATTAGTCTATTTAGAAAGGTTGTTGGCACTGTCCTTTTTTGACAGGCAGAGCTGTATAGAGTCAAAAAGGCGTTTAATAAAGCAGAACCTATGTACTTGGAAGCAATCAGTATACTTGAGGAATCATTTGGACAAGACGATGTACGGTAGGTATTGAAATGACTTTTCATGAATATGTTTACTATATGTTATTGTATCTGACTACTTCCATGGTTTTCTATGAGAAAGAATTGCTGCACGCTAGTCTCCAATTTTTTGCGCGGTAGTAGCCAGTTCAAGGAAGTGAAACTAAGACAGGAAACTTCCCCTTTTTTACTCTCAACCATTGCCGAGAAGAGAAAATGCTAATCAATCAATGAATCAATGAACTAAGCCTCAATCCTAAAGTGGTTGGGTTAGTTATATGAATTTTCTATGTCAATTTTCTATATTAAAGTCCATGTCATTCCAACACTAAATTATTTGTCCTTTTAGACAAATATTAAGTTCTCGAGATTTCACACTTAACTTGCATAAACACTTGTTTAATTAAAATCCCAATTGTTATCCGAGACCTTCATTGCATTGTCTTCTTATTTAAGTCCAAATTGATTCAGAGAGTTTATAGGTCTTTGAAAACATCTTTTCTGCGTATGAGTTTAGATCTACCTCATCTCTTATTATCACCTTCAATAATCATATTATCGCACCTCTGATCGATGAATCAGGAGGTCTACTTAGGTCATGGCCAAACCATCTCATGTAACCTCTTAATTTATATCCTAAATTCGTGCTACTTGTGTCCTTTTTGGATGTGAACATTTTCTATTCTTCTCTTATCTTTAACTTCACATCCATCTTAATATCTGCATTTATATAACAATCATTTTAGGAGAATGATCGATATGAAACATGTTCCATTAGTTGCGTAATGATCGATCTACTCTCGTCAGCATCATGGTGCTGGTTAGGAAATGCATTGCCTCTATACAAGTCTTGTTTGAAGTTATATCATAGTTAATCTCCAAAACTACAGACTTATTATAGAGTGATAGTTACTTCGTTAGTCCATCTACCTGCATCTTTGATTACTTGCTTGAGAGTGATTTATTTATACTTTTACCTTATAAAAAAAGCAATTTATCACTTCCCTGTTTCGCTTATATGCTTGCTTTTGTGTTGTAGAGTTGCGGCAGCCCTTCATAATCTAGGCCAATTCTATCTTATGCAAAGAAAACTGGAACAAGCTCGTGGTCTCTATGAGGTAACTGGGCACATATTTCCAGACACTTAATTTTCTTTGGCCATTCTCATTCATGAAATTTATGACATTACAGAATGTTTTTCTTAAGCTGGTGTATCTATTTCTTGTGGCTTATTATCCATAGCAACTGTATGGGTTTTCTTAGAAGTTCAAGTTTCATTGAAGTTGAAATTAATTAACCTTGTCAAATTAGTTGGGAAGACTTGTATCAGATATTGAATGTTTTGTTTGACGTGGCATAAATATGAAGTTAAAAGTTCAAAATTTGGATTGCCAATATGAAGGGAACATGTTGTGGCCATTGATTACTTTTTTGGTTCTTCGTAATCAACATAAGAGAATGGTTTATTGAAAAGTGCAATAGTAGGGCTTATGCAACTTTCTGCAAAGCATATGAGTGAACATTTCTTTATAATTCAGTGGATATAATTTGTTTTCCTTCATCTGTCTGTCTCCCGATATGATGAGGAATGATAGTCGGTTGTATAACTTTTATTTAACAATTGGCTTTTCTTTTTCAACACTTTCAAGTGCCCTTTTGTATCAATTACTAATATTGTTTTCTTTTCTTTTTCATCCATATTGTTAACATGGCAGCGTGCTTTAAAGGTATGTTATTATTACCACTTACCAGGATTTGCAATGAATTTACTTCAGTTGATGCTATTAAAATTTCTAAATATATTTCTTTTACCATTTAACCTTGTAGATAAAGAGGCGTGTCTTAGGGGAGGCTCATCCAGACTATGCTGACACCATGTATCATCTGGGAACAGTAATGCCACAGTTTCCGCTCCACTTCATCTTTATATAATCTTGATGGTCGGCAGAAAAGTTTATTTCCTGTTACACCCCATGTTTGGGGCACAATAGGCCAATGCTTTAATGTTGGTTACAAACATATTATAACCAGTCTAAAATGGAGTCCACCCAAAATTATGGAGAATAGGGCAACGTTACAACTGAGTAAACAAGTGGAACCAGATACAAAGCTACCCTGTAGCTAGGGCTGGCAAAATGGTTAAAAAACAAGCAACCATTTGATCCTACTCATTAGACATGTTGGATAACTGACTTTCTAAAAATGGATCAAATATGGACGTTATCCATATTATACACTAAAAAATGGATATCCTCTGCTTGTTATTTTTCATGAGTTCTTGCTTTCTGGGAGGCTAAGCTTATTTTAGCTTTTAGCTTGTGTTCTCAACTGAATATTCCTGAAACCTCGGATAATATGGATATCCATATTATCCGTCGGTTAACCCATTTTTTATCCGTGCTTTTGTTTAACCCGTTTTCGACCCGCCCATATCCATCCGACCCACACGTTTGCGACTCCTACCTGTAGCTATTAAACAATTAACAAGAGGGATACACAATTTTTTTCATGGACTTGATTACTTGACTATCTTTCTCTCTATGTCCTGTTAGGATTTAGGTCTATTGCACAATGGCTGGAATAATGCATTCTATCTGTTTCCATATAAAATCAAGAAAATAAAGACATCTTGTTGCAAAATGAAAAAACAAAAAGACAGGGAAAAAAGGCTACCAACTGAATGTCCTTAGTCAAGCTACCATGTTACCATTCGACACAGATGGAAGATCTCTAGCCATTAGCCAATCCTATTCTTCTCCTACAACTATATGTATTTCATTCGTTCAAGTTCTGTTTTATCTTTAGCTTCTTATTCTAGTAAAATCTTATATGCATCTAAAGCTTTTGGCTTGTGCATTTTACATTTAATGGCTGACTTTTTTCCTGTGTGTATGCTTAATGTGTCCTCTCTTTCACTTAATCCTTTTTTTGATAGCTTTTCCTTTTCGGTCACCCTAGTTATTTAGCTGTTAGCATCTACGTTTATATGCTTTTGGCTAAATTGAAAATGTAGACAAAAGTAAATTTTGATACTATAGTGCATATAATTTCTAGTGCCTCTTCCAAAAATTGAAACCTCTTCTGCTGATGGGCAGTCTTTTCTTGTGTAGTCTGTCATTACTTTGACTGACAAGAGAATCCCACTTCACTTTCAGGTGTTGTATCTTCAGGGAAAATACAAGGATTCAGAGGCTCTGGTTCGCGATTCTATTCGGATTTTGGAGGTCCCTAAATTTGTTACACATGCTAATTGTGGGTTTTCTATAATGGCACAATCTGTGTTTCTGTTCTTACGATTTTGTTTACCATTGTAGGATGTTGGTCAAGGTGAATCAATGATATGTACCAAGAGGATGCGACAGCTAGCTGAGGTTGTGCTTCCATGCTTTTTTTCATTTGTGCCAAGTTTATGCAAACGTTGCTTGTGCATAGAGTAAAAACCATTGAGGTTACTCTCGCTAGGTACAGTTGATCTAGCTTATGGTTGTCCCATATGAAGGAACAGAACACTATTTCTATAACAGACAATTTTGGGTCAATTCTATGTGATTGAGACTTAAAACTTTATGTTACTTTTGTGGTGGACAAGGAAAGGATACTACAGAAGATTGACTAAATGCTGCTATCTGAATATGTCCTCCTAACAGCTATGCATGTACTTATTCTGGAAAAGACTTATTCAAGCATAGGCCCTTCTTTGGACCCTGCTAACGCGGGATTCTTTGTGCACCGGGCTGCCCTTTTTTTACTTATTCAAGCATAGAAAGAGCAAAACGACCTGGTAACCGTGGGCAGACTCAAAGCTTTAGGTACGGGTTCCCGGGAACCCAGTAGCTTTTGCTCATACTCTATATATGTATCAAAAATTCCATTAAAAATTTATAAATATTTGACTGTGAACCTATCATTATAAATTGATTTGTGATTACTCGAGGAAACCATAAACTTTAAATCTTGGATCCGCCTCTTAGTGGTAACACAAACTAGATATTTTCCTTCTGTTTCCCGAGTCATTATTTCTTTTAAGGACATCTGACGATGTTGCTTTTCTTTAGGCTGTCGATATCTCTTTTTTCGTCCTTTACTCATATCATACCATGTCTTAGTATTGCTCAGTTCAAGATGTGTAACTGAAAAGATCTGCCTGCTTTTGTCTGTCACAAAATGATGAATTACTTGGTAAAGTTGGCTTACAATCTGTTCTCCTGTATAGATATATATTAAATCTGACCGGCTCGAAGAGGCTGAGAATGTGCTGAGAAAGATCCTGCATATTATGGAATTAGCAAAGGTCTACAAACTTCTCTTTTTCCCCCCTTGGAATAACTTTCTTCTTTCAATCTGTTTTAGAAATGCTTACCTAAAGTTATACTTCTAGTTCGTATTATCCGTTTGGGGTGCTGACATCTTCATTTTTTAATTGGTAGCTTAGCATGCATATTACTGATTAAACTTTGTTTTTATAGATGTTAAAAGTGTAAAAACAAATTTAAAATTTCCTTTAATCAACATTAAACTGCCAATTTGAAAACTTGATTCCCTTCTAGTTTTCAGTTTTCAGCAATTGTCAAAGCTGCTTAAGCTAACAAATTCCCTTTTGGTACGGCCAGATTATTGGCCATGTTTATGAATGAAAATAAGTTTACCTGATCAAAAAAACAAAAAACAAAAAACAAATTCCTTTTGATTGGTAAAATAGCATGATCACAATGCACACATATCCTAATGCTTTCAGATTTATCAACTCATGATCTTAACCAAAAGGCCGAGAAAGGTAATTTGATTTAATTACTCGTAAGGGCAAAACTGTGACTGCAAATTTTACTCATGCCAAACCTCCCCTCCAAGTTTTCCTGTCTGAAGATGCTTATGCTGATCAGACAAAATAAAAAATGACAGGACCTCTAGCAAGTATTCTGGTTATATTTGTGCTTCTTTCCGTTTAAAGCCTCCAGAATTCAAAGTTGGGCCAAAGTCATGGAACTCTAATGGATATTCTTGCCTTTTTTTTATCCAGATCTCTTTGCTCTATATCCATACTCATTTTTCTCATATGTTGTTACTCATATCTTACAGGGTTGGACTTCTTTAGAGACTGTAATTGCAGCTGAGCGCCTGGCCTTGACCCTTCAGTCGCTAGGAAACTTGAAAGAAGCTCAAGAGCTTTTAGAGAGGTTAATCATGTACCCTAATTAATTACTTAGTAAGAAGGATGCTTTTAAGATTCTTATTAGGAGTGGCAAATGAGCGGGTTGTATCAGATATGGGTGGGTCGAAAATGGGTTAAATAGAAACGGATAAAATATCTGTCCCGCCCATATTTAACACGGATAAAAAATGGGTTAATCGACAGATAATATGGATATCCATATTATTCACAGTTTCCGAAATAGTTAGGTGAGAAAAACAACAACAACATACCCCGTGTATTCCCATAGGTGGGGTCTGAGGAGGGTAGGGTGTACGCAGACCTTACCCCTACCTCGTGGAGATAGAGAGGTTTCCGAAAGACTCTCAACTCAAGGAACGCGTAACAAAGCAGTTTGAAAAAGAACATACAGAAGTAAATAAGGCATAAAAATTAATAGGGAGAGTGTAACATAGCATTCAGAACTCATGAAAATAAGTTTAGACTCCCAGAAAGCAAGAGCTCATGAAAAATAACAAGCGGACAAATGTGTATTGATAATATGGATATCCATATTATCCATCTGGATATCCACTTTTAGTGGATAATATGGATAATATCCATATGTGATCCATTTCTAAAATGTAGTTATCCTACCAATGTCTAATGGGTTGGATTGGATGGTTATTTGTTTTTTAAACCATGTTGCCATCTCTAATTTTGATCAAGCATGACATGATATAATTTTGGAGCAGGTGTCTTGACGCCCGACAAGCTTTACTCCCCGAAGACCACATTCAGGTTTTTCCCTCTAAATCCTCAACATCATACAAGCAATTCAAGATGATTATAGTATCTGTTGATTTACAACTATGAATTCTATGTAATTTCCCTTATTTCATTCTTCATTGATAGATTGCTGCAAATTTGTTACATATTGCTAGAGTAAAAATGCTCGACTCCAACAAGCTCCAGAAAAGTAATATTTATCAAGCAAGAACTGAGCTTGATATGGCAAAAGATCTTTTAAGAAAGTCGATAAGGTATTTATTAGTCTTACCTTAAGTTTTGTTTTATATTTTCGTCATACATCTGTCCGTTTAATAATTTTGATGTTAATATCATCTCTTGAGTAATTAATTTTTTTTTTGTCAAAGTTCAATTTTGAAACATCTCTTGCTTTGTTGGTATTCTTTGAGATTTATTTTTCTGTTTTTGAGATTCAACATATATTATGCTTAAATTTTATAAAAATGGAGCAGTACCTGTTCTGTTGAGTGAACGTGCATACTACACCTTAATCCCAAGCGAAATTGACTTGTTTTACACTTACAAATCTCCAAAAAAAATCTGCAACCTTCCCAAAACATTTTTCTCCAAAACAAATTTTAAAAGCCTTTCTCCAAAGGAGGCACTCTTTCCTTTGCAAACTGGTCCCACAAGCTTGTACATTATCAATATTGGTCACATCATGACAACTTTCCTTAGTCTATTGTTTTTTCATAATTGTTGATTGTAGCGTGTCTCGGGGAAACTTGGTGCCTTCCATGAAAGAGAAAGGCAATAAACAGTCTTATGGAGCATCTATAACAACAGTAAGGAGCAAGCAATCAGCACTGATGATCCTGGTCAGTTTCCATCATTGATTTTTTGTGAAGTGAAATAGCCATTTAATTGTTGTCCTCTGCTAACTTCCGTGTTATTTAAGCAATCCAACCAACTTTTTGTTTAAGATGTTAAAATCATTAGATCCTTTATCATTTTTGTTTTTCTGAAGTAGAAGGCATATGACATATGGCACTCCTGTATTTGGATGAAATAACATACAACTATAGTTTTTTAATCCAAAAAAAAAGAGCATACAGCTATAGTTTAAAACTAGCCAAAGACGCCTTCTTGTTGGGTCCATGTCTTGTAGTAAGCAGGTTGTATCAAGTTGTCTTCCAATCCTCTCAAATTTTTTCTAATTTCTTACATATCCTATTACCTTCAAAGTATACGGTTTATAAAACGGATTTAGGATTTGAATGTTGGATAAATATGCATCATAACGATTTAGAGTTTCTTCTCTTAAATGGGAAAGAGATCCACTGGTATTCTATTCACGGACAAACATTTCAATTGACATATTCTTTTAATCCGATACAACAACTACAAGTGTGTTCGGTATGAAGGAAAATGTTTTCTTGGAAAATATGTGGGTTTCTTTCTTATTTTCTTGTGTTCGATATGTAAGCAAAAAATATTATCCTAAAAGCATTTGTATATAATTTAGACAAATACTATGGGAGGTGGGGTGGGGGTGGGGGTGGTGGGGATGCGGATGGGGGCTATGGGGTTGGGGTGAAGATGAGGTGTGTTTGAGGGTGGAGAAGACACAATCAATGTGGAATGACACTTGTGGAACTTGTTTTTCCTAATTCCACTAGGGAAATCATTTTTCTCATTTTTAAGGAACTTGTTTTCCTAGAGAAAAAGTTTTCAAAAAATTTTGACCAACCGAACATGGAAAAATTGGAAATATTTTCCTCCATACCCAATCCTCCCGTCTCAAGCCTTTTGGGTCGGCTATATGAATCCTCAATATCCATGTCACTCTACTAGACCCGTCTTAATCTAATAATCAATAATTTTTTTTTCTGTGTCTAACACAAACAGCATGTGTCCGTAGTGTACCCCTAAACCTCGAGGACATAAGGAAACCTCTTTGTTCGCTGGACAGCAGTTCTTTGTTCACAAGATTAGGCATTCCGAGAAAGAACTCAGGACTTCAACTGAATGAAGCATTAAAAGCATAACAACAATTAGACAAAAAAGGGTGCCAACAACCTATTTGGATGGGCAAATAAAGGTTGTTCTGGGATTTATTCAGATTTTGCTGTCTTTTGAGTTAGTGACCTGACTTTTAGTTATTGGTTTTGGTATGGAATGTTCAGTATAATATGTAGCCTTCCTTGCTTTCACGTGTAAATGAAGTTTCATATTTCATTTCAAGCTTGTTGCCCTCTCTAAAAGAGGATATAGAAGAGACACTTTTAAACTACTTTGGTGTTTTTCTGATAGAAACAACTTGTTTGGTGTAAATGATGTAGGTTTTCTTCATCATCTGCTATTTTAATTACTGGTGTTGATTTCAGTATATTTTGCCCCCACTATTTGGAAAAAGAGTGATAAGGGAGGGATAGCCTAGCGGTAAAGATTTTTCACCTCCAATCATTATGTTGAGGTGAAAAGTCACCAAGGGAGAACAGCGGGAAAGGGGCATTGCTCGGCTCCTGGGTAGGGGATTTGAGATTTGGAGTTTCACTATATCAGGGAAAAAGAAGTATTTGCAAAAAGACTAATCAATTCGACCTAGTATAATTTGTTAACTTAGTAGCTTTAGTTGCACTATTGAATTGATATTCTGAATTTCTAGAGGGGCTAAATAGATAGTTTTACTTAGGTTTTCCTGCTATCTTTGGGGGATATCTATTAGATCTCCTCACTCATGAGGTCCTGCTGACCTCTTAAGACCGCATTGCTCTACCAAGGAATCGTAACACAGGACTGATGTTTGTGTTTTTTTGAGTAAATGTCCAGGCATCTACAGAAATTCCTAGAATTTGGAGAATGTGTTCATCCCTTTCTGCCTTTGTACTGTGGCTTAACTGACTGATCACTATGGCCCTTTTAATTAAAATTCTCCTCTTTTAAATTAGCTTTATTGTGCATTTTTCTGCAGTTGCAATCACTTAATGCTCTTTCATTGTTGGAGATGACAAAGTCGGAGCTTGAAGAATCAAAGGTGGGTTATACCTTGGTGACTTTCATTGACAATCCTTTCTGTTTCTCTGGGATGTTTCAAATATGATAAAACTGTTTTGATTGCGCCTTCTACTGAAACAGGATCCTTATAACTCTGAGGCTGAGAATGCTCTTCGTGAATGCCTTTCTGCATATAAGGAGGTATGAGAACATTGAGAAGTTTAATTTTACATCAGCCAGCAAGTTTCCAATTGTTATTTAGAATCATGGGTGCTTTAATCAGGTTTCTGATTAGCTTAATGATCTGTAATTGAGTTTGTTATCATGATTTTGTGGCTTGACGGGTTATTACCTTTTCTTCTTGGTTCTTGCACCACATGAGAGCAATACACCAAATATATAGTCCTAAGGATAGCGTAATTGAGTGTACAACTATCTTGGAATCTCGTGTCAAGTACTTTTTTACTTCTAGTGGACGTAACATATACAATGTATATTCTCTCTTATAGTTTAATTCTTTGTTTGCTTGTGCAGTTTGTAACTGAGAAGTCATTGTCTGATGCTCCTGGAGTAAAAGCTGAATACCTCTTGTGCCTGAAGCATCTTGTTGACCTTATAAGCGATAACAAAACCTTAAGCAAAGATCAATCTGGGAATGCTTCTTTACAAGAGTTGAAAGATGAAATTAAGCGCGTAGAAGTTGAACTCTCGACAAAAGGAAGGCGTAGAAGTTAGCAACTGGATGAAATATCCTTTTCAGATAAGTGGAAAATCAGTCCAGAGATGAAATATAAAGATTGATCAAACCAGTAGCCGACATGGATATACACTAACTTATTTGTAGAGAAAAGAAAAATAAAACGGGAAAGGGAAAAAACTGAAGTTGGTGTGCTGTGATTTGACTGTAAAATGCTATATTTAAATAAAATTATACAGCAAACAGAGTTATTAAGTAATTATTTTCTCAAAACATCTTTTAGCTTTCTTTTCAATATTCTTAGTACCTTACCGTTTTTTTGCTGCTAAAAATATGGTGCTATATGTGTCCAGGAGTTCCTAATATGTTCCATTACTGTTGAGCTCGTTGAATGGGGCTTGCCTAGTGCGGATTATTTCTCTTGTGTGGTTTGCGGGCTATTGCACATGAATGAAGTTTACCTTGTGTGCATCCGAAAGATAGCAGTTATGGGTTCCCGTGTCATAAAAAAGAAAAAGTTTCATTACTGTATAAATTTACACTTAATTGATTTTCAGATATCATTTGAATAAACTTTTACTGCCGCAAGGAGGAAACTTTGACGAGTGAACGAAATTTTGCAATATATAGTACACAACACTATACAGACAATACTACTTCAAATAATAGTAGAAACCACATGAGAACAACATGCAACAACGCTGATTACCTATTATTATGTGTAAAAGCACATGTCAAAATTAATTTCCAAGAAACTGCAAAAATTACTTACAAAAATATTTTTTACATAAGAACTGGTCATTGAAATAGTAGCGGATTCAGAATTCATGAAAACAGTGTCAAAATTACGTAATTATTTGGCAAAATCAGCCAAGTTCTTTTCTTTATCGTGTTTTTAGAGAGTATTTGATGGATTTGAGTGTTTGTGAAAAAAGGTACTCACCCCGTTCCAATTTATGTGATGTAGTTTGGCTGGACACAAAGTTTAAGAAATAAAGAATTTTTTTTGAATCTTGTGGTCTAAAACAAGATAAAGATATTTATGTGGTTATAAATCATCCCGTTAATCGCGAAATGTAAAGTTTAAAGTTAAATTGTTGTCAAATAAGGAAATGTATCAATTCTTTTTGGAACGAACTAAAAATGAAAGTGTATCAAATAAATTGAGATAAAGGGAGTATGAAATTGTTTGAAAAAGAATAATGAAAAGAAATTAATTTCATATGCCAGAATTAGAATGATAGAAATATGAAAAGTTATACATACTAAGGTAATGTAACAATTTTTTTTGGAAAAGCAGCACATGGATGAGGGATTGTTTTGTAATTAGCTACTCCATATTCTTTCTCTCTATATATATTAGGAATTTGGTTTTCGCCCACTCTCTCGTCTCTCTATTACGTTCACACAACTACAATCACTTCTCTTATTCATCAAATCCAAGGTTTAATTATTTTCCTTTATAAAAAAAAACATATTTAAATTACTATGACAATGTTGCTGTGATGGATCTAAATTTGTCAATTGTTTGCTAAAATTGTGTAGTCCGACGGTTAGGATAATTGTCTTTCGACTCCCGACACCGGCAGATACATTTGTTATGTTTCCTTGAATTACTTGTTCTTATGCCGAGAGTACTGGAAACAACCTCTGTGCCCTTTCAAAGAAAGGGCAAAGTCTGCGTGTATTTTACTTTTTTCAAATCCCACTTTGTTATTTGGATTACTTCTGATGGTTTTAATTTGTTACATTGTGTGATTTAGACCTGCATACCTTCATAATGTATATATTATTATTAGAATAATCTTATCCCTTAGTTATTTACATCTTTGTTTAGTATCTCACCTATGATCAGTATATATAAATTATATAGAAAAAATATATTCACGTATGATGTATTTTACACATTACCAAAATATTTGACTAATTATTTGTGCATAGTTGATTTATACAATCTTTCTAAGGAATACAAAATTTTGTCTAAATTCAAAGATTAAGTTTTTTTTCATATATATAGTATATTTTAATTAGTTGCAAGATCAAAACGGGGGAGAAGTCTTTCCTTTTCCCTGATTCTTAAAAGCTATTAATTCCTGCTTTTTCCTCTCGCATCAACTCAGTTTTAAATTACTAATTCATTTATCTTTCGAACTAAAATTAAAATGGTTATTTTTTTCTTAAATGATTATGTCGGGTGGATGAATTGTACATTGGGAATAATTTTTACGTCATCTGCCCCAATAATAATATATAGTGCACTCTGTCTTCTTAGTTTCTATTTATTATAATTCCCAGTTATCGAACACGTGTGTTGCATGTGTATTCTAACTAATCAGTACAAACATTTTAAAATGATATAATATTGGATAAGTGTGCGATGAGTTATATAAAATTTGAAGGAAAAAAATACAAGTTCAAGTTAGAATTTATTCATCTTTTGAAAAAAAAAAGGGAAGCAAAAGTAAGGAAAATATATTTTTCTATTTTCTCTTGTTTGGTTGCACTAAATCTTGTAAAATATATTTCTCTATAAAAATATTTTCTTAATAATAGGAGAAAATATATTTCTTAAAAAATTAACGAGAATTATTTTTCGGATCAATTAAACATGCCAGCGCATCTCCTACTCACCTCCTATTCCACCCCACCCACCTCCCCTTACCACTAACCCTCCCCTTACCCTGCTTTGAATATATACAAATGCTCTTGAAAATCACATTTTCAACTTGCGTACCAAAAACAACAACAACAACAACAACAACAACAACAACAACAACAACAACATACTCAGTGAAATCCCACAAAGTGGGGTCGGGGAGGGTAGATTGTATGCACACCTTACCTTTACCTTGGGAGGTAGAAAAACTATTTCCGGTAGACCCTTGGCACAAGGACAAACAATTCAAAGCAGTAGACAAAGCTATGAAAAAATACTATAAACAACACTACGATAATAAATACAAGAAATAACAGATAATAGCAGAAATAAAAGAACAAGAAACTATAGGAGTAACACTACAACTACTAGTATGAAATGATAAGTAAAAGAATAATCAACTACTACTCTAATCGGTGTCCTCCACAACCTCCTATCTAAGGTCTATGTCTTTGGTAAGCTGGACCTGCGTCATGTCTTGTTAATTACATCTCCCCAATACTTCTTCGGCCTACCTCTACCTCTTTTGAAACCGTCCATAGCCAACCTCCGCACTGGGGCATTCGTGCCTCTCCTATATGCATGCCCGAACCATCTCTAGCTTGCTTCCTGCAACTTATCCTCCACCGAGGCTACTCCTACCTTGTCCTGAATATCTTCATTCTAATTCTATCCCTCCTAATATGCCCACACATCCATCGCAACATCCTCATTTCGCAAATTTTACATATTTTGAATGTGAGAGTTCTTGACTGGCCAACACTCCGCCCCATTCAACATAGTCGGTCTAACTACAACTTTGTAAAACTTACCTTTAAATTTTAGTGGTACCTTCTTATCATACAAGACTCCGAATGCGAGCCTCCATTTCATCCACTCTGTACCAAAAACAATAATATTAATAAAAAGATCATTGTCTTCCAAAAAATATTTTATTGAAAAATATTTTTAGTTGTACCACACATCCTAACACTATAAAGAGTTCTAACTGCCTTTCAGAAAAATAGTTTTCTCTCCTTTTTAGCTCATTAACTGTAAAGAATGGATCTTGGGCATAACTCAACCCCAAAAGCTAGCTTATAGGGTAAGGATTGTCCAAGTCCATATAAAAAGTCCATGTTCTCATTCCATATTCGATGTGAGACTTTTAACACTCCCCGCACGTCCAGACCTCGTTAACTGGAGCGTGAACAATATAATTTGGGAGAAATCAGTGAACAAAGAATTGGAATGGACCTGGTTCTGATATCATGTTAGATTGTATTAATCTCCCATTGAGGAGTCTCTCATTAATACAAATATATATAGTGTGTACAATGTGGAATCCTAATACAATAGGGATCTTATATCTGTCATAATTATACAACACTAAATATTATAAAATATATGGACTATATTTGGTTGTACACGTTAATACACCCCCTCAATCGGAGCGGGAGGAGGCCGAACGCTAAGACTGGATTTGAAGTTGAGGAATAGCTGTCTAGAAAGACCTTTCATGAAGATATCCGCACACTAATACGAAGAAGGAACATGCAACACCCTAACATGACTGAGAGCAACCTTCTCACGAACAAAGTGTATATCCATCTCAATGTGCTTGGTTCACTGATTCTGAACCGGATTATAAGATAAATATATAACGGATATGTTATCACAGTAAACCAAAGACGCCTTACGCAAGGGACACTGAAGCTCCAAAAGAAGGTTTCGAAGCCAACAGATCTCAACAACAACATTTGCAATGCCTCTATACTCTACTTCTGCACTCGAACGGGATAAGGTGGCTTGCCTCTTGGCAGATCATGAAATAAGATTATCATCTTAGAACACACAGTAGCCGGAGGTGGAGCGTCGCGTGTCCGAACAACCTGCCCAATCAACATCCGTATATGATAACAATCTGGTTGGTGTTGAGGGGTATAAGTGTAATCCATAATCAAGTGTGCCCTTAACGTATCGAATGATACGCTTAAGGGCAGTAAAATGAGACTTTCTGGGCATGCATGAATAAGCACACCTGCTGAACGACATAAGAAATGTCAGGCCTGGCGAAAGTAAGATACCGTAATGCACTTGCCAGGCTCCTGTAGAGAGTGGGATCGGACACTGGATCGCCATCAACAACACTAAGCTTTGATTTAGAGTCAACCGAAGTGGACATGATCTTGTTGTTCGCCTAGCCATGTACACTATATCCTCTGCATACTTGCGCTGACACAAAAATATAGTATCTGCAGAACGAGTCACTCATATCCCCAAAAAATAGCTCAACTTCCCCAAGTCAGTAATAGCAAATTCGGTTTTAAGCAATGCAATGATCTCATTTTTCAACAAATTAGAGAAGGCAGTAAGCAAAATGTTATCCACATATAACAATAAATAAGCAATGGTACTACCTCGATGAAAAATAAATAGAGAATTATCACACTTGCTACATACGAACCCAATTTTCATAATGTACTGTGCAAATAGATCATACCACGCTCGAGGGGCCTATTTCAAACTATAGAGTGACTTACGAAGACGACATATATACTGAGGGGTTGCTGGATGGACAAAACCAGACGGCTGGTGCATATAAACAGTTTCTTTCAGATCCCTATGTTGAAACACATTTTTCACATCAAGCTGATGAATTGGCCAATGCTTACCCATAACAATACTCAGAACAATGCGAATAGTAGTCAGTTTAACAACCGGACTAAACGTCTCACCATAATCAATACCCTCCTGCTGATTTGTGCCATTAGCCACAAGTCTGGCCTTATATCTCTCTAAATCACCACTGTCTCTATATTTGTGATAAAAAGCCACATGCATCGGATCAGATTCACCCCTTCCGGTCTAGGAACCAAATCCCAAGTGTGTTGTTTTGTGAAAGCATTAAATTCCTCACGCATGGCCGCATTCCAATTGGGGTCTTGTTTGGCTAATTTTGGGATTTTGGGAATTGGGGAGATAGTTTGTGTGGATAGGTTAAAATGGACTTTGGATTTAAAAATCTCATCTTGTGCACGGATTTCCATACGGTGTGTAGGGACATAGGTGGGTTGTGAAATATTGTGGGGAGTCGGGCCGAGGGTAGGGGAGGCAGTAATGTCATCGGGTGGGGGTCTGGATTTGGGCGATGGGTTTTGGAGGATGCCCGATGGTGTTAGGTGACCGAGCAGGGTTGGAAGGGGTCGAAAATCTGGACAGATGATCCGATGATGGTGATAGGGTGTTGTTCTGGGTCTGAGTACAGCGACGGTTAGGGGTGCCGGAATAGGAACTGTTGCGGTGAGGGGGTGAGGTTTCTGGAATGACGACATTGGGTGGTGGAGACACAACGATATTTGGTTGCAGGTGCCGGTAGCTGGGAGGAATTGTGGCGGGATGCAATAGAGACGGTTCTAGTCTATTACCGACCTCGAAGGTGGCAATCGATGGTGACCGAGGTTGGTATCGACTGTCGTGTGTCGGGTTGGTCCGCCAGAGAGCAGAGTGCAGGGGAGGCGGTGCTAGGGTGGAGGGTTGCCGGCGAAAAGAAGGGGGTTTGGGCAGAGATGTCGGCGGCGGACTGTAATGGTGACATAACAGTAGCAGTAGGCCGTGATGGAACTGTACCGTCATGGCGGAGTAAGTTGCTGACAATGGGGGATATTTCAGACTCGTCTAGAAAATTGTAATCTGTGTTTCAGAAAATTTGGATGTTTGCAAACGGAAAGATTGCTTCATTAAACGTGATATGATGAGACACGATGATTTTATGGGAAGTAACACAAATATCCTCATAATTATAAAACACTAAATATTACTAAATATATGGACTATATTTGGCTGTACACGTTATACACGTTAATATTAACTACACTTACACACTATATTTTTCACTTATTTTCTCTCTTCTCTAGGTGTTGAACAGTCCAAATATTTACCTTAAAGCTGAATCATACATAAGGTTATTTCATATCAATCTATAACCCCAAGTTTTGGTAAGCTTCAAAACTACGTATTTCCATTTAATTGGTGTGGGGTGGTAGAGATAGGGGCAAGGGGTGGTGGGGAATGGGGTTAGGGGTGGTGGGGATGGGGCTAGGGGTATGGGGGTGGTGGGGATGGGGGCTATGGAGTTGGGACTAGGTGTGTTGGAGGGAGGGTATTAGATAATTAGCGTGGATTGCAGGGCCTAAAGCCAAACTTCAAATAGAGGTCCTAATATTTTTAAAGAAAAGATTGTCAAATATATTTTTATTTAAAGTCTATTTTATAGCTTTTTTAGATGTGAAGATTTGTTCTAATAATTTCTTCTCAATTGATAATAGAGCTAATCTCTTCAATCTCTCTTGAGACATTATTGATATTGGATAAGATTTTATCAATTTTATTTTTGAAAAGCTTCATTCGGTTGAGACAACAATTTATATATAATATACATTTTAAAGGAAAAAATGGGGCCCCAAATAAATTGGAGCCCCAAGCCATTGCTTTATTGGCCTTGTAGTCGAGCCTCCCCTAGCGGATTGACACTTATGAAACTTGTTTTTCCTACTTTACTAGGAAAGTCATTTTTCTTATTTTTAATGAAATGAACGTGTTTTCCTAAAGAAAATATTTTTCAATTTTTTTGACCAACAACATGAGAAATTAGAAACTCCATACGAAACGCACCCTTAATGGAAGGTGTTCTTGCTGTGAGAATGCAAGTAATTGTTATTAAGCTATGTTACATGGATTTCTTTACTGGTAGTGGTATATATCCGGTATCGATATGTCAAGTATATTTTTCCCCTTCTAATTTGGTGTATTTTGAAAAATCTGCACGAAATATCCAAGCTGTTATCTGCCCGTTCAATATGTGTTATAACATTGATATTAAGAGGAGATAGTTGACTGATCTGATTTCAACTGTAATGCACCTTTATTTCTTATGTTGATTTGACCATGTGAATATCCATTCTGTCCAGATAGTTGAGATTGCTTACTTCATATTATTGTTTAGTTTCTATAGGTTGTTGGTGATTATTGTTGTAAGTTTCCCTTTCGTTCTTATGTTGATCTGACAATGTGAATAGCAATTTCGTATAATTTGGAGATTCTTACTTCATATTATTGCTTATTTTCCACAGGTATTGGTGATTAGTGTTATGTGATGCCTCCTAAGGGAAGAAAGCGTTCTCGAAGTTTACCTCCTGACGTCCTCAGCAACCTTCCCGATAATGTAATCGATGTCATTCTGATGTGTTTTCCTTGTAAAGATGCTGTGAGGACAAGCATCTTGTCGAAGAAATGGAGGTATCATTGGTGTAGGCTTACAAAGTTGACGCTTGATGAATCTCTTTGGGAAACACAAAAGGATTTATTGAATTACAAAGATTATCTACCAGCTTTTGTCCCTTCATGAAGGACCCATTACTAAGTTTACCCTAAACATTAATTTTCTAGAAGAAAGTTGTCCTACGATCGACAACTTCATTTATTTCCTCTCTAGAAATGATATTCAACATCTTGTTCTTCACCTTCCATGGAGAAAGCTATACAAATTGCCTTCTTCACTTTTCACATGTTCGCAACTGAGGCATCTAAATCTTCATAATTGCTCAATACATCATCCATCGACCTTTCAAGGATTTGATAAGTTAATCAGCCTGGACTATGTAGAGTCACAATTTCTGCTGAATTGCTGGGAAGTTTAATATCTCATTGCCCGTTGCTTGAGCAGTTGGTGCTGAATATCTCAGAAATTTTATACATAATCGAAATTGATGCCCCCATGCTGAGATCATTTGATTTCACAGGCGATATAAGTTCTATCTGCCTAAAGAATGCCCCTCGTCTGGTAAAAGTATCTCTGGCAGGTGACAATATGAGGGCAGATGATCTTGATTTTGCAAAGGTTTTCGAGTCTTGTTCTGCTCTTGAGCACCCCCTCTTGGACTTCTTTAATGGCAGGGTAAATGTTACTTCATGATTTCATTGTTATGCACTTTAGCGGATGGAATTTCTTTCGAGCTGACTCATATTGAATTTTGGTAAATTTTTCCTAGATCTTTGTTGAAGAATCATATGAAGCACCAACGAGGCTTCCCTTTGATCTTAGTGTGAAGCGATTTTACCTGCCTCACATTTATCTGGCGGACCCATATAAGCTCTCATTTGCTCTTTGCTTGATAAGAAGCTTCCCATATTTAGAATATCTCGAGATACAGGTTCTCGGTGTTTTGACTCTTTTCTTTCTTTTTTTCATATTTACCGGCTCTTTTCATACTTCTTAGTTCCTCAATAATATGAGAGTTGACTTCTTGTTATCTCTCTTAGGTTTACAGTGAAGCTGAAGATGATGATCGCATTCTAGAATCCCTTGAACTCGAACATTTCTCAGACGTGACATTTAATCACCTCAGGGAAGTTAAGCTAGTTTGCTTTGGAGGAACAACGCCTGAGTTGCAGCTTATCAAACTTTTGTTAGCCAAGTCCCCAGTATTGGTGAAAATGCTAATCGATACATGTGATTTAGATGATGAACCTCTTGAGACGAGATTAAAAATATTCGCTGAGGTATCAAGTTTTTTGCGTGCATTACCCGAAGCAGAAGTAGTCTATGATAAATTCAAGTACCAGATCACATATATTTAATCAGATCAGAACTTTGGCTGACATATTTTGTAAGTTAGAATTTAATAGAGAGAACGGTATGTCTATGTAGCAGTATAACACTGTGTTTTGCTTTGTGAATATCTGTTTGGCAACATGAGCATGTTTGTAATATATGTTTTGATCAGTTTGTTCTGTAATAACCTTGTCGTTACATGTTTAAGGATTTTCACATTTAGTGCCTGCTCATGAATTCACACACACGAATTCACACGGTGGTTGTAATTTTTCAAAATTTTTCTATGTGATGGTGTTCGCAGCTTGTTATATTAGGTGCAAAGTTGATCCAATTTTCTGTTTCTTGTTTGGCAGAAGTTAAAATCTTTTTTTTGTGGATCAGGTAGATGCTTCTCTTTAGACCGATAGATGGTTTATCAATGAATGAGACATTAGAATTAAACTGTGTTTCTGTCAAATAAAAGGGGTGATGAGTGTTGGCTTGAACAAAATCTCACCTTAGAAGTTGAAAAAAAAGAGGGGTGATGAGTGTTGGCTTGAACAAAATCTCACATTAGAAGTTGAAAAAAAAGAGTATGATACGTCTTTTAGAAAAAAAACAGTGATGCCCATGATTGGGCGGAGGGCGGGCCAAAGAGGACTGACAATCTTGTGAAGGAGTGCACATGACACCTTAAATGGATCTTATATCGGAATGAGAGATGAAAGTGAGGAACTTTATAAGGCAAAAACACTAACAACATACCCCATGAAATTCCACAACGTGGGGTCTGGGGAGGGTATAGTGTACGCAGACCTTACATCTACCTTGATAGGTAGATCGACTGTTTTCGAGAGACCCTCGGCTCAAGACAAATCATAAGCAAAAGCAAAAGCAAAAGCAAAAGCAAAAGCAAAAGCAAAAGCAAAATCAAGAGAAACGATCAGACCCGGTCAAAAAAATTTAAAGCAGTATGAAAATGCTGATATCAAAAGTGAATAAGTCATGCTAGCGCATTCTGTTTTTTTTTTGAAAAAGTAACCAGTAATTAGCACAGGTAGATAAGCTAAACAAAGTACACTAAAGGACAAATAGCAGCGAAAATCAAACTACATAAGACTATAAAACAATACTGCACCTATTAGTATGATAGGCTACGCGTACCTACAATAATAACACTACAACTACCAGTAAGTAGGACTACGCTCGACTACCTACTACCCTTCTACCCTAATATGTGTCCTCTACAACCCCCTATCTAAGGTTATGTCCTCAGTAAGTTGCACCAACGTCATATCCTGTCTAATCACCTCTTCCAATACTTCTTCGGCCTACCTTTACCCCTCCAGAACCCGTCCATAGCCAACCTCCGCACTGGGGCATTTGTGTCTCTCCTATGCACATGCCCAAACCATCTCAACCTCGCTTCCTACATCTTGTCCTCCACCGAGGCCACTCCTACTCTGTCCCGGATTGTATGCCCACATCCATCTATGCAACTTTCATTTTTTGGATGTGCGAAGTCTTGATTGGCCAACACGCCGCCCCATACAACATAGTCGGTCTAACCACCGCCCTATAGAACTTGCCTTTAAGTTTTGGTGGCGCCTTTTTGTCGCATAAGACTCCAAATGTGAGCCTCCATTTCATCCACCCTGCCCCAATATGATGTGTGATATCGTCATCAATCTCTCCATCCCCTTGGATAATAGATCTGAGGTACTTGAAGCTTCATTTCTTTGGAATGACCTGAGTACCAAGCCTCACCTCTACGCTTGTCTCAAGGTTTCTCCCGTTACTGAACTTGCACTCCAAGTATTCTGTCTTGGTCCTACTTAGCCTGAACCCTTTAGACTCCAGAGTCTGTCTCCAAACCTCCAGCTTAGCGTTTACTCCGCTGTGAGTCTCATCAATCAGGATTATGTCATCTGTGAATAACATACAACATGACACCTCCCCTTGAATTTGTCGCGTCAATCCATCTATCACCAAGGCAAATAAGAATGGGCTAAGAGTTGATCCCTGGTGCAACCTCATCATCACTAGAAAGTGCTCTGAGTCTCCTCCTATTGTCCGTACTTTGGTCTTGGCTCTATCATACATATCATTGATCGCCCTAGTGTACGCCACATGTACACCTCTAACCTCCAAACATCTCCATAGAACTTCCCTAGGGACTTTGTAAGGCATAACACAAAGTTACATAATATGCACGCTTTTAGACTCAGTGATGGTGTAGTTCAAGGGATAAATTTTGTGAGGCTTGTTGGGCAAAAATGGGCAATACATGTCATGTGGTTGTGTTATGGTAAAAATGTGCGTGCGTTGCTCAAAGAGGATAATGGTGCACCTAGTTAAAAAGTGTTTTAGGCTGTCTTAATCTAACAAACTGATGATATCATAGCCAATAATTCGTCTCGACGAGTATGAAGATGATAAGGAGTGGCTTTTCCGTTGAACAATCAGTTTACTACCTTTGCCCGCAAGCTATATGTAATTTTCAAGTCTTAAACTATCTGAAATGTCATTAGTTTGAGCTGTGAATTACTTAATTTTGTTTGTACAACATAAAACTATTTCATATTTGTTATAAATTAATTACCTTTAGTGACCATCCTTTTTCTTGTTTCATTAATCCTTATTCATATATAAGCTTTTCTGATACAAAATAAACTAATTCAAATTGATTAAACCATGAAAATAAATAAACATTAAGGAGGAGGATTAGTTTTTGAGCCGACAATTAAGCATAATCATGATTTCAAATGCAATTGAAAAGTAGCTACTTTTTATTGTAAAATAATAATTTGAACAAAAATAACTTTAACTAATACAAATACTCCAGCACACTGTATTTATTGAAGTTCGAAAATTTATTAGTATGTCAAATTTCATAAATGATTCATGAAGCTCAAACTTTCACTATGTGAGTAACATAGTTCTTTTACTATTACCTTAGTGAACATTTTTTTCCGTTCTTTCACCAATCCTTGTTTATACACAACCTTCTTTCATACAAAATGAGTCAATTCTAATAAGTCCAAAAGTTGAGTTTTTCTTTTCTTTTTCTTTGTAATTATAAACCATGAATGACTCATATATACTTAATTTCATCTCTAATTAGGTTCTCTACAACAACAACAGAAAAGATCAAATTAGTACAAGAAAATGAAGTACATAATCATTTTTACCCTTGAGGGAATCCTACAATATAGCTTAACTAAAATCAGATACCTTCTATACTTGTGCTCGAATAAGCAAACAACAACAACAACACACCCAGTATATTCTTATAAGTGGAATTTGAGGAAACGATGTGCTCGAATAAGTAGATCTTTCAAATATTATTTTTCAACTTCAATTTCAAATACTTTTGTTTTCTTTTCGAACTTCAACCAAATCATATCCAAACACTTACATAGGACTAAGCACCTCGAAAATGTTGAAGTTGCCTGAAATGTTTTTGAGCTGGTAAATTACCATCAATAGCTTCATCATTCTCCTTTTCATCTTTAAGTAATTTGAAGCTTTCAGAATCATCACATAAAACATTGAAAATGATGTTTAGAACATAGCCCAAAATTGGAATTAAAGAAAAAATAGCTGCAGTGTGTTGTAAACTCATAGTTGTAGACGAGAAATATAAGAGGGTTTTGTATGAAGAAATTAGAAAGTGAGACACAAATTATGCAAGTGATATTCTTGGAATTAATATAGAGAGAATTTATAAGGTGCTAAATATATAGTAGAAAGATGGTGGGACCTGTGATCTTGAAATAAAATTACATTTTCTTGGCACCCAAGTAGAATGTCTAGTCATTTTGTCATTTTTCTTTTCCTTTTTGCAAGAATAAAAAAATCTAGACGTCTTTAATTGACCCCACTCAAGATTTTATTTGGAAATTATTATACTTCGATAATAAAAAAATCTCCGAGGGTTAATAGCACACAGGTCAAAACTCGATGGATAATGTATATATCGTCTACTCCTCTTAAATTAATAGTATTATACTTTTGAATATTGTGAGAATCCAATCTGAATCTAGCATAGTAAGATTGATCATTGAACTCAATTTATTTGATTATTACAAAAGGGCAATAATGATGACCATGATCCAATGAGGTACCTCATGTGTGCGGTTAAACCCGAATGAGGGAATGGTAAAATAAGTGTGATTAGGGGGGAAAGTGACATCCAATACTACTAAACAAAATTAAAATTAGCGACAGATAAATTCTGTAGCTAATAATAAAATTCGTGACTAATTATATTTAGCGACAAATTATCATAAAATTTAATTAGCTACATATGAATAATTTAACAACGAATTAGCAAGAAAGTTTATAGCTAATTTTTTTTTGTAGTGCAATTCAAAAAATTTAAAAATCAATTAGGATATACTTTTGCTAAAATAATATAAAAGTGTGTCTCGTCAGATTAATTAAAATATTTACATCATCAGGTTACCTAAAAAGTATTGCAAATAACTTTATTTAATTAGCATTAACATATGAAAACTTAGAATGAATATATAATTTATTGTAGCAGGTTAAATAATATTGACGTGTAACATTTTTTAAGCTATTAGTATTTAGTGTATAACTTTTTAATATTGGTGGAGCCAATGTATAAGAACCTTAATTTAAAATTGTTTAACATAGACGGAGTTAGTGCATGTCTTGCATCAATATATGTAGGGGTGGAAAAAAAATCCGGAGAATCGAAAAAATCGAACCGAGAAAAAAACTAAATTTTTGAAAAATAGAACCGAATCAGGATTTAGTGATTTGGTTCGATTTTTAAATTTTGGAACCGAATCGAATTATTCTTATTTTTATTTTAGGCTACTACTGTCTCTTGAATCATAGCCATTGAAGTCAATCTATGAAGTTTTTATGGAAGTCGAATGCGGCATGAACTTGATTAACATATCACGGAAAGATTGACATAAAATGTAGGGAGAGAAAGTAGTTGTAAATTGGTGAAACTTTAAATGGTCATAACTCTGCGCTTGGATGTCCGTTTTACCCGATTTTTTTTATTTTGGGTATTTTTTCGAGATGGGGCTGGCCCAAACTGCCACAAGGCGGTTTGGCGCAACCAATTTTTACGAAAACGTCTGTTTTCCCAATCAATTTGTGTTTTCCCCCAAGTCGGTTTCTAATTTTCCTTTTTCTTTAGTAAACATCTCACGATACACAATAGATTTCAACGTCGAAATTTCATGGTAGTGTAGGTGTGAATGTCAATTTCAGTTTTGGAAATTCATTTTTTTTTTAAAAATAAAAAATTCCTCGACCCGCCCCGCCCTGCCCCACTAGAAAAAACCGATATAATTCGATACGTTCGGCAATATAAACCGAACATATCATTTTTTTTAAAGTTGTATTCACTTTTTTAAAAAAAACTAATTTTTATTCGATTCATATTTTTCGGATACAAAATCAAACCGATATACGCTCACCCCTAAATATATGGACACGTCAATCTTTTCACCGAATTTAGGCAACAAAATCTATTCTGATTAGATACACATGTTATTCAATTATTCAGTCTCTTCATGTCTTGGCATCTTTAAACTTATCTCTTAAATAAGTTATGCTTAAGTTTATAAATTTTTGAACATCTATCCATTTTAGAATAACTTTAAATATGCGACATTTGAAATTTTATATGATTTAATTTCAGATATTTTTGTCGATTTAAATATGCGATTTAGCATATTATGCACGTGTGAAGAGACAAAGTCTCCAGCATGCGGAACACTAGTGTTTAATTCATTAAATATGGGTGGACGCACCTCCCCGCCAAAGACAAATTTCCAACAATCCCCTCTTGAAAGAGATGTTGGCGCACACACAAGGTGCCTACTTTCAGCAATCTTTCAGCGAAAAGATATTGCATCAGGAGAGGTAGCTTCTGCTTTGAACCTTCCCTAGTTGAATACCACCGGACTTACTTACTGCGCGGTGAACGTGATGTCTTGAACCGTCAGTGTTTAGTGTAAGCCAAGACAATGATATCAACATAATAACTCTCCTTATTCGTTTTCATTCTTATGGTTTTGTCCGTTGTAGCCGTGGACACACTTGGATTCTTAAGTGCGTTCATTTGAGGCGGCCTATCCTCGCACTTAAATAGGTGATCTCCTACAAGGTATCCTGCTATACCCCACTTCACGAGTGTTATGAATCATTAAAAGTTTCCCCAACCTTAACCTCAACCGTTTGAGGATCGTTTAAAGGTTTGGAAGCTTAACCTTTACCCACAATGCAGGTAGCACTTTAACGTCTATCGCGGGAACAACTTTGGATTCACGTTTCCCTACAGAAATCATCATCCGAGGTGCTCTTGCTTCCACCGAAACAACTTTGGACTACATGTGACCTGCGCATATCGCTCATTGTTTATGGGTGCACCATGATTTCAATCAGTTATATGATTCATATCCATTGGTGGCTTCAACGAGACTGTCAACTATCTCACAACTGAGTTTGGAGTTAGACCAGTCCGTTGGATGTCTTAGAAATCCAATTCCTAAGATGTCATATGTGATACTCATATCTTTCATATCGAGTCTTTGTTACAATATGACTTTCATTCTCAGACTGTTGGTCTTCCAACTGTTGACTTTCTAACTTCAGAGTCAATATTTATTGTGGTCAGATTCATTATTTCTGTTTTATCTGAAACTTCCAGGACCAAAATGTAAACATTTCAGGGACCAAAATGAAAGTTCAGAAAGAAGCCCAATAGTCCAGCAAACCAATTCTGATTCTCCCCTTCCAACTCTACGGTTATGAAGGTTGTTTCAACATCCATGCCACGGAAGACTGCAATGGCCTGGGATGTTAAGCTATTCACATGGAAGCACATGTACAAGTAGCCGAGGCCTTATACTCGTCAATAGATCCATCTTCTTTTTCATAACCCAAAGGTTCTTTTCCCGGAGGAAGATCAACCATTACACAAGTATGGTTCTATATGATGGAATCTATTTCTCTTTGTAGCTTCTTTCCAAATCAGCGCTTTTGGAGATGACAATTATTTGTTAATTGTCCATGGTTCCTTCTCAACCATACAAGCTAGAAGGACTGGAACAAGTCTGTGTCCCCTCTTTGCTCCGTCTCGGTTCAACATCTAGAATTCCCGAGTTCTGCAAATCTGGAATTTTCAGTTCCGGATAGACAACAACTTTCGAGTCCTGTAGATACGAAATGTCTAGTTCCGGACAGTCAGGCCCTCGCGGGTTCTTGTTAACCTCGAGCAATTACTCATTTTTCCTTTTCAAGGAAAGTTATCTTCAAAGAATTCAGCATTCTTTGACACCAAGAAGCGATAAACACTACTGTTATTTACAGATCCAATGGAAATTTACAGTCTTAGGTCCAACTTGACCTGTTTCGGTATTCCAACTTTTACCAAGCCACCCCATAACACAACATTTGTATGTGAATCCTTTCCATGTTTCACACGGAGAGTTATCCTTATCCTTATGAGTATTTCTATTGAGAATCGCATTAGCGGTAAAGATCCCCTTTCCCCACATATTTTGGGCGTACGACTTTGCGCTTGGCTAACACCATTGGGTTGAAGTGAGTAATAAACAATCGTTTAATGAACGATGTTTCACATTCTCCCCCTCTATCACTACGAATTCCTCAATCCGTAGGCTCAATTGATTTTCAATTTCTTCTCTGTAGCGCTTATCCGCTTCAACAAATTCATCTTTGTTTTTCAACAAACAAAGGATACAGTACGTTGTACCATCATCAATGAAGGTCACAAAGTACTTGTCTCCCTCCTCTATTTTATATAAACTTCAAATCACCCATGTATGTATGACTAAGTTCTAGAGGAGCGGTGCTTCTTTCGATATTCCTTTGACGGAATAGAAAGGTGATTTTGCCTCTTCGCCTACCTCACATTTATTTTGAGGGTTTATGTCGACAGAAGGCAACAATCTCAACTTCGTTAGTTTTTGAATGACTTTCTATTTAATGTGTCTTAATCTATGATGACATAGATGCACATATCATTCATTTAGCTACAAACATATTGTACCATTCTTCGTTTTCTGTTGGACTAGTCTCAAACCAGCTTGACCAACATCGTCTTTTAACCAAGTTTTGAGACATGTATCACCTCCTTTTGGAGTGATCCCATCCCCTGAAGTCATATTGAGGACAACCTCTCCAACCCCTTCTACTTTAGAGGTGGCGTTGCTTCACATGAACAATATCTTGCTCGTGGTTAGGGCGTAACCGGATCATATGTGATCAGGATACTCTGGCCCACTCCAGTTGCTTTGCCAGACTGAGTGTCCAATTTCTTTTCTGCCTTTCTTTAGGCCTTCAGATCATTAGAGACCTGGAAATTTTGGCCCACCACACTAGGTGTCCATTACTTTTCCTTTGAAATGAATTCTGGCCCTACTCCAGTCGCTCATAGGCTTTGTATGACTGAGTGTCCAATATCATCATATCAAAGGAATTTTGGCCCCACTACAGTCGCCCGGAGGCTTTGTATGATTGAGTGTCCAATATCATCATATCAAAGGAATTTTGGCCCCACTCCAATCGCCCGGAGGCTTTGTATGACTGAGTGTCCAATATCATCCTATGAAGGATCTTCTGCCAAATAGTGTGACAGGCTCAAGGTCTTTAGCTTTTAGTCTTCTTCCGTTATGATTGGTGCCCAGACAATTCTTGGTGCTTACTTAAGAGTGGTAACAATTTTCGCACAGTTAGTGGATCTTTCTCCCTCGTATGTGCGAACATACTTTACACACTTTTAATAATTACACTTAAAAGAACGGATCTTTTTAAGTTATTTACAAAATCCAATCTTTAAACGGGAAAGAAGAAGAGATTAAACTTCTGATTTTAAAGCGAAAGGAATATAAATTATTTCGTAAAACATTTTCATATTCCTCCTTACTTTAAACCCTTTTTAATCAGACACCATTTAATCTTATTTTTGACACTAGGAAGAAAGAAAATACTTATCCCAATTTCGGACTCTGGACCACTTCAGTCACTTGGTCGGACTGAGTATCCATTTCCTCCTTACCTTAATTCGGATCCTTTGTCTGGGACAAATATAGGCCTTCTGCTACAAGATAGAACCACATCTTCAGCCTTCTCCTCTTGTCCTAGTTGACATCATCAGCCTCTCCTGAGCGCTTGTTCCCACCACTCTCAGGAGCGGTGACACCATTAACACGTTGACATTCAACAATATAATCATCACTCTCTTCAAGCAGAAAACCACAGTCATATCCAGATTTGGTCACACAACCTTTGACCGACATCTTTCGAACACTAATACCAATCTTGTCTTAAAATATTGGTGGTTATTGTAAAGCTGTACGGGAAGTAAATAAATATTACAAGTGTTCGAAAGGATAAACAAATAGGCCAATGTTCAGAACTGTCGCAAGCTAATTGAGTCTTGAATCTTGATAACCTGAAATCAAGAAACACTAAATCTGGATTGTTACAATTGTGTGATGAGTCGAGTGATTGCACTCTGTCCTTAAGACAAGATTGCCCCGTATATATGCTTTTACGTTAACGAGCAATAGTCTCCTAAGATAAAAAACACTTTAATCTCAACACTACAAAGCAAATAGGTTGAGTCTGACGAAGAAAACAAACACAAAATGCCTTGCTGAAGAAATGGAAAAGGAAGGAAGAGTTTCTATTTTTCGTCCCAACGTTACTGCTCACGTTGAGGGCTGTGTTTTACTCTTCTGTTTGTCTCTGTGTGTATATTTCTGTCTCATTTTTGTTGTGTATATGTTCTGTGTTTTTCGTGTAACACTATTGAGCAAAACAACTCCAATATATAGCATAAGGGAGGTTGCTCAACTGCCCAAGACATGACAGTTAATGGCCATTAGGGAGGGCTGTTAATGACAGGTTTAAGGCCATTAGTGAGGCTGTTCATGGCCATTGAATGAGGGCTGATTATGAATGAGTTAATCAGCCAAGTAATGGTTGGTTAATGCACATTAACGCCCCAAAAATCAACTCCAACGGTAGGGCAGAAACTTTCTGCCTTCCGTCGTTCCCAAATTCAACTTTTCAGAAACTTTAGGGACCAAACTGTAAATATTAAGCAATTTGGGGGAAATAGATAATATCATAAAGTCCCCCGACCCCGGACCGGACGGGCGCGCAGCGGCAGCGCGCGTGTGGGCTTAACCTTGAACCCAATCACATCTAGGTCCTCCCTCCTTTAAAAACATGGGATACCCCTTGGGGTCCCAAACCCTTAGCTAATTTAGAGACTTATAAAGAGTGCAATTCTTCATTTTTCCACCGATGTGGTAGATTTGTCCCACACCATATTTCCATGCCTCAAACACCTTACTTCGTGGACCAATATCTCTTTCATTTCTCAAAGAAATTTGACGATTCTTGGCCCTACGGTCATCTACTCACTTAGTAGATTATGCACGTGTGAAGAGACAAAGTCTCCAGCATGCGGAACACTAGTGTTTAATTCATTAAATATGGTGGACGCACCTCCCCTTCCAAAGGCAAATTTCCAACAATTACTACCTTCATAATTGTCATTACTTGGCCAGTAACAACAATTATGTGGGAAGTTGGTAAGCCTCTCCTTCGACTATATAAAAGACCATTTGCACAATTGTTGAGACACACAAAAACATACAAACGAAATCAGTTCTTCCTACTACCTTCCAGCATCATTTCATTACTCAAAATTCTTTACGGTAGCACTTGAGTTTTCTTTGCTCATTTGTTCATTTGCTGTTTTATCTTGGGAGACAATTGTCCAGGACGTAGAAAGGATACATACGGGGCAATATTGTCTTAAAGACAGAGTGCAATCATTCGACTCAGCATACCAAAAACTGTTCCAGTTTTTTGTTCAAGTTTATTGTAATTTCAGTTTGTTGTAATACTTAGCTGTTACTTATTTCCATTTCCTGCACCATTGTAACCAACAAAAAATCCTGATAGGATACACTTTTCCCTTTTTATGGATCTTATGCGATGCAAATTCGAACTAATCGAACTTCAATACGAGTATTAAACATCGGGGGAGAAAAAAATAGAAAGCATTAACCAACTCTCAAGCTCCAAACTCCTTCATTCTTTTTTGAATTGAAGAAAATAAACTGTGAGTCAAAATGTAAACCAAAAATCTGTCCTCATTGAGAATTTACTTCAGAAGTAGATTCTCAGAATTTTCATGAAAGAGAGTGGCCACTGGAAAATACAAATCAAACTTTCTTTGAACCCCAATATTAATATCCTCACCTAAAAAAGTCATTCTAGGGCCCCAAAATGACCGACTCAAATTTAATATAATCTTTTTGGTCATTCAAATTTAATATATACACATATAACTGTTACATCATAACAATGACCTCTAAAGGCTCTAGCTTCTCTCTTTTGCAACGGAAATATTGAGTTATTTAAATCCCATTCGGTATATGGTATCTGATTTGAGATTCAATTAATTCCAATCTTGCCGAAAAATTTGAGTGGCTATGTTATTATTGGATCCCCATAAATCAATCCTTTTAACAAAATAGATAAGGATTCTGTTAATATTTAATCCAAACCTCACAATGCATGCTTGTGATTTTCCAAAATTTTGGTCCATTTCACTTTCAAAAGTCAAAGTAGACGTTGGACAAGTGCACTTTTAGGTAGATTTACATAGTTATATTCTAAACCAACATGGCAAAATCTTTATGTAGTATATTATTTAAGAGTTTATGTTGCGTACATAAATAATATTTATATATACTACCTTTTTTACTTAATCGGCATAACAGACACAAATAAAATCAAGAAATTCGCCGGTAATTACTTATTTAGTAACTTGATTGTATAAATATTTTTTAAACCGCTATTGCACGACAACACTAGTCATAATATAAATAATAATAGTAATACGAAGAAGCTGAAAGCAGCCAACTACTTCCTCATACGTACAAAAGTGTGAGACTTTTAGCATTCCAAATCCAAGAAAAGAAATACTCTTTCTTCTTCTTCTTCTTTCAAGAAAAACATGTCATCTTCATCTCCATATTCCTTGCACATAAAAAAACCATCAAAAGCTAATACTAATATTGATGATTTATCTCTAGTGAAAGCAGCAGCATGGGCTAATTGGTGTGAAGAATTTGATATTTCAAGTAATAAAAAGGCACAAGAACCATCATCAAGGTACAAGTTACAAGTTATTAATAAGGAAGTTCAAGAATTGTCACAATATTCATCTAATGTTTTGGTTCCAATTGTACAACTAAGTAGTACTAGTAATTATAATAGTAGTACTAATAATAATAATAATAATAATAATAATATTTCCCTTCTTGATAATTATGAGATTGAAAGAATCTCAAGTCAACTAGATCAATACATAGAAACTAGTCAAGCTCATCATGAGAAAAAGATTGAGAAAAAAATCAAGATTTTTAAAGGGTTGTTTAGATATAGGATGATGATGAATATGTGTGGTTCAAGTTCACATCATGATGTGGTGGTGGTGGAGAGAAGAGTTTTCAGCAATCCACAGTCGCCGGAAAAGTACTTTTCACCGGTGCCTGTGGTGAAATTTGCCTCCTGCCGGCCAAGTTTGAAGTTCGTTAAGAGTACATAGGTTCATGGCCGGGTAGTGGCAGATTCGGAATTTTAATTTGATGAGTTCGACTTTTAAGGTTCTTCGCGTTGAATTCGATGTATTTTTAAAATTATGAGTTTGGATCTAATAATATTTGCTGAAAATTTTGTGAGTTTTTACCTATATTATGTTCGGCGTCGAAAATATTGGATTCGAATGAATTCGTTGACGGAAGGTTAAATTCACGTGTCGATTTGTAAATTTTTTTGGTTTAACCATCTGCTATATGAAATTTACTGTCGCGACTGATTTGAATTCGCGCTGCGTAGTCTTACTAAAGAGAAAAATGTGTCTTACATGTTTTCATGCTTTGAACCTGAAAACTCTTATTAAAGTCATGCATCCTAGCTACTTTGATATTGGCAAAAACAAACGTGGAATCCATTGATAGATTTATTTTCATGCAGTCTTTTAATTGAATGTCATTCAGAAATTAAATTTTGACTACATTATAATTAAAGTTGGTGATAATGCTTGGAGAATAAGCCAAATATTCCATAGATCTGTTGCAACTTGTATGAGTGGCAGAATTTCTTTGATAATCCGATATTCAGTACATGTCTTGTGGCTTGATTAAGTTTTGATTCATTCAGAAAAATTTCATATTGGGGTAAAATTCTTTCTAACAAAGTTAACTTCATATTTAAGGCTCGAACCCAAAATGAATGACAGAATTTAATTCAGTTTTCATTTATTGCACTATATGTAACATGTGACAAGTTGCTATTTTCATACTTGAAATTTTAATAATATCGTCTGCATCTCTCTAACCATAATAAATGCTTTCACATGTGTGGGGTTTGTTATGTCAATGATTTAAAACAGTGGAGTCAAAATGCTCATAAACAAGGACTATAAACAACTATCATTAATGGTTGCGATAAGATTGATATAATTCTTTCATACTTATTAAAGGTTTCGGTACAACTACTGAATATGAAAAAGATATTATTAGGGAGCACTTTTTCGTTAATAAATTTTATGCGACACAAATTCAAATATGTCCGGGAGTCCTAATAAAAATATTGTTTGGGGAAAGGTAGGACCTTGCGAGTTTGTTGTTAAACAAGGTAATATACCCGTGATATACACTGAATATACAGAAGTGTATATCACAGGAATACAGTGGACAATGGCCCAGCTCGGCAGATCACAAGGCCCAATAATCAGCAATCTCGGGAGCCCATCACGGGCAGATTGTAGGCATTGCAATCTTGTATATATGATATATATATATTTGTAGTATATTATACTGTAAAGGTTACCTTAATTAGTGTTATACACTTACCATAATTGTATAGTTAGAATTATGGTAGAATAAGGTTTTAGGAATAGAATAGGAATATGATTCTCCTATTTTGTAACTTGTATATATACCATTCAATTAAGAAAATAATCAAGGGGATTATTTCTTTCATGGTATCAAGAGACTAGGTCTAACAAAAAATTTCTCTCCCAAATTTTATACCATTCTCGGCCGACCCCTCCCCCCTTGGGTTTCTCTTCCAAAATTCGTCTAAAGCTCTCAAAATCTCTCTTACTATTCCCAAATTTCCCCTCTTTCTTTGTTCTTTCAATATGTCTAAGAACAATTATCATCCTGCCCTCATGGTTTCTAACGTCAAGAACAATATCCCTATTGTGGTCGAGATGGAAAACGTTCAATATGCGACGTGGGCAGAATTGTTTAAAATTCACGCTATCTCCCATCAAGTTATCTATCACATAATTCCTCCTGCTACACCTCTTCCCGCGGAGGATCCTCAGTTATGGATTACTCTTAATGCTACCGTTCTCTAGTGGCTCTATTCCACTATTTCGGTTGACATTTTACAGATAATTATTGAGCCGGATACCACGGCTATGGCTACCTGGAATAGATTACGTGACATATTTCAAGATAACCAACATTCACGTGTCGTCACACTCGAGCAGGAATTCTCTCTAGTTCGCATGGAAGAATTTCCAAACGTATCTGCATATTGCAAGAAACTCAAGGAGTTGGCGGATCAACTTCGTAATGTTGGCGCACCTGTAACAAATAATCGTCTGGTTCTACAATTGGTTGCCGGCCTTTTGGAGGCCTATAATGGTGTTGGAACTCTCCTTCGCCAAAGCAACCCTCTTCCCGCCTTTTATCAAGCCCGCTCCATGCTTACTTTGGAAGAAGCCAGTTTGGCTAAAAAGGCGGCTACTAGAGCAAGCCCCGCCGTCATGATGGCATCCTCCACAAATTCTTCAGGTTTTATTGATAATTCGGGCCAAAATTGTACTCATGGTGGCGGCAAAAATAATCGTAAGAATAATAACAAAAACCGTGGGGGCAAACGCGGCGGTTCCGGTGGTCAGCAGGCCGGCAGTGGGCCCCGTCCAGTGAACAGTGGCCCTCCACCCTACTGGTCCCAGTAGTGGGGCCCATGGCAGTGGGGATGGGGCAATGGGCCGTGGGCGAATAACCCCTATTTTCCACGTTTAGCGGCCAGCTGGCTGGCGATCCTTCAGCCCAACCCGGCGAATACGCCCATCGCCCAATCGCCCGATAATTCCAGCAGCTGAGAATTCCAGCAGTAAGCCCACGCCCGGGCTCGGGATTCTTGGGCCCCGACCTCCGCAAGCTCACCACGCAGCGGGCCCCACTCCCACCGACATTGAGGCCGCAATGCACACACTTGGGTTGACGCAACCGGATCCAAATTGGTACATGGACACCGGCGCAACGACACACATGACCTCCGATCAAGGTATTCTCTCGTCTTATTCCAATTTGAGCAACCCTCGTGGTATAATTGTCGGAAATGGTAACTCTATTCCAATTCAGGGTTATGGTCATAAAACGTTGTCTCCCCCCAATCCACCTCTTATCTTGAAAAATACTTTACATGTCCCAAAATTGATTAAAAACTTAGTGTCTGTCCGCAAGTTCACTACTGACAATTCTGTTTCTGTTGAATTTGATCCTTTTGGTTTCTCTGTGAAGGATTTCAAGACGGGGAGTCCTCTCATGAGGTGTGATAGTAGGGGAGATCTGTATCCGATCACACCCGGTTTCGATCGATCGAGTCAAGCCTTGCCATCAACTTTTGCAGCCATTCCTCCTTCCCCGTGGCATGCTCGCCTTGGTCATCCGGGATCTTCTATTTTATCAGTTTTAGATAAAAATAGCTTTATTTCTTGTAAGAGTACGAGTCGTACTCATATTTGTCAATCTTGTTCGTTAGGAAAAATTGTTAAGTTGCCATTTGTGAACTCAAATTCTCATACTTCAATGCCATTTGATATTATTCATAGCAACCTATGGACGTCTCCTATTCTAAGTTCGTTAGGTTATCGATATTATGTTCTTTTTTTGGATGATTATTCTAAATTTTTGTGGACGTTTCCAATTGCCAATAAATCACAAGTGTTTTCTGTCTTCATAAAATTTAGAGCATTCATTAGAACACAATTCGAAAGAGAAATAAAAAATATTCAGTGTGATAATGGGAAAGAGTATGACAATATAGTGTTTCTGGAGTTCTGTGATAATAATGAGATCAATTTTTGTTTTTCGTGCCCTCATACATCTTCTCAAAATGGGAAAGCCGAACGTAAAATTTATTCCATAAATAACATTGTCCACACCCTCTTACTTCATGCTTCCGTACCCCCATATTTTTGGCATCATGCTCTGCAAATGGCAACATATCTCCTTAACATAATTCCGTCCAAAGGTCTGACATATTCTTCCCCCTCCAAATCCTATATAATAAGAACCCTTCTTATTCTCATCTTCGGGTTTTTGGGTGCTTGTGTTATCTGTTATTCACATCCACCACAATTAACAAACTTCAGGCCCGGTCTACTCCGTGTGTGTTTTTGGGTTATCCGTCTAATCATCGTGGTTACAAATGATTTGATTTATCCTCCAAGAAAATCATCATTAATCGCCATGTAATTTTTGATGAAACACAATTTCCATTTACTAAACTCCATACTCCCGAGCCTAGTTCGTATAATTTTTTGGATGATGGTATATCTCCGTATATTACTCATCATTTTTTGAAATATATCCCGCACCCAAAATCCTCCAGCGGACCCACTGCCCGCTGGACCCACTGTTCCGTCGCAGTTTCCAGTAGCTGGAACAGTTCCAGCGATTGGGCCAGTCCAGCCCAATTCTGGAACTGTTCCAGTTTCAGCCCCAGATTGCCGATTTGGGCCAGCAGGCCCACTGCCTGCTGGCCAGTCCGTCCCGAGCCCAACAAATTCCCAAAATTCACTCAATTCTTTCTCGAGTCATAGACCGGTCACTCGTAGTCAGCGGGATATTTTTACACCTAAAAGACATTTTAATTTACATTCTGATGTCTCTAAATCCCCCTTGCCCCGTAATCTTGCCCCGTAATCCTGTGTCCGCATTAAATGACCAAAATTGGAAAATTGCTATGACTGATGAATATAATGCTCTTATTGATAATAAGACGTGAGAGTTGGTGCCCCGTCTATCTGGTATTAATGTTATCAGGTCTATGTGGATTTTTGCTCATAAGAAAAATTCAGATGGGTTGTTTTGCTCGACATAAGGCGCGGCTTGTGGGTGATGGTAAGACTCAGCAGGTTGGGATAGATTGTGGGGAGACGTTTAGTCCGATGGTCAAGCCGGCTACCATTCGCATTGTGCTTAGCTTGGCTCTTTCAAAGACATGACCGATTCATCAGTTGGATGTCAAGAATGCTTTCCTACATGGTGATCTCAAGGAAACAGTCTATATGCATCAGCCGTTGGGATTCAGGGATCCCAAACGTCCTCATCATGTCTATTTATTGAAGAAGTCTTTATATGGGCTTAAGCAGTCTCCACGGGCCTGGTATACGAGATTTGCTGACTTTGTTTCGACTATTGGGTTCACTCACATCAGGTCAGATAATTTCTTGTTCATCTACCGTCGCGATTCGTCCTTGGCCTACATCCTATTGTATGTGGATGATATCATTTTGATTGCCTCTTCCGATGCATTACGCCAGTCTATCATGGCCATGCTCAGCTCTGAGTTTGCTATGAAAGACTTAGGGCCCTTGAGTTACTTTTTTGGGGATTGCCGTCAAGCGTCACTCAGATGGTTTGTTTTTGTCTCAACGAAAGTATGCAGCTGAGATCATCGAGAGAGCCGGGATGTCCTCCTGTAAGTCCACTTCCACTCCAGTTGATGCTAAGCCCAAGCTTGGGGCCGCGACCGGCGTCCCTTACGAGGATCCGACCAGCTATTACAGTCTTGCAGGGGACCTCCAGTATCTTACATTTACCAGACCAGATATTACGTATGTTGTTCAGCAGGTGTGTTTATTCATGCATGATCCCAGAGTTGAGCACATGAATGCAATCAAACGCATCATTCGGTATATTCAGGGGACACTGGACTATGGTTTGCATTTGTATCCTTCATCTACATCCACACTTGTCGCATACACAGATGCTGATTGGGGTGGTTGTCCTGACACCAGACGGTCGACGTCTGGCTACTGTATGTTCCTTGGCAACAACTTGGTCTCCTGGTCGGCGAAGCGTCAGGCAACTCTATCACGCTCAAGTGTAGAGGCCGAATATCGAGGGGTAGCGAATGTGGTCTCCGAATCATGTTGGCTACGTAATTTGCTTTTGGAGCTTCATTGTCCAATTCAGAAGGCAACCTTGGTATATTGTGATAACATTAGTGTCATCTACCTTTCAGGTAACCCGGTTCAGCACCAACGCACTAAGCATATCGAAATAGACATTCACTTTGTCCGTGAAAAGGTTGCTAGGGGTCACATTCGCGTATGCCATATCCCGTCTCGTTATCAAGTTGCAGACATCTTTACAAAAGGTCTACCCGCGGTCTCTTTTGAAGATTTTAGGGACAATCTCAGCGTTCGAAGACCGCCCGCTATGACTGTGGGGGTGTGTTAAACAAGGAAATATACCCGTGATATACACTGAATATACAGAAGTGTATATCACAGGAATACAGTGGACAGTGGCCCAGCTAGGCAGATCACAAGGCCCAATAATCAGCAATCTCGGGAGCCCATCACGGGCAGATTGTAGGCATTGCAATCTTGTATATATGATATATGTATATTTGTAGTATATTGTAGTGTAAATGTTACCTTAATTAGTGTTATACACTTACCATAATTGTATAGTTAGAATTATGGTAGAATAAGGTTTTAGGAATAGAATAGGGATATGATTCTCCTATTTTATAACTTGTATATATACCTTTCAATTAATCAAAATAATCAAGTGGATTATTTCTTTCATTTGTCTTTCCCACCATATTACTATTACAATTGAAAATACTTCTAGTAAAAGTAGTTCCTAAAACGTCTATCCAAAAAACTTCTGAAACGAATATTATAGGAGCTACCAAATTTTTGGTTTCTTAAAATCCTATGCCTGTTAAGAATATCTATCTTAACAGATATCTAAATGTATTAAGATATTTTATGCCTCTTAAATAATATATCGAATCAAATTCAGCCTATAAGATACGTCTCTTCTTCTCTTGCAAAATCACAATTTCGTTCTTGTGTATGTCCAAATTTTGCATTAGTTGAATTTCGTTTGTTTTTGCAAAATTTCAGAAGAAATTGCCATAAACTTACCCAATAAAATAGTGGAAACATAAATTGTTTGAAGACATGGATTACTCTATTAACGCCACCAATTGTATGTTTCCTCCCTAACACATTTGTCCTTGAAGAATTCTTCCTTAGCATTATTTGGGACATGATATTAATGTATACAATTTGTTGTTTAGCAAAAAATGACAAGATATTTATTAGTACTTGATATTCAAGTATTTATTAGTACTTGGCTCCAGTGACTGACCAACCAATTTGCGCCGTCGGTGCTGCCTGGGAGGCGTCGCGGCCCTTCACGGCTCTGCGGCGATTTCTGACTCGTTTCATTTTACGCTTTGTACATTTCTTCCTTCGTTTACCAACGTGGAATACTTTGTCATTTGGCTAATAACCGTCCATAATTCTATGTCTCAAACGTATATGTACCAATATCTCTTTCACTAATGAAATTTGCGATACTTGGCACTACGTGTGCACGTGTGTGAAAACGACGTTTCCGACGTCCGGGCTCCAATTGTTCGAGTCATAAATTAATGGGATATACTTAATTCCACATTTAGTAAATTTCCAACAATTAGTTTACAGAGAAGTTTTGTTTTCACAGTGGTGTATGCTTTTAATACAAGGAAGGAGAGGAGAGATATGTGGAGTTATTTGGAGACATAGGGATTAGTATGCCATGGCTGGTAATGAGACATTTCAATTCTGTGCTGAATGTTGAAGACGGAGTGGGAGGAAATCCAATCAGTTTGGCTGAAATGGCTGATTTTCATACTTGTATAGAGACTTGTGGACTATTGAAATTACCTAACCAAGGAAGTAGATACTCTCGGAGTGATAGACTGGATTTTTATTAATACTGAGTGGCTCAATTCTATGCCACCTTTTAGTGCAAACTATATGCCTGAAGGAATTAGTGATCATTGTCATGTAAAGCTTCTTCCTCTTAATGCTTCAAGAAATAAGAGGAAGGCTTTCAAATTTTGTAATGTATGGACTAGTCATCCAAATTTCCTGGATGTTGTCACAGAAGGTTGGGGTCAAAGGGTGGCAACATGCAAGATGTTGAGAGTGGTGAAGAACCTAAAGAAGAGGCTCGGAATTATGAATGGACAACATTTTAGAAACATCATTGAAGTAGCAGGTGAGGATAGAATAGTACTGGCTCAGGCCCAGGCAAGTCTCCATTTGAATTCTCTTGATGTGGTTCTACAACAGGAAGAGAAGATGAAGTATTAGAAGTTCAAAAAGACATCTTATTTGGCTGAAATGTTCCTACAACAGAGAAGTAAAGCTACCTGGATAAAGTTAGGGGATGACAATACCAGGTATTTCTTTTCAGTAATTAAACATAGGAAGTTGCAACAAGCAATTGTCCAGTTACAAGATAATCAAAATGTGTTGCAAACAGATCACCAGTGCATTGCTAGTATATTTGTTGAGTACTACCAGTCTTTATTGGGGGGAAAGGAAGGGCATAGAATTAAAGTTTTCAATAGTTTTTTGAGGAATGGACACTTGCTAACTATTGAGCAGCAGTTGGAATTGTTAAAGCCATATGATGCTAAAGAGGTGAAGGCTGCAATGTTTAGTATTGATAAAACCAAGAGTCCAGATTCAGATGGGTATGGAAGTGGTTTTTTTAAAGCTGCTTGGAATATAGTAAGGGATGATATTACTGAGGCTATTCTTGAGTTCTTTGAGAATGGAAAACTCCTTACACAGTTGAATTCTAGTATCATTTCCTTGAGTCTTAAAGTGGATAGCTCATAAAATGCTAGTCAGTACAGACCTATTTTCTGTTGTAATGTGATTTATAAATGTATCTCAAAGATAATTTGTGTAAGACTGAGGCAAACACTTAATGTTGTGGTGGCTGACAATCAAGCAGCTTTTGTACAAGGCAGGTCACTGATCCATAATGTTTTGATATGTCATGACCTCCTTAGACATTATAACAGGAAGATAACACCAATATATTTGATGAAGATAGACTTGAGGAAAGCATATGATATGGTAAGCTAGAATTTGTTAGATGAAGCTTTGAAAGGGTATTGGTTTCCAACAAATTTTGTCCAATTGGTACTGATCTGTGTTATCACAATAAAGTGTGAGAAGGGACTTAAGGCAGGGTGATCCTATGTCACCACTTCTATTTGTGCTAGTAATGAAGTATTTGACTAGAAGCCTTACAAAAGTGAATGAATTGCCTGACTTCAGTTTTCATCCTATGTGTAAGGCAAACAAACTGACACATTTGATCTTTGGTGATGATAGCATGATGTTCTGCAAGGATGATCTACAGTCTGTAAAGAGAATCATAGAAGTGCTTACTCATTTAGTAGAGTAACTAGACTTGTAGTAAATTTGGACAAGTCTTAGTATATTTCTGGCAGGTATGGATGAGACTATTAAGCAGAGGATAATAGAAAGTACAGGATTCTCATTAGCTTCCAAGAAATGATCCAAAGTGGAATGTCATCAGTTGGTAGATAAGATAACAAGCAAGATAAAGACTGGTTATGCAAGACAGTTGTCCTATGCTGGAAGAATTCAAATTATAAACTCATTGTTGTTCTCTTTGTATAAATTTTGGGGAGCAGTATTTATCTTACCCAAAAGTGTACTGAAGGATATAATAGGAAACGTAGAGAGTTTTTATGGGGAGCTCTGAAGAGAATAGGAAAGTGTCACTTGTTGCTTGGGATACAGTGTGTGTGCCAAAGAAGTTTGGAGGATTGAATGTTAAAGGGTGAACATTGTGGAATATTGCATCAGTAGGGAAATTGTTGTGGCAACTGGCAGAGAAAAAGGATGTGTTATGGATTAAATGGGTACATGAAGTGTATATGAAAACCAACAGAGATATTTGGAGTCATTCTCCACCTCAGGATTGTAGTTTGGTATTGGAAAAAGTTGAACTCATTGAAGTAATGGTACAATGGTATTACAGGGGGTCATATAGGTTGACAAACAATGGAGTATACTCAGTATCCAGTAGCTATATTGCTATGTTGAGCAATTTGACAAGACTGAGGGAGGTTGACTTATTATGGAGTTGTATAATGCTTCCCAAGCAGAGAGTAATTCTGTGGTTGGCATATCAGGACAGGCTGTTGACAAAGGAGAGAATGCAGAAGTTGAATATTCATGTTCATACTACTGAGTGCAGTTTGTGTACTGAGGATAATTTTGAGACTGGCCAGCCATTTGTTTGTAGATTACAGATGGGTCTCATGTAAGGAATGTTTTGTCGTCAGGACCGGTACTACTATCTCCAGGAATAGTGTAAGACAGTAAGCTAAACAGAGTTTACAGTGGATAAAGTGCAGACATTGGAGGCAATTAAAGAAGGAAGTGCAGCTGCTATATGTGGAGCTATTATTTACTATACTTGGCAAGCTAGGAATTGAAAAGTGTTTAGGCACATAAATGTAAATAGTGAGTTTATAGTTGAGCAGTTAAAGAAGGGAATTAGGGAAAGAGCAAGTATGATGGCTAGTTCTAGAAAAGCTAGGAACTGTCAACGTTTGCTTCATAGGCTCTGTAATTAGCATACACTAGAGATAGATTTGTACTTGTGTGTTTTTGTGTTCTTGAGGTCTGGCTTTTCTCTGCACTCTTCCTAGAAGGTGGTAGAGACACTGGATGCTCTTACTTTGTATTTGTTTTTTGTTTGTTGGTATGATAATATTCACAGTTTATTATAAATAAAAAAAATCAAAGTTAATTTGAATTGGATTCGAATTACATTTTATAAAATTAAAATTCAAAATTATAATTCGAAATGTGCTAAATCTGATCCAATCCGATCGATAAACAGGCCTAGATCCACCTGAGTTATGTACTGTATAACAGAGGTGAACCCCATGCATTAATAGCTGCCACTACTCATAACCAATTTGCCAGCATTTTGTAAAGGTTGTTGGGGTTTTTTGTCATTTGTCATGGCCAAGCATTTTGATACCAAGGCTACATCATAAGCCAACAATGGCAACCATGCTTGAATTCTCCTAAAAAGACTAAAATACCATCAAAATGAATTAATTTTAAAAAAACTGACATGGTCATCTCCCCCTTTATATTATATTATATTATATTATACCCCGTGTCCCAATTTATGTGACATCATTTTTTTTGTCCCAAAAAGAATGTCACTTTTCTATATTTAGAAATAATTTAACTTTATGAAATGATTTACAACCACACATTTATAAAAGACTTATTTTGGATCACACATTTCAAAAGTCTTCCTTTTTTTCTTAAACTTTGTGCAAGTCAAATGGTGCCACATAAATTGGGACGGAGAGAGTATATATTATGACACACATACAAGCCATATTTCTTAACAACTTTGTTTGAAAATGAAACAAATATGGTCCTTCCATTTTCCACTATCAGTTTATCATGTTCTTCTTCTCACTATGATTCTACAATATTATGTACAATGTGTTCCTGAGCATGGTTCAACTCATGTTGAGTTTCTTCCTGGTTTTGATGGCCCTCTTCCTTTCAATCTTGAGACTGGATAATTTGTTTCTTCTCTTTTCTCTATAATAATCTATGGGTTTTAAGTTATATATATTAAAAGATACTTTATTATTTCCTTTGTCTCAATTTATGGGATGCATTTTTTTTTTAATATATCTAAAAAGAATGATACATTTCTAAATTTAGAAATAATTTAACTTGAAATTTTCCTTTTTATCTTTAATGAAATGATTTACAGTCACACAAATATATATGACTAGTTTTGAACCACAAGTTTCAAAAGTCTTACTTTCTTTCTTAAACTACGTGTCTAGTCAAACTATATCACAAAAATTGAGACGGAAGAAGTAGTATAATTTGGATTGTGAGTAACAAGTTGATTATAAGCTAACGCTTATTATGTAAGTACATACATAATTACCTTATAAGTGATCTGATTGCTAGGTATATTGGACTTGGAAAATCCGAAGAACTGCAACTATTCTATTACTTCGTTAAGTCAGAATCCGACCCGAGAAAAGACCCGATCTTGTTATGGCTATCAGGAGGGCCTGGTTGCTCGTCCTTCACAGGGCTGGCTTATGAAGTTGGTAGTGTAACAAAAAAAAATTACACTATTAGATTACCTAAAATATTTTTTAAAAAGTTTTTATTTTTATTTTTTTTATTACATAAGGGGCAGGGGAAGGGGAAAGGGAAAAGGGGATTATAAGGTGGGGAATCAAACGCTCATCAAGAAGGTGAGAGTTCAAGTAGCCAACCAACTGAGCTGCTAAGATTCCCCGGTTACCTAAACATAAATATAGATAAGTATTACATAAAATGTCAGATCAGGAATTTGAAAAATTTGAGCACGTAACGAGGAAATGAAATTTGTTACACTCTTACAATTTGAATAGAACAAAATGACTTTTTCCAATCTCTTATGTGTTTTTTTGAAATATCTTATATGTAAAAAATGAAGATCTCTTGTACAGAGTAATAAAACTAAAATAAAATTGCATAAGATTTTTATTATATAAGGGACTTATTAATAAAAATGAAGATCTCTTGTATCCATTACTGTGCTTCAGATATTTTAAATGTTCTTAGTTAAATGAACGTTAATTTGTATAAGGGACTTATTAATCATTATTTTTTTTAAAAAGAAGGGATAATACCATGCTAATATATTGGTATATGATTTTTGTTATATAGAGGGTATTGGTGTTAATTATTTGAAAATACAAAGGAGTGTATATGAGTCATATTATAGGATTATTTAGATTAATCGCTTTATTTTTAATAGGTTACAATTCAAATTTTGTAGCCTGTAAGTGGAATATATGATCAACATATACTGGAGCCTCAGTGTGGATTAGACACTCTATCATCAAGAAGATCTCTCGAAGATGATTTTGTCTTTTTGAAATATGATAATTTGATTTGTCAAGAAAGTCATGTAAGTCCCTCAATTGTTACTTCAAAGTATATATGTTGCACCAATTGAATATCACATGGAATAATCTATATATGTCTAGTTTCATTATTTTAAAATATTTATTTATGTTAACTTCGTGCAAGTATATATACTTAAATGGAGAAATATGTATTATGGTATTCAATATCATTAACTTAAGATTTTTGTGGCACTTCTAAATAACGTATTGGATCCGAACACACCCTAAAAGAAAAGAAGAAAAAAATGTAATTAAGTGCGACTTGTGTAGGGATTTGTTGGGTTGTTGTACGCAACGGATATTGAAAACTTGTTTCAAACCCAACAAACGTAGAACTGTTTGACTATAGGGTAATTTAAAACCGTAAACATAAGACTTGAATGGTACTTACATGTTTACAATAACTGGAATCTTTATTAACTGTGGGTGCGCACGCGAATGCCCTTTCGATTACAAGTTCCAAACTTCAATGTATTCCTCCTTTGGAAAGCTAGAAATCTGGCAGAGGTTCGAGAGAGTGTTTTGATTCTGAGTCTCTAAGACTTAGAATAATGATATGAAAATCAAGTATCATGAATAATGATATGAAAATCAAGTGTCATGAATAATGAAGTGTATGTCTGTATTTATAGGTGAAAAATTAGGTCAATTCGGATTAGGGTTTGACCTTGGGCCTGACCCAAAATTTGAGACAGATTAGGTCATGGCGCCGCGGCGCTGATGTGGCCCTACACTGTCTCATTTTATTTTTCGCACATTCTTAATTAAATTCAAAATTCAATTTTGACTTAATTAAACAATCATTATTCATTTAAATATATTGATTCTAAATCGAATATTTAATACTCTCTCAATACATCCTTAGATCGAAAAGACAATCGACATAGTGTGACCCTACATGCCTTCACATATCGACATTAATCAAATTAAGGTCCACGCGGAATTCCTAGACAGCGCCGCAAGACGAACTCAATATGTGAAGTACGTTTACACGAATCCAGTAAACTTAACCTCTAAGTGGTAAGATAAAATCATTTCATTCACGACACACCCGATTAAGCTTAGGATTTGTCAAGTGTCTATCCAAATGGCTTAATCATTGTATCTCATCTATATTAGTTGACAACTAGACCATAATCTAAATATGTCTATTGCGTTGGCCAACGAGTTAGTCAACCTACTATCACTGAGAATATGAGTGTTCTCTCGAATAAACATTCGAGGAATGAATCCTAATCTTGGCTCAACTACCACATTTAATCCACATCGTAATGTACCAAATACAAGCCGTATCTCAACCTATAAGAAATTTGAGCTAAGGACATGATCAAAATATATTACTCTGTAGACAAGGTGCGCATTGACCTTAAGTCTAAAGGTTTCTATCTCCCACACGCTGATCATACTTTAGACAAGTATAACAAATAATATATCAGCAGGGTATACCAATACTTTCAAAGTATTCAAGTGTCCATCATGAGTAGCCATTACTCGTAGCAGGTGAGACATACTACATCCTCTAAGGATGTGATGCATACCACATGTCGACTTATCACATATCATCGATATCCCATTCTCAATGATCATTAGTCGAGGTTATTTTAAGAGTTACGTTATAATATTAATATCTCACATTATTAATAACAACGTAACCTCTAGGGATGCATATTATAGAATATTATAAACAATTAACTAATAATTCAATAATTGCAGATGTCAAAATATTAATCTCCATTAATAATAATACGGACGTGTATAAAGTACATTTGTCCTAATACAAATTGTCTCTAGGACATACATATATTTTCAACTTGATCCATAATCCTCTAGATAAATAACTCAACCTTAGACCAAGCGTACCATTTAGCCTTTTTATAGTATGAGTTCCAGCAAATAGTATTATACTAATGTTAAAAAATATATACATAAAATACCTAGTTTTACGGAGAGATCATGTGTCCACTCTCCAATTTTAGCACCTAAAATCATCCATATATATATATATATATATATATATATATATATATATATATATATATATATATAATCTCACAATCAATAATAAATTATGATCCTATTGCTTATATTCTCACATTTTCAATATTTTTTTTCTTTTTTGTTTTCTATTTTTATTATAGGGAGGAGGACATACATCTCCCGAGTATAAACGAGAAGAGTGCTTTCATATGTTTAAAAGATGGATAACTAAACAGCCTTTGTAAACTTGTTAATCCATTGAAGGTTTAATTTTAGATTTATTTCTTAAATAATTGTCTTTGTGAGATTTTGATGTCTTTCAACCAAATAGGGGATGATATAAAAACCATTCCAATTCTTATTGGTAGAAAAATGTGAGATTCCATTGAGAACAAAATGTATTTCTTGAAAGATTTTGATATTAATAAGGGATAAGGGACGTTATTTAGACAAACAATTTAATTAATTAAAAAATATAGTAGAATGGATGAAAGCCTTCTACTCTTAATTAGAGAGTTCGTGCTCGATTCTGGTAGAAATACTTTTCCTTTACAAGAATTAAAATCTCTGTATAATGCGTATTTGAATTAATCGAGATAATATAATGAATACCAATGTTGTTTGAACCGGCAAAATATTTAGCTCATTGTTTACATGGATAAAAAAGTGAAACTTGAATATTTTTTTAAAAAGGAAAAAGGTGAAAATGATCAATTTAAGTCAATAATTAGTAATTTCGAGACTCAATTTAATTTTTTGTTTGTCAAAAAAGGAGGGACAAGTAAACAAAAGTCCTATTCAATTTTTCTCTTCTCTTTTGCGCTTCACGTATTTGGTACAAAGGATCACGTTGGCAGCTACGTCATTGTTTCTTTCATGTTGTCAGCTTGTGTGGAGGTCTCTAAAATATAAGGGTAGGTCCCAAAAATAGACGGCAGGAGTAAAATTGATCTCAAAATTTAACGAATGGTAAAAATGATATATTTTTAATAATTCAAAGGTATTTTAACCCTTTTTCGTTCATTTAAAGTAACAAATTTGAGTTCAAAACCCTAAAGAGCGTTTTATCAGATACTGGGTGGAAAAAATTGATTAAAATGATTTTTATGTTTGAGGGTATGTTCGAAATAGTCTCTTAAGTATGCATTTAACAATTTTAATTTTTTAAGTTTGTCAAAAGTTAACACTCTCTGTGAACTTTTATTGAATCTGTCTATTAGATTTGATATAATGAAAAAAAGATTTCTGTAAACACCAAGAAAGTCTCATCAAATTCTAAAATATATAACATGAAATATTACAATAAACACTAAAAAGATATAAGAAAAAAATAGTAAAAATTACCCCTAAGAAAAATGCATCAGATTGCAGAAGTGTTAAAAATAACAGAAACTATAAAAAATGTACTTCTAAATGTGAGTCCTATCAATTTTCCAAACACACTTGAACTATTATTTTTCGCAAATTTTACACCTAAATTAGCCGTTGTTCCTTTTTCCTACTTAAATCATTTGTGCCTTAAAATATATCTAATTAAAAATTTAGGTAAAAAAAGAATAATTGATAATTGACATAATTAATTTGAGATGTGTTTTAATATATAAATAGTGATAATTAAGGTAGGAAAGGGAAAAAATTGATAGTTGAGAGTAAAACTCACCAAAAAAGTGACAGATCATTTTGATCATTAACTCTTCCTTTTTTTTTTTTTTTAGTTCTGGTTAAAGCTAACCCTCAAGCATAAGGTACCATAATTGTCATTTTCTCCATCTTCTTCCTCAAACAAACAATTCATAGATGTTCACAATGACCATCTCAAGAAGAGCACTAAAACAAACCCTTTCTCCTCCCTTACACCACCTCTCCACTACCCCTCCATGGTTCACCCCACCCCCACCCTCACCCCACCAACATCAAGATTCATCAGACCCAATACTCAATACCCTTTCAGAAGCCATAAAAAACTCTCCCACTAAACCCCTTCAAACTTCCCTTAAAACACTTCTCCCATCTCTTAAACCTCAACACATAATCAATCTCATTAACCTTAATCCACATTCTTTAACCCCTTCTTCTCTCCTCTCTTTCTTTACATGGCTTTCAAGTACTTCTCACAATTCAAAATATTGCCACACACTTCACACTTATTGCACTATGGTCCTTTTTCTTTACACCCACAAAATGTACGTACAAGCTCAATCTTTTATCCACACTATTGTTTCAAGAAAAGGTAAAGACTCAGCCTTTACAGTTTTTCAAGCATTCTTGAAAGCTAAAGGTACTAACTTTACATCTTTTGTGCATGTTTTCAATGGCCTTATTGATGCTTATTTGAATATGGGGTTTGTTTCTGATGCTATACAGTGCTTTAGGTTTATTCAACAACAACAACATACCCAATGTAATTCCACACAGTGGCAGATCTTACCTCTACCTGTGTGGGGTAGAGAGGCTGTTTCCGATAGACCCTCGACTTTTAGGCTTGTTCAAAAGCATAAAATTAAGTTCCCATTTCAAGGTTGTACTAAGGTTCTTGAATATTTAATGAAGCTTAATTCACCAATGGTAGCTTTTGATTTTTATAAGGAGATTTTGGAATGTGGGTATCCACCAAATTTGTATTTCTTTAATGTTTTGATGAGTAAATTGTGTAAAGAAGGTAAAATGATGGAAGCCCGGTCGGTATTTACTGAGATGTGGAAGAGGAATTTCAGACCTAGTGTTGTTAGTTTCAATACTTTGATAAATGGATATTGTAGATTAGGTGATATGGATGCAGGGTATAGGTTGAAAAAAGAAATGGAGGAAAGAAGTATTTCGCCTGATGTTTATACTTATAGTGCTCTAATCAACGGGCTTTGCAAGAACTTTTGGATGAGTGATGCGAATGAGTTGTTTAATGAGATGTGTGTAAAAGGTTTAGTTCCTAATGTTGTTATCTTCACGACTTTGATTAATGGGCATTGCAAGGATGGTAGCGTCGCTCTGGCCATGGACGCTTATCAACAAATGCTGAAGCAGGGTGTGGGACCTGATTTAATCACATATAACACACTTGTTAACGGACTTTGTAAGAGCGGGGATTTAGGGGAAGCGAGGAAGCTCGTTCACGTGATGATTGAAAAGGGTTTGAAGCCCGATAAGTTCACGTACACGACGGTTATTGATGGATGTTGTAAGGAGGGAGATTTAGACGGAGCGTTTGAGATCAAGAAAGTGATGGTTGATAACGATATTGAACTTGATGATGTGGCATATACAGCCCTTATTACAGGTTTTTGTCGGCAAGGGCGAATAGTTGATGCAGAGAGGATTTTAACCGAAATGTTAAACACTGGTTTAAAGCCTGATGACCCTATTTATACTATGGTTATCGACGGTTTCTGTAAGAAGGGAGATATTAAGACAGGTTTTAAGTTGCTGAGGCAGATGCAAAGTAATGGACATTCGCCTAATGTTATAACTTATAATGTGCTTTTGAATGGTCTATGCAAACAAGGACAGATGAGAAATGCCGAAATGCTATTACAAGCTATGCTTAATCTAGGTTTAAATCCAGATGACATTACCTATAACATACTTCTGGAAGGGCATTGCAAGTATGGAAATCCTGATGATTATGATAAGTTGCGTAGTGAAATGGGGCTTGTTCATGACTATGCTACTTATACTTCATTAGTTGGTAGCTTAAGTAGGAGCTCAAAACGTCAGCCCAAGAAGTCGTTCGTGTGATCAGAGTGCTCAAATTACCTTATTAATTTGCCAGATTGTTCGTTATTGGTCTCAGCGAATCTGTGCAGATTCCCCTTGCTCTCCTTGGGAAATGAGCAAATAGTATTGTTAGGTTTTGATGAAGATAATGTTCGATTTTGATGGCTTCTGATGCTTCGTAGTTGCCAGGTGAATTTTCGTTCTAGAAAAAGTAAAGATGTTCATCTTCTTCTTCTTGTCGTTATATCCATTCTTTGTTTATAATACCAAAAGAGAAAAAGTCAATAGTATATATGGACCTTTTCTTTTTTATACTTGTTAAAATGTTCGCATAAACACGTCTGCATACGAGAAGTATACCAAAAAGCACAAACGAGCTACTTGATTCATAGAGGAATATTATTTTTAGCACATCAAAGTAAAAGAAAATAGAAATAGAGAGTGTTTTGCAATTTAGAGCATGAACTATCTTATGGGCCAAATGTGTCTAATTCAGCAACTCCGTAACGTGGAAGTGGTTGAATTACCATGCACCACTGCCTTGAGCGGGTCTACCACTTCCACTGTTATTTCTACTCCTAATCATGATAATTCTTTACTTCTTATTTGATAGATGTTAATCGTAGACTTCTTTCCTTGTTTGGTTGTTGATTTGATGTTACTTTTAGTATTGACACTTAAATGGAACCTATCCAAAGTAAAATGCCGTTTAGGAACTACGAGTTAGGAATCGAACCCAAGTCATCTAACACGAGCAGAACTTAGGTGGCAAGCTCGACCAGTGGCCCCCAACCGAACCCAAGTCATCTAACACGAGCAGAACTTAAGTGGCAAGCTCGACTAGTGGCCCCCAACCAACCTCTGTGTATCTGGGTGCCTAATCAAATATATATTCATCCTTCAAGATATATATACACACATATATATGAGAGTTTTTTTGAGAATCCCGGGGTCCGTTGACCCCCCTACCTTCCACATAGGTTCGCCTTTGGTAGGAAGTGGTTTGAACTTTTGGCTACACATTTTGGTTTGTTTTGCTAGTATTATTCAGTGTCTGATTTTGCATAATCAAGTTGGTTTCATTGTTTAGGCATATCATGATCATAGCTAAATTAATTAAGCTTTTCATATTAACTCACATATCAACTGTATGATGCACGTGTATAGCTAGTTGCTACAATCCATTGCTATTTTGCGGTTTCACCTCTCTGTCTCTCTCCCTTCCATTAACTTTTTTTCGTTGTTTGGATTCTTTGAAGCAAGGGATCCTGTGCCTTGGTCCTTTCTGGGTTCGCTGTCTATATTATCTCATTTCCTTTTCTGACATTTTGCAGTGTATTACCTCTCATTCGTTGAAGAATTTTAGAATTGCAATCTCGACATGTCAGTTTGCTTCCTTCGAGACATGTGAAAGGTCTCTCACAGTTAACTTGTTCTTAAACCAGTCCATCAAGATTGCAGTCTTTATACACCAGTGATGAAAGGCAAAAATATTTTTCTTCTGAAAGTTGAGAAAAGGCCTAAAAAGTCTAATAGAGTAAGCAAGTACATCTTTAATTAGCCTTGACGATCTGGCACGAGGGTCTATCGTTAACGGCCTCTACCCACAAACCCTTCTTGTGGGACCACAATGGGTATGTTGTTGTTGACCATCTGGCACGAACAATGGAAACTACAAATAGAACACGACTAAGCTTCAGCTGTGACATTCAAGAACGACCTATGCCAAGTTCAACAGCTTTGTTGAAAATCAAGTTCAGCCTCAAAGATAGAAACAAATTCCGAATATCCTTGTCTCGTTCTTAAACAGGATAAAGATGCAGAGACCTTATCCGAGCAGTTCTTCCATTTGCAAGAAAGTTTGCCGGGCATTTCCTCCAATGAATTGGTTGAAGTGCAACACGGATGGTGCATGTCCAGGAAATCCTGGGTAGAGTTCTTATGGCTTTTGTAAATGCGATGCATTAGGTGATCTTATCTATGCACATGCCAAGTAATTTCATGCTACTACAAACACAGGCGGAAGCTTATTGCAATTAGACAACAACATACCGTGTGAAATCCCACAACGTGGGGTCTAGGGAGAGTAGAGTGTACGCAGTCGGCTCAAGACAAAGCATAAGCACAAGCAAAGCAAGAAAAACGGTCAGACCCGGGTAAAAAATCTAAAGCAGTATGAAAATGCTGATATCAAAAGCGAAAAAGCCATTATAGCGCATTTTGAAAAAAGAGGCAGTAACTAACGCAAATAAATAAGATAAATAAAGTACACTAAAGAACACGACAGAGGCTTTAAAATATTGTGTGATGAATTATCATTCTATAATCTCTAAGTTGATGCTAGCTTTTACTAATTTTTGCAAGTTCATATTTCTTACATGATGTAAGTGACAAGTTTGATATTATTTATAAAATTAATACATAGGCACCTTGCCTAGAAAAAGTTGAAAGAGGAAGAATATATTTGTGAAATCCCGAAGAGGTCACACTCATCAAAGCTCAAAGAAAAAGGTTACAAATATTGATCCAACATCTATTGAAAAACAGGCAGAGTTTTTTCAGTCAATTTTTTTTTATATAAAAAAGCAAAAATAGTAAGAAACATGGGCGGATTTAGGTGTCGGTGAGGGTGTTATTACACTGTATATTTAGGGTATATTTTTTGTGTTTATGTACCTATATTAACTTGTGAACTCCCTAATTAAATGTAAAAAGTTAGTTCAAGTGGTATAAGATGTTCAAAATTATCTCCAACAATTTAGGTTCGATTTCCAGGAATAACATTATTTTTTTTGTTTACGCCATTGGTAAGAAAGTAATGTTAAAAATAAAATAAAAATTGTCAGTGAATAAAAACTCTCTTTATCTGATTCTTTTTGGCATTCTTAGGGGTGTTTCGTAGGTGGATAACAATTAAGGGACAACAATTTGGAGATAAAAATTAAATTTGGGATTATTTTATTTTTCAATTGATTATTGATATTAATTAGTCCTGAGATATATTTTGTACTAAAACGGTGGAATTAACTATCCCATATAAAATATGAAATAGCTAATCTCATGAAATATTGTGCCCATTAAATGTTCTTATCTATCTCATCCCCATTACCAAACAAACCCTTTATTATTCGAGAAGTCAAGATTTTTTCTATTAACTCCACACTTTCATGCATCTTCTATATATATATATATATATTAAAATTGTATAATTAGCACAAAAGAGTGTGGTGTAGTGGATGAAGTTGCTTTTCCTTTAATTAGAGATTTCGGCTTCGAGTTTTAATATGAAAAAATTCTTGTTAGAGAGCGCTTTTCCGGAAATGGACTCTACCCAGCCCAAATCTTGATTGTCGGACTCCAATGCGAGAACCCGACACCAAATGAGAAACAAGAAAAATAAGTAAAACCGTATAATTTAAAATAACTTTTTCCTATACTTTATAAACATTACAATCTTACTTAAAAAAAAACTCTACAGTTGAGATTTTTTTGGTAAAAGAGGGAAATATTTGTGGCATTTTTGTTCCAGCAATTTATGGTCAAACTTCAACAGCCCACTAATTTCCTGGCCCCAGCCCAATCTTGTATCTTGTTCAAGAACTCTAAATTTTCAGCTAAAATTTGTCACTATTCAGAGCTAATAGTTGGAAATTTGATAGTCTCTCAGTGATTAGTTGGTGAACAAGAATATCAAACAGCAACACCAACAAGTACCCACTTGATTTCAAGCTATATTTTTTTATCCGGCCTTCCCGGACCTCCGCATAGCTGAGCTCCAATTTTACATACCCATTAAGGTAATCCTTCAAATTCTTGATTTTTGATGTTTTTATTAAGTGGGGTTATTTGTTTTTGTTCATTATTTGATCCTAATTGTAGTTCTGATTATAAAAAATTGTTCTTGGAATGTATTGTGACTCTTTGCAGTAGCTAGAGGAAAATGACAGTAGTAGCTGATGATGATCATGAGCAACAAGTTAAGCCACCAGAAAAGAAGAAACCACAGACTGAGGATGAGAAAAGGTCAAATCTTTATTGTAATTAGAATTAACCCAGTTCAGTTTTTTCATGAATTTATGAAAATAAGTGTTTTTTAGCTGTTAATCAGTTTTTTTTTCAAGAAACAAAAGACTGAGGATGACAAAAGGTCAAATCTTTAATCATGAGTTTTTGAAAATATAATGATTTTAGCTGTTAAATCATTTTCTTTCAAGAAACAAGAGATTGGGCAGCCTGGTGCATAAAGCATCCCGCGTTAGCAGGGTCTGGGGTCTGGGAAGGGCTGCCCCCCGAGGGGTGTGATGTAGACATGCATTAGTGGCTGCTTCCACGGCTCGAACCCGTGACCTATACGTCACACATAAACAAGAGATTGAGGATGACAAAAGGTCAAATTTTTATTTTGTTAAGAATTGACCCAGTTCACTTTATTCATGAATTTATGAAAATACAAGTGTTTTGAAGCTGTTAATCACTTTCTTTCAAGAAACAGGAGATTGAGGATGACAAAAGTTCAAATTTTGTTCTGTTAAGAACTGTCCCAGTTCAGTTTTTTCATGAATTTATGAAAATAAAAGTGTTTTTAGCTGTTAATCACTCTCTTTCAAGAAGCAAGAGACTGGATGACTAAAGATCGATTCTTTATTGTAATTAGAATTGACCCAGTTCACTTTATTCATGAATTTATGAAAAGAAAAGTGTTTTTAGCAGTTAATCGCTTTGTTTCATGAAACAAGAGACTGAAGATGACAAAAGGTCAAATCTTTATTATGTTAAGAAGTGACCCACTTCACTTTATTCATGAATTTATGAAAATAGAAGTGTTTTTTAGCTGTGAATCACTTTCTATCAAGAAACAAAAGACTGAGGATGACAAAAGGTCTAATCTTTATGTTGTTAAGAATTGACCCAGTTCACTTTATTGATGAATTTATGAAATAAAAGTGCCTTTAGCTGTTAATCATTTTCTTTCAAGAAACAAGAGACTGTGGTCATGGGTAACTGGTAAAATTGCTGCCATGTGACCAGAAGGTCATGTGTTCAAGCCGTGGAAACAGCCTCAGGCTGCGTACAATAGACCCTTGTGGTCCGGCCCTTCTCCGGACCCCGCCCCGCGCATACTGAGGATGACAAAAGGTCAAATTTTTATTCTGTGAAGGACTGACACAGTTCACTTTGTTCATGATTTTATGAGAAGAGAAGTGTTTCAAAGAAGTTTTTAGCTGTTATTCACATTTTGTTCAATGATGAATTGTTTGCAGAAGAAAAAAAATTGTTCCTGGAAGTTTGATGAAAGCTGTAGTTAGGCCTGGTGGTGGTGAATCAAAACCTGCTGAGGGTAATCAGGTATACTCTTACAGTTTAGGTTTCTGATGATGATCATGATGATTCATATTGATGCAAAAGTCAGTTTCTGTGAGTTTTAGGTAGGAAAAATATTGGTGACGTATTTTGTTTTCGATGAATTTGAACAGGTAATATATCATTGTACAGTTAGAACTCTGGATGGAGTTACAGTTGAATCGACACGGTCAGAGTTTGGAGGTAGGATTGATATGCGGAACCTTTCAGAAGCTATAGTTTTTACTGGCAAAACAACTTTTGCTGACAAGCTGTTAGTTCTCTGTTCTTGTTCGGGGTATGGAATACTGAGTTATAGTTTAGTCCACAAATAACTATATGATGACGGGATTTATGAAATAAATAGGTTCCACCTCTACATTTGATTTCATCATATAACTTAACTCAGTTTTATTTCCATGTTTCTTGGAATGATTGTTGTACTTTTTAGTTTTTACTCTCTCTCTTAAATATACTGACCATGAACTCTGTAATTTGGAGTATGCCAATCTTGCCTTATTGCAGTGAAATCTCATCTCTTTTACATTTTTATTACTCAGGCAAGGGTACCCCAATAAGGCATGTTGTTGGAAAAAGCAAGGTCATTTTAGGATTGTTGGAGGGGATTCCAACAATGTTGAAGGGTGAAGTTGCAGTGGTATAACATTTTGAACTTTACATTTAGTTATTGCGATGCGAATCTGTATAGTTAAAGTCCGTCAAAAGTAAACACTTCATAACATGTTATATTTCTCGGCTAAATTATCTCAGAATTGTGAAGTTTTCTTTATTTTCTCCAGTAATTTGTTATTAGTTTCATGATAAGCACATAGTCTCCAGCGGTTAAATCTACTTTTTTAGTAATCTCTTCAGAATATGATATGTCTCCAATATTTGGATACTGTTAAAGGGGATAAAATCAATTAAGTTAAATACAATTGCCAATTCAAACTGCCTTATATATGCCCCTTAATATGAGCTTGTGAAGTCATTTTCTCTTTGTTTTTACATCTTTACATGTATGAGATGAAAAATCATATTTGTACCTCACTGTTTGTTGGCTAATGTTATCTCAGTTCAAAATGAAACCTGAAATGCATTACGGAGAGAAGGATTGTCCAGTTGCAGTTCCAGATAACTTCCCTAAGGATTCTGAGCTTCATTTTGAGATTGAGCTGATTGAATTCTCCAAAGTGAAGGCAAGAATGCTCCTAAATCCTATTTAATGACATTGAAATGAAAGTTGCAATCCAGATCAATCTGCTCCTTCTAGTTCCTTTGTGCACTTTGCATGTACTCGTATGAATTGGTGCCTTCATAGCTTTGTTGGAGCTGTATGTGCTGCTCTTTGTTCCTGACTATGGCACCTCTTGATATCGCTTATGTCATTCCCTGTTTAATATGATGATGATGATATAAAATGAGCTTAAATGTAGAAGTGGGGATTCATATAACCGACTCCAACTTGATTGGGACTGAGGTGTAGTAGTAGTTGTTGTTGTAGTATGGTACTCCTATCTTTTTTACTGCATCTGATTGTTGCAAATTGCTATTAGAAGAGTGGTAGTACTACAAAAAAAAAGTTCTACGTAGAAGAAATTGATCGCCATCATTTAAGGAAAGTTTCTGTCATTTTGGTTTCTTTCCTTTTCTCTAGTTCTTTGTAGTTTGGTTTTGTTATTTTTTTCCCTTTTCAGATAGTACTAGATTTTACGAAGTTGTGCGAAAGCTGTTCTCTAAGACCTTTTGAATTCTTACTCCCCCCCCCCCCCCTTTTTTTTTTTTTAAAAAAAAAAGAAATCTTGGTAGTTCCATACTTCCATTTATGGTAGGATATATCTAAAAAAAACTTATCTTTTTCATTCTCAGGTGATCACTGATGATTTGGGAGTCTTAAAGAAGGTACACAGCTTGCTGCTTAACAGTTACTTTTCCTTCATCCACCCCTGCACACTCAGTAATCTATTTGAACACTTTGGTAAAATGTGTGCGAGTATGTGCGTCTGCGTCTTATCACTATCTGGTGTTTTCATTCAAAGCTGGTAATCTGTAATAAGCAGAATTTTTGTTAGCTCACAATCTTCAAGCATATAGTGCAACAACCTGAATGAGAATTGCTATATCGTATGTGGTTTAAAAAATATCATATTGAACTTAAGTGTACTAGATGGAATAAGTGAAATGGTTGCTTTGGAATGTTATTGTGAATCGGAAGAGAAAATGAGAGAACTCGGCTTGATTATTCCCTGAAGCTATTGGGGTTTAAATAGCTAAGTTTACATGTCCTATAAAGGAAGGAAAATCAATACTAATCAATTCCTGATTACAGAATATTCTATCTATTATATTTACATAAATGTTATAATCTTCACAAATTCTAACACTCCTCCTCAAACTGGTGCATACAAATTATATGTACCAAACTTGTTACATAAGTAACTCGTTCTGGGACCGATTAGGGACTTGGTGAATATGTCTGCAAGCTGATCATTTGACCGCACGAACTTCGTGATGATGTCTCCTGAGAGTACCTTCTCTCTGGCAAAATGACAATCAATCTCTGTGTGTTTGGTTCTCTCGTGAAACACTGGATTCGATGCAATGTGAAGTGCAGCTTCATTATCGCACACGAGTTCCATTTCTTTAATCTCTTCAAATTTCAACTCTTTTAGTAGTTGCTTGATCCATATGAGTTCACATGCTGCTACTGCCATAGCCCAATATACTGCTTCTGCACTAGACCTAGCAACCACATGTTATTTCTTACTTTTTCAAAACACCAAATTTCCCCCAACTAACCCACAATATCCAGAACTAGGTACCGTCTGTCAGAGGGTGACCCTGCGTAGTCTGCATCTGAATAGCCAATAATTTTTTCATGTCCTCGATCTTCATAGAGTAGTCATTTCCCTAGAGCAGATTTTATGTGTCGAAGGATGCGAATAACTGCATTCCAATGACTGTCACATGGAGAATTCAAGAATTGTCTTCAACACTAACCGGAAAGGTAATAGCAGGTCGAGTTACTGTGAGATAATTCAACTTCCCTACCAGCCTTCTATATCTTCCAGGATCGCTAAGAGGCTCCTCCTGACCTGGTAGAAGCTTAGCATTTAGATCCATTGGAGAATCAATAGGCCTACAATCTGTCATCCATGTCTCCTCAAGAATATCAAGTGCATACTTCCTCTGTGAAATGAAAATTCCTGATTTGGACAATGCAATCTCAATGCCCAAGAAGTACTTCAATCGACCAAGATCCTTAGTCTGAAAATGCTAGAAAATGTGATGTTTCAATTTGGTAATTCCATCATCATCATTCCTTGTGATGACTGTCATTAACGTACAACACCAAATACATGCATAAACCTGGAGCAGAGTGACGATAAAACACAGAATGATCAGCTTCACTTCGTACCATGCCAAACTCCTCAATAACCATGCTAAACTTCCCAAACCAGGCCCGATGAGACTGCTTCAGGCCATAAAGTGCTCGACATAATCTGCAAACCATGTTACTAGACCCCCCGAGCAACAAAACTAGGTGGTTGCTCCATATATACCTCTTCTTCGAGATCCCCATGAAGAAAGACATTTTTTATATCCAACTGGTAGAGAGGCCTATGGCGAACAACAACCCTAGATAAAAAGAGATGGACTGAAGCAATCTTAGCCACAAGAGAGAAGGTATCACCATAGTCAAGTCCAAAAATCTGTGTATATCCCTTGGCAATTATTCGAGCCTTCAGACGATCAATCTGTCCGTCGGGGCCAACCTTCACTGTATATACCCAACGACAACCAACTGTAGACTTATCTGGAGGTAGGGGAACAAGCTCCCAAGTATCACTAGAGTGTAAGACAGACATCTCGTCAATCATCGCTTGTTGCCAGCCTAGATGAGAAAGAGCTTCACCTGTAGTTTTAGGAATAGACACAGATGATAGTGATGATACAAAGGCAGAACGGGTCGAGGACAAACGATGATAGCTCAAGAAAGTATAGATAGAATGAGGGTTACGAGTAGAGCGATTACCTTTTCGAGTGACAATGGGAGGACTCTGTGTAGACAAGTTTTTAGCAGGTAAGAATTCTGGCGGCAGGCATGAATCATCTGGATGCGGGCAACGATGATAAGTCAATAGTGATGGCGATACAACTGGCGGTGCAACTGAGAAAGATGGAGCTGTAGGAGGTGATATGGAAGGGTAGACTATGGTAAAATCCCTAAAATATGGAACTGGTAGAACTTCAGAAATGTCTAATTATTCAGCAGAAGAGGATGTAAAGTAGGTTGACCTTCAAACAAAGTAACATCAGTGGACATAAGGTATCGCTGGAGGCCAGGTGAGAAGCATCAATGTCCCTTCTGTACCCTTGAATAACCGAGAAAGACACATTTAAGAGAACGTTGAGCCAATTTGTCTGTGCCTGGAGTGAAAATATGGACAAAACATGTGCTCCCAAAGACACGTGGTGGAAGCGAAAATAGGGTTGATTGGGAAACAAAATAGAGTGCGGAATCTGATTTTGAATAGCAGAGGAAGGCATATGGTTAATCAAATAACAAGAGGTGAGCATTGCTTCCCCCAAAACGCAATGGAGCATTTGCTTGTATGAGAAGGGTGCGTGCAGTCTCAACAATATGCCTATTTTTCCATTCTGCAACACCATTTTGTTGTGCAATGTAAGGGCAAAATGTCTGATGAAAAATTCCATGAGAAGACATAAATTATTGAAATTGGGATGATAAATATTCACTTGTATTATCACTTTGAAAAGTACGAATAGAAACACCAAACTGATTTTTAATTTCAGCAAAAAAAGTTTGAAATATGAAAAATAATTCAGAACGATTTTTCATTAAACAATCCAAGTACACATTGAGTAATCATCAATGAAAGTAACAAATTACTTAAAACCCTACGTAGAACTAATTCTACTAAGACCCCAAATATCATAATGAACTAAATGAAAAAGAGATTGTTCGATTGTTGGGACTACGTGGAAAAGTCTCGGGTGTGCTTTCCCAATTGACATGACTCACAATCTAACTTAGTCAATTTGAATAAGCTAGGTACCATCTTTTGAAGTTTGGGTAAGCTAGGGTGTCCCAAACGTCTGTGGATTAAATTCGGAGAGTCGGAGACCGAACAAACTATAGTGTAGCAGGGAGAATTGAGACAATAAAGTCCATCTAACTCACGCCTTTCGCCAATCATCCTTCCCGTACTGAGGTCATGTATAATAAAAAAAATCACTAGAATGAGATGAAACAATTTAAAGCTTTAGCCAAACGACTGATTGACAGAAGGCTAAATGGACATCCAGGGACAAAAAGAACATTATTCAAAGTGAAAGAGGTAAAAGATTTGCATGACCGACTTCAGTTGCCATGGTCTGAGAACCGTTAGCTAGGGTAGCATTGGGAATGGATCGAGAAAAAGTAATATTAGACAATAAAGATTTGTTACCAGAAATGTGGTCGGAGGCGCCTGAGTCCACGACCCAAGGGCCAAGTGTGGTGGACTGTGAGATATAAGCAATATGATTACCAGTATGAGCAACAGAAGCTATTGATGAAGATGCTTGCTTACTCGCCTGATACTGAAGATAGTTATTGTATTCTGCCGCAGATAAAGAGAACCGTTGGTTAGATTACCAGTGGATTCAGTTTTAACAACATGAGCATTCGGTGATTGACCAAGGAGAGTGCGACACACATCACGAGTATGTTCAAATTTATGACAATAACTACACTTAGATCGAGATCTTCCAAAACGACCTCCTCATTGTCGATTGTCCGTAGACTGAGATGTTCGATTCTCTATAGTTTGAGATGCGAGAACAGAAGAGTATGCAGGTGTCACTGGATGACTAGACGACATAGGTGATGCAGCCAATCGCAATAGTCAAGCAAATAAGTCATCCATAGAAGGAACATTGGAGCTAGCCAAAATTTGATCACGCACCAAGTCAAGATGAGATGGAAGTCCAGCAAGTGTAACAATCAAAAGCATGTTCTGACATTGCTCTAATTATTTTTCAACACTTGGAGTAGCCGACATCAACTCATTAAATTCTTTCATAACCGCCTGAACCTGTCCAAGATAAGCAGACATACCCGAATCCTGCTTTTTGAGGTTAGTCAACCGAGAGATCACATTATAAAAGCGGGAGATGTCATTTGTGTATAGTCCACGAGCCTTTTCCCAAAGTAAGAAACAAGTTTGGAATGGTCGGAATAATGACATCAACGTTAAGTCAATAGATTTCCACAAAAGACTACAACAATTGAGCATCAATTCTTTTCCATTTGCCCCTATCTTTTTCAGTAATATCCTTAGCTTGTTTAACCAAGTGGTCCTGAACATCTTGTCCCTTGCACCATAACTGAACAGATGAAGTCCAAGATAAGTAGTTTGCACTACCTATCAAGGGTTCAGCGGTGATGGAGTGGTTCGGGTTGCTGGAAACCATAGGTTTAGAAAAAATATATGATCCGAGTGACATTTTTCTCAAATAATAGTTGAAATAACTTCGAATCAAATTGAAGTTACAATTACCAGAGAAACAGAGAAGCAGAATACCAGAATGTTACACTGCCTCGCCGGAACACACCCTGACTCGCCGGAAAGTGCTCGGAATCTGGTGGAACCAGTGTCAAACTGCTCGGAATTTAGGGGCGACTATGCCTGAAAAAGAATCGTGCCGGAAAATGACTCCCGCGCCAGCGCGTGAGACAGATCTCGCCGGAAAATCGCTGCTGGACGGCGCGTGAGGGTGCGTGGGGTATCCGATGGTGGCGAAGCTGACTGGGTTTTGCTCGCGCCGGTAGTCCGAGTCTCATAGTGGTGTTGGTTTGATCACAACACCTACGGAAGACGAGATCTGTTCGGAAAGCAGAAGAAACTAACCGGAAAATTTTCTGAGCTCGGAGTTTTCTCTTCCAATTTCGCTGGTTCTAATCGGAAGAGAAAATGAGAGAACTCGGCTTGATTATTCCCTCAAGCTATTGGGGTTTAAATAGCTAAGTTTACATGTCCTTAAAAGAAAGGAAAATCAATACTAATCAATTCCTGATTACAAAATATTTTATCCTAATTACAAAATATTCTATCTATTATATTTACATAGATGTTATAATCTTCACAGATTCTAACAGTTATTTTTCTCTTTTCATTACTAAACAGGTTATAGAAGAAGGCCAAAGCTGGGAAACACCTCGGGAACCATATGAAGTAAAAGCTTGGTAGAAATCCTTTCTCCTGAGGCTGCTAGTTCTTATGGATTGCATTGATAGTTGTAAATATGTGAGTCTTAAGTGTCATTCAAATGCGTATAATCTGATAATGACTTATTCTAGGATTTCGGCGAAGTCAGGGGATGGCAAAGTGATTCTACCGCGGACTCAGGATGAACCATATTTCTTCACATTTGGCAAATCTGAGGTTCGGTAATGATTTCCATAGCTTGTGAAATGTTTGCTATACCTTCTTGATCACAAGTGTTTGCTTCAGTATTTAATAGACTAAGCTTATCCCCTTGCGATTCCTCTTTTGTTTACCTTGGATGAAAATTTTATCTATTACTTCCTCTGTCCCAATTTATGTGACACTCTTTCCTGTTTAGTCAGTCCCAAAGATAATGATACATTTCTATATTTAGTAACAATTTAACTTTAAACTTCCCATTTTACCCTTAATGAAATGATTTGCAGTCACATTTCTCTATGGCTTGTTTTAGACCGAAAATCTCAAAAGTCTTTTCTTTTTTTCTTAAATTTTGTGCCTAGTCACACACTTTCACATAAATTCGGACAGAGGAAGTACTAGTTTCGGAGATTCATTTTCGGTTGAGCTGGGATGCCAAGCTCCTTAGTCTTGTGTTCAGGACTCCAGGGTTTGAATTATCCTTTTATCTCGACTAGAAATGTATCTAATCTTGGGTTCTATATTCACCAACTCTAGGTACCCAAAGGTCTCGAACTTGGAATATCGACCATGCCACGTGGAGAGAAGGCAGTCATTTATGTTAAAAGCCAATATTATACGGAATCTACTTTAATGCCTGTGGTAGAAGGTGTTGATGAAGTTCATTTTGAAGTGGAACTTGTCCATTTTATTCAGGTAGATGCTGTATATCTTGACCATACCGAGAGTGCTTCTTTCTATTGCAGGACATATTCTTTTATGTTTTTTTTCCGTATTATTAATCTTCAGCTTTCATTCACAATATCATCGATGAAACAAGTTCTTACCTATATTAACTCTTCATTTGACTTGAAATACCCGTGTTGAGCAGATATCATGAGTTTGAGTACTTGAGAAGATCCTTCAAAAATACACATAAGACTTTCTAATATTCGGACATATAAGTGTTGGATACTCACCTGTCACCTATACCTGGAAAGGATGCATGCCGATACTTGAGTCCGTGTAACATCGGTCTTCAATATCTGACTATTTCACTCAATTACTCATAGTTTCACGTTTATGGTAGCCAATCTGTCAATTTGGTGTTTCGTCAGCCTTTTCACTATAATTTGGTGCATTTTGTGAATGTAATCCTTGATCATAGTTTCACCATTGGTAGGAGATATTTCATTATTAATATGGCCACCTTACTATTATCTTTGATTTCTAATGCTAGCGTTCCACATTCATAAGGTTAATATGCAAAGATTTCCAGAAGCATAAACATATATTCCCTCTGTTCCAATTTGTTTGTTTTACTTTCCTTTTTAGTTTGTTTAAAAAAGAATGCCTCTTTCCTAATTTGACAACTCTTTAATTTCAATATCCTACCTGACATTTTTAAGACCACAAGATTAAAGGGCGTTTTGGTACATTATGCATATCTTTAGCTTAAGACCACAGATTCATAAGTCGTCTTTACTTTCTTAAACTCCATGCTTTGTCAAACTATGACAAACAAATAGAAACGGAGGGATTACTATATGCATTGACCTCTGTGTGTCACTATTGTTGACTAATATGCTTGAGGCCAAAAGAAAGGAACATGGTTCTTCAAAGCACAAGTTATAGGTTATTTTATAACCTGAGGTGTGATTTTGGTTTGTCATATTTGTTTCAGATTTTTTGGGCCTGTTTGGGGGTAGTGAATCACTTTTAGAATGATGGACGAAGTTAATAAGAGAAATATATATAGGGGTCATATTGAGCAATAACAATCTGAAGATGCGACAAGAGGATAAAGTAGACCTAGAATCATATGGAAGGAAGTTGTCTCAAAGACTTACAAATTACAATCTGTGTGGATCAATGCTGACATAGCTAAGAACAGAACAAAATAGAAGCAAAGGATCCATTATAGGTTATATCGACTAGTCACTTAGTTGTTATTGTTACACTAACATTAGGTCGATGTTTGTCAGGAGTCATTTTAGTATTTAGAAATTTATTTGTCACTAGGGGATAAGTTAGCGGTTTAGGGGACGTGAATTACTTAACTTGTGCCGAGGGTCTATTAGAAACAATCTCTCTATCTCCATGAGGTAGGGGTAAGGTCTGCGTACACTCTACCCTCCCCAGACCCCACTTGTGGGATTACTGTGGGTATGTTTTTGTTAGTATTAGAGAACTCCTAATTTCCATCTAAGACAAATTATTTAGTATTGGAATGAAATGGGAACCAAAAAAAATAAAAATAAATATGTAAGTTTGTATAGCCGACCCGAACTAATTGGATTGAACCATGATTGTCGTATTGAGATAGGAGAGTGTCAGAAGACATCGAGGGCATTTTTTGTATTACAATCCTTGTTAAGTAAAGAAGTTGTCTGCTCAATTTGTCTTTCTGTTTTTTTGCTATGAAGAATCTAAATGCAGATATGTTGACGCAGGTGCGGGATGTGCTTGGAGATGGACGCCTCATAAAGCGCCGAATTCGTGATGGAAGAGGTACTGTTGAGACTTAATTTCCAAGCATTATTTGAGCTTATTTACCTCTTCGGCACCCCTCATCACTATGCTACGTCAAGTTCTTCTGAATATATCTTAATGGAGTAAATTCAATTGAGTTCTACTTTTGGTTTTCTAGTATTATTATCAGAATCAAATAGTTTATCCGGGGCCTACAATGTGCTCTATTTCATGAAGCCGCTCTACCTACCAAGGTAGAGGTAAGGTCTGCGTACACTCTACCCTCCCCAGACCCCATGTTGTGGGATTTCACTGGGTATGTTGTTGTTGTTGATTCATCATGTTCCCTTGTTTCACACAGGATTTACTTCCCCTAGGTTAACCTCCTTTTTCATGAATTCTTGGTTATCGTTCTCAAGTTTGTTGTTGTTTTAATGAGTTGAAGCTTATCTACGATAAGGTTAATACTGACTGAAAAGCTTTCTCCCTTCTATGAAATCACTAGGGGAATTTCCTATGGCTTGCCCTCTGCAAGACAGTCTACTACGTGTACACTACAAAGGTTTTCTTCTAAATGAAGAAAAGACGGTGTTCTATGATACACAAATCGACAACAATGGTCAGCCTTTAGAGTTCAGCTCTGGAGAAGGGCTTGTAAGTCATATGACTTCATAAAGTGATCTATTCCTTGTTTTGTTTATCTTTATATTTTTCACCATTGTAGAAAATGACAAAAATGGTCCCTTGTGTTTCAAGGTAGGTTCAAAATAGTCCCTTAAGTATGCACTGAACAATTTTGGTCCTTAAGTTTGCCAAAAGTTAACACTTTTAATCTCCGTCAAATATTTAATAATTTATGTTCGTTAAATTTGACTGAATCAGTGGAAAAAAGATTGAACAATAAATACCAAGAAAATCCCATAAAATCCTAAAATAGGCAACACAAAAAACTGCACTAGACACTAAAAAGATATTAAAAATAGCAGAAATTACACCTCAAAAGCTGCACCATACTCTAGAAATATGTAAAAAAATAGCAGAAACTATAAAAATTGTACCTGTAAATGTGAGTTCCCGCTAATTATTTTTCCATAGTTCTCGTCGAATCTAACAGACAGGGTAAATATTTGATGGAGACTAAAAGTGTAAACTTTTGGCAAAACTGTTCAGTAGATCCTTAAAGTACTATTTGAACCTACCTCAGGAACCATTTTTGTAGGTAAACATTCTTCTGGTTTTAACTTTTTCAGTTTGTATGATTTTGAGTTCTCCATTTTCATCATTAGGTTCCTCAAGGATTTGAAATGTCCGTTCGTTTGATGTTGCCTGGAGAGGTATCTCTTGTAACATGCCCGCCTGATTATGCCTATGACAAATTTGAAAGGTTAGGAGGTACAAAACCTCGGGCTTGTACTTTTGCCTTAATCTGTTCATCAGAAACGTCTATTCTGATGAGTACTTTTCACTAATAGTAGCACTTTACAATTCATTTTTCATGGACTCAGGCCGGCTAATGTTCCTGAAGGGGCTTATGTGCAATGGGAGATTGAGCTTCTCGACTTTAACACACCGAAAGTAAAGTTACCAATTAAGAATTTGCATGCACTGGTGAAGATTGCCATATGTTGTTGATTTTTCTAGTTCATAGGACTGAATTTGTGTGCTCTCCGTGCAAATTACAGGACTGGACAGGGTTCAGTTTCAGAGAAATAATGGACGATGTAGAGAAGATCAAAGGCACGGTATGTATCAAACGAATATGTTCAGAAATTTTGAGCAATACAGATAGTCTGCTAAATGATTTTTGAGTTTCCACGGTAGATACCTGTCTATAGCTTTGGGGTATGATTGGTATACACATTCTTTTAATAATGGGTTGCTTTGTCTGAACATTAATTTGGATGCTTGCACTAGGTTTAGTGCCTCAACTGTTAACCTGTAGTCTGGATATTTATCCTTTAAGGAAGTTTGGTTTTGTAGTTGGAAATTTTAGTCTAGTTCCCATTTTAGTCTGTCATACCTGGATAGAAATGGGTAGCCCAGATGTAATATTCTTTTTAAGGGAAGTCATTTGCTGCAACATGTTCCTTTTCAGGGTAACAGGCTTTTCAAGGAAGGGAAATTTGAACTTGCCAAAGCAAAGTATGACAAGGCTAGTGTGATCTTCTCTTTTCTTGTTCTCTCTCTTTTTCTCTTGATCTTTAGTTCTGATGTTCTTTTCCTCCAGCTTTTGGATTAACTTCAATTGGGATCGCTGTTCAAATTGATTGTTCTTTTTCACTAGTTGAGATTGGACCTCTATTACATTTTAGTGTGCCACTTAAAGGACGACTTAATAATGTGACTAAGTTTTGTGTACTGTTAGCGTCATGATCTAATTTACCAAGACAGTATTCCTTGGGCAAGCAAAAGCCTCTAATGAACGTCAGAGTTTTGATACATAAGGATTGCCTGTTTAAGACTTCTGATTGATTGCCCCTCCATTACATTGCTTTCTGATCGCTGTTTCAAAGCAATCAAGAACGTTGGAATTTGCTTTCTATAAATAACTATTCGAAATTAAAGATGGTGCTAGCTATTGATTTTTCAAACTACACATTTACGAGAAACCAGGGTCCCCTAGAGTTAGATACTCCATTTTATGCGGCATTTCCATTTGAATTGACGGGGAATTCTAAACTTTAGGGATAAATTTTGAACTTGCATTTTTCTTACAGGTGCTTCGCGAGTTTAATCATGTTCATCCCCAAGATGACGAGGAGGGAAAGGAATTTGCAAACACCAGGGTAATTTTGTTGACAGAACAGATTATATTATTCTCTTTTAAAAAGAGGATTTTTTTTTCTTTCAGTACAAACGAAATGATTGGTTATATTTCTTCTGTCAATTTTCAACTTCCTGAAGGCTTTTTTTCTTCCTTGTGAATGTACAAAGAATTTGTTGCATCTCAATGTTGCTGCCTGCTTACTGAAATTGGGAGAGCATAAGAAGTCAATTGAGGCGTGCAATAAGGTGACCCTCGAACTTTGCATATATGCAGGCCTCGTTTTTCTGGATCCAACTAGACTCGTTTCTGATGGTATTGTGTAGGTGTTAGATGCAAATCCGGTTCATGTGAAAGCTCACTATAGACGTGGGATGGCCTACATGGCTTCTGGAAATTTTGAAGAAGCAAGAGCTGATTTTATTAAGGTAGTTTCTTCTTGTATTTTAGGCTATTAGGGAAAAAGGAACTCAGGTATTTGGAATTTTACAAACAAGGAACTCGCCCTGTTGACCGTATTGTTCCTTGAATTGGATAATCCCTCAACTTTCAAACGGTCTAGGTCCTTGCCGGCTTCCACTATCATTTGTGAGAAACGGTGTAAATAATGAACCCAAGGGTGTGACCTAGTGGTCAATGAAGTGGGCGGAGAATCATGAGGTCTCAGGTTCAAATTGCAGCAGAGACAAAAATACTAGGTGATTTCTTCTCATCTGTCTAAGCTTTTGGTGGACAGAGTTACCTGATACCCGCCGTTGGTGGGAGGTAGCAGGTATTCCGTAGAATTAGTCGAGGTGTGGGAGAGCTGGCCCTGACACCACGGTTATCAAGAAAAAAAAGAAACGTCGTAAGCAATGGCAAATGATAATTAAAGATCTTAAAGTAAAGATCTAAAAAGTCTTTCCCATGTTTTGGAATAACTAACACCGAACACCATTCTGTTAAGTCTTTATCATCAAAGTTGGCTGCAATTACTAGCAAATGCCGAGTCAACACCTCAGTCTTTATTATCGAGGTCAGCTGCAATGTCTAGCAAATACCGAGTGATGTGCTTGTAAGAACTTTTAATGAGGTCATTTTTCAAAGTTTAGGGGCTGGCTAGATCAGCCAGAGGGATTTATCTAGTTAAGCCCTCCTAGCTAATTTTACGATAGTTAAATTTTATACTGATATTAGATGCTGAGATGTTGTTCTAAGTTACACAAGCAATGCTTGTAGATGATGAGCGTCGACAAGTCATCTGAGGCGAGTGCTAAGGCAGCTCTTTTGAAACTGAAAAAGGAGGAACAGGTTAGTAGTTATTCTATGCATAAACTTTTGGTCCATTTTAATTTTTTATGACTCATTTCCAACCATTTGGGCAAGCAGGAAGTTGAGAGGAAGGTTCGTAAGCAATTTAAGGGGCTGTTTGACAAAAGACCTGGTGAGATTGCAGAAGTCGGGACTAATGATGGAGGGGATGATGAGGCGACAGGTGAAAAACTTGAAAAGGATGATCTTGACAGTTTAGACGACCATGAAGAGAGAACTCATCAGACCACGGCGCCTCCACCTCGCCAAGGTATTTTGTCCCAATTGAGAAAGCTTTTCGCATCTGTTGGCCTGAACCGATGCACCATATTATGAGGATTCAAAACCCCGAAATACCATGCAACAATCTCGCGACATCATATTGTTTCTGCTCAAGCATTAGATGGTGTTATAGTCAATTTCTCCAAAGAAAACATAAAAGGTGATTGCTCACTGTGATAACACAATAAATTGATGAAGGTGGGAAAAGAAATGACAGAAAAGTTTATCTTTTGACATAGATGATGTTGCTGTAGTTGGTCATTGTCTATTATGGAGTTTTTGGTTCTGAAAAATGGGATTTCCCTTTCTATTTATGAGGCCATAGCTTTAGAAATTTCAAATTCTAGCTCTTTTTAGGATACTAAATGACTAATCTGAATCATTTCAACTTCTAATTTACCTCCGTCATTTACTACTGTGCACTTATATTTAAAGTTATGTCAATGATGCTACAGCAAACCTGTCTGCAACAGCGTCATTTGTTCAAATATATTTTGGTTGCTACAACGAAATATCGTTATATAGAACATATAATATAGCATAACATAAAAAGTCAGTTTCAAAGAAAACTTCGCCAATTTAGTAAAACGTTGTTATAGAGAGATTTGATTGTAATTTTGATTACAACCAAAATGCTAAGAAATGTGTTACCTTTAGCTAATGGACTAATTCTTGATGCATTTATAAGTGTTTTTATTAATGTGAATCTTACACAAATGACTATAGTTTAGGGGTTTAAAATTTCTCATAGCTGTAGTTTTAATATTTACAGGACATGACTACTTTTTACTCGTTGTATTCATAAAATGACTCGTTGTATTCATAAAACGGTCTCGCTTTATTCATGAATATATCGAGTAAAATTGTATTCAAAATTATTTTTGCTGTATTCAAGTTAGATGTATTCAATTCAACTGTATTCACGTCAAAATGTATTCAATTCAATTGTATTCGTGTGTAGCTACTTTTACATTATATTCAATTTATAGTATTTAAAAATCGGTTGTATTCAAACAACATAAAATACAAAAAATATTGTATTCAACTTATTGTATTTTAAATTCGATTGTATTCAAATAACGTAAATAAATACAAAGAAAATAGATTCACATGTACTAGATACGCTAAAATATTGAATGCAATGCATACAATCTAAAAAATTAACAAATAAACTCAAATACTGAATACAAAAAATTAACAAATACAATGAATACAATGAACGTTATCGAAATAAGACAACTCAGATCTGAGCTCCGGCGGGCAGTGACCGAAAGTTTGATCCCTCCGCTGCATCACTTGGCATCTAAGGGTTTCGTCGTTCCCTACGCAGCCGCACTTGTCATCAAGGCGTTGAAGGAACCGGAACTTGACCGAAAGAAGATGACTCAAATCTGAACGTGACCGGAAGGAACGGCGGCGGCGGTGGGGCGGGCAGATCTGGAGGGAGGCATGGTGTCGCTGCTATTTCGGCGAGCAGTGGTGTCCAACGGAAACGATCGGAAAAGAGAAGAGGGACGGAGACGGCGTTCCGACGAGCAGTGGTGTCAGGCGAAAACAACTAGAGAAGAGGGACGGCGGCGGCAGAGAGCTGGGGAGAGAGGTGAGGGAGAAGACCATAAACATAATGTATTTTGGTATAGCTATGGATGATAATTAACATATAATTTTTAGCTATGCAATGTAACTAAAACAAACTATAATTACTAAAGATAATTAGATACTAATAGTTAGTTATGCTATGTAAAGTTTTCTTTTATTAAGTCCATTTTCCGAATGCACTTATCTTTCAAATCCATATGCCAATGATGGTAATCTTGATTACCCAAAAGGCAAAAAATAAAAAGTATTTATATTTGCATGATAAAGTTTAATTAACTTTTAACTAATGGACTGCTTCTTGATACATTAATAATTGCTTCTATCAAGTTCATGCACATAACCTAGTAGTACATGTGGGAGTCTTCCTCTACTCTCCCTCTTTTCTGGCTGTCCATTCATAAGGTGATTTGCAAGAATGGCATCTATATGGGGAGTGTGCCTTGAACCTTTAGCCCCAATTACAATTTTTTACATTTGACATAAATTAATTTTGCCTATGAGGCACGAGTTCGAGACATTTCAATTAGTCAAAGACATGTTAAATTGACCACAAGTTTAGCCTCATAAGCAAAAGTTATTTGTGTTGCTTAATTATTCATAAGTCAATGCAACTGAAATTCTTATCCAATAAAAACACATTACACTATCTTCAACGCTTGCTCATAGGCAAACTAACTTATGCACACATTAATAATTAGAACTTGTACATGACGGGCAACAAAGTTCATTTTTAAAGATTTTGTTAAGTGGGGTTAAAAGTCCAAGATCACCCCCTGATGGTGTCTTATTTCTGCATTTTTTTCCATTCATTGCCCCGTTATGTAATTAAAAAATGTTTGAAATAGCCAACAAGTTGTACTTCCCATCCACAGAAAAATTCAAAAAATAATGTCTTTATTCATATGTAATAACTTTTCACTTGCCGTATAGTTGAGGTTATATATTTGTTTTCTAATTGTCACTATTTTGTATTTTCAAGTCTAAAATGGATGGCAACTGCCTAGGTCTAGTGATACTTGTGTCCCATAGACTAATAATAAGCCAAAAAATCTATTACTCATATACTCACATAAATTTGGGTTAATAACATTTTTGGTCACATAACTATTGGTAAATTTTAATTTAGTCCTTGTAATATTTAATTATGCATAATTAATCTTCAATTAATTGAAATGCACACTTTTCATCTCTCTGTTTAAGATTATCCACATATTTACTAGAATTATTAATCGTCCATCCACTTAATTACCCCACGTATTATGTTAAATTTTAACTGTTATTTCATATTTGAAGATAATATAGTTTTATAAAAAGTCTAAATATATTATATTTTCTACGTAATTAGATCATAAATATTTTAATTAATTAAAGATTAAATGTTATGAGTCAAGAAATACTTATATTATAAGATCAGAATGAGAATTTATTAATTGAGGGACTAAAAGATCATTATTATCCCAAGAAATTTAAATAAAATTTAGATATAAAAAAAGTAGTCCACAGGGATTATCCAAATAAAGGGGGAAAACACTATTGAAATAGGGACAAAGGTGCATAGGGATTTACTCATTGGAGCAAACAACACAAAATAACAACAAATTTACCGTTAATTTTGAAAATATTTGGAGGCCAGAAAGTTTTTATTTGATTCCAACATATAAAGCACATAAATGGCCCCAAAAATTTTCCCATTATATTTGAACAATTTTATTTTCCTATGATTGGAGAGATATAATGGTTCATGATAAATTAAGTTTGATAAATGTTCGAAATCTCAGTCTTCGTTAAGATTTTATTGGACAAAAATTAACTGAAAATCCAAAGATATAGTTCTAACATATTTTGTGTCTAATTATTATGCTTTGATAATGTGAAAGATTTACACTCTCAGGTTATTAAAAATCAATTTAAGTAACATTTTTGATATAGATTAATGACTAAGAAAATAATAAACGCAACTATAATCGGTTAAATTAAGATTAGGTCTTATTTTCAGCACAAAAATAAGATGCGGGGTGGAACTACTCCCATTTGCCCTAATATTAGTGGCTGCTTACCAAATGAATCAAACTAACGACTAAAGCATATATACGTATAATCTAACAATATAATATAAAATTAAAGATTCACTTGAATCAAATTAACAATTAAGGTGTTTTAACAGTATAATGGTAGTCTTACATTTTATATATCTGAGTTCGATTCTCACATTCATCCTTCGTCTTTAGAAAAAATAACAATAACATACCTAGTGAAATCTACAAAGTGGAATCTAGGGAGGATAATGCTAAAAAAAAAACAAATCAAATTAACTGAGAGGTAATGCTAGTTCTCGCATCATTTGTATGTGTATATATACATACTGATTTTAAATTCTGAATCCACGTATAAGTGAGCAGACGATTAACTTTAAACTTCTCATTTTAACCTTAATAAGATGATTTATAGTCACATAAATATTTACGGTTTATTAGATCACAAATTTTAAAATTCTTTCTTTCATTTTTAAACTTTATGTCCAATCAAATACCTTCTAATAAATTGGAAACGAAAGTGTTTTTTTTTAAATTTTAAATTTGTAGCGAAAGAAAGAAAACATATTCAAAGGAGTATGGAATGGTGGGGGACCAAAATTTGGTGAAACTAATAGAGTCAAAAGTCGTAGGCGTCAGTTCATATAGAGCAGACCAAACAATTTTGTCATATTACTGTACTTTGTTCGTCTACTCGTGGAAGGCGGAAAACTTCCATCTAGCGGTTATGAAAAAGTCAAAACTTGTATATAATAAGTTAATATTGAGTCGATCGAGACTCTTTCTTAGTGAAGTGGGAAGATTGCATCCAATGATAGAGTTAGGAGACACAAGGGGGTTCATCCAAAAAAAATATCATGACAAGTTAAAATCTTAAGTTCTTCTCCCCTCAAAATAATGAGATCTTCATGCTCATTATTAAACCTTGTTGAAGGATAATGAATCCCCTTTATTTTTTTATACATATTTATTTTTTTATATTTTAAATCTGCATAGTGAAAATTCGAATTTTGCGACTAATTTAATCAAAAACCAATCACATCCCTGAGTGGTCCAAACTCTAAACCATGAGCTTCTCGAGGAGCACAAAAAAGCAAAGGAAAGCAAAAAAACTTTGAAAACGATCCACACACTAGTTAATTGTTTTAAATTTATAGTAGTTAGTCTTAGTTATATATAAGCCAGTTGTTTCCTCTTAATTTTTATTTCATTTCTTTTCTTTCGATCGTCTAGGCTTGGCACCAGCTAATGTCTTGCTCTTCCTTATTAATTACTAAATTCATTTCTTTTCATCGAGAACATTTCCAAAATTAAGTGCCAAAAGATTGTCTAGGTTTGATAGATGAGGGAGAAAAAAATATTTTAATTATATCTTATGCTAGTAGGAGGGGTCTATTTTTTTTAATTAAGTACGTTTTTGACATAAAAGTAACAAATTATAAACACCTGTGATATACACGGTATATATGCCATGTATATCACAGACTGATTAGGCAACAACGGGTTGTTAAACCCGTGATATACAAGGTCTATACATACCGTGTATATCACGGTTTGGTGGTTTATTTTAGGTAATGTTTTGTTGTAGTTAAATTAGAATTGTACACTTACCATAATTGTATAGTATAATTATTGTACAAGTAGAATAATGTTTTGAGAGTAAAATAGGAATATGATTTTCCAATTATGGAAATTGTAAATTGTATATATACTTTTTCATTAATGAAAATAATCAAGGGATTATTTCTTTCATTGTATCAGAAGTTTAGGACTAAATTACTTCCGCTCTTCTCCAACTTTATTCTCAGTTTCCAATCACGCTTCTCGGCTGAGAGTTCATCGAAATTCGTGCCCCTTTCTCAGATTTTGTGCCCAAATTTACCTCATCTCTTCCCAATTTTTTTTCCAAATCCCTTTGTTCTTTCGTTATGTCTAAGAACGTGTCATGCCCTTACTGTTTCCAACATCAAGAACAACATCCCTATTGTTCTTGAGATGGAAATCATCCAGTATGCGACGTGGGCATAGTTGTTCAAAATTCACGCAATCTCCCATCAAGTCCTCCATCACATAATTCCTTCCGCTACCCCTGCTCCCGTGGAGGATCCTCAGTTATGGATTACTCTTGATGCTACCGTCCTTTAGTGGATTTACTCCACTATTTCTACCGATCTGTTACAGACGATCATTGAACCAGACACGATGGCTACGACTACCTGGAATAGATTGCGTGATATATTCCAAGATAACCAACATTCCCGCATTGTCACTCTTGAGCAAGAGTTTTCACAAGTTCGCATGGAAGATTTCCCAAATGTTTCTGCTTATTGTAAATGACTCAAGGAATCGGCAGACCAACTCCGTAATGTTGGCGCGTCTGTCACCAATAATCGTCTTGTTCTATAAATGGTTGCAGGCCTATCTGAGACCTATAATGGCGTTGAGACTCTCCTTCGTCAAAGTAATCCGCTCCCCCTTTTTATCAAGCCCATTCGATGCTCACTTTGAAAGAAGCCGGCTTGGAAAAAAGGCGACTACCAGCGCCGGTTCCGTGGCGATGATGACGTCCTCTGATAATTCTCACAGTTTTGTTGACAATTCGGGCCAACACTGCACCAACGGTGGCGGCAAGAGGGGTCAAAATCATAAAAATAATGGCAAAAGTCGCGGCGACAAACCCGTTGTGAGCTCTTTGGGCCATCGTTATTATGTTTTACTTTTGGATGATTATTCTAATTTTTTGTGGACTTTTCCTTTGTCTAAAGAGTATCAAGTTTTTTCCACATTCTTAAAATTTAGAGCTTTCATCCGTACCCAATTTGAATGGAAAATTAAAAACATTCAAAGTGATAATGGTAGGGAATATGATAATTGGCCGTTTCGGAAATTTGTGACACTCATGACATATCTTTTCGGGTTTCTTGTCCTCATACATCCTTACAAAATGGAAAGGCCGAAAGAAAAATTTGTACAATTAATAATATTGTCCGCACCTTACTAGCCCATGCTTTCTTATCTCCATCTTTTTGGTATCATGCGTTTTAAATGGCTACCTACCTCCTTAACATACTCCCTAGCAAAGGTTTAGCATATCGATCACCCCTAAAAATTCTTAATAATACGGAACCCTTGTATTCTCATCTTAGAGTGTTTGGGTATTTATGCTATCCGTTTTTCCCGTCTACTACAATTAACAAACTACAAGCCTGTTCTACCTCTTGTGTGTTTTTGGGTTATCCATCTAACCATCGTGGTTACAAATATTTTGATTTATCCGCTATAAAATCATAATTAGTCGTCATGTCATTTTTTATGAAACCCAATTTTCGTTTGCTAATTTATCCAATTCCGTGCCTAGTAATTATAATTTTTTGGATGATGAGCTCTCACCGTATATTATCCAACAATATTGCTAGGCAGATTCCCTTGAGCTATGTTATTCAACATGATTGCTAATTGCCCCACTTGTGTTTCCAAATTCCGAAAAGAGGATCTTGTCTCTGTCATGAACTGAGTCTGGGAGTCAACAAAGCTATTTGCAATTCATTATGATTATCTTGTGGGACTTGTGGCCTAGACTGCTGAGAAGATGAAGCTTGATTCATTGGATGTTGTGGATTGTTCTGCTATATTTCCTTTGAAACAATGACTGTTGGCCTTGGTTGTTTCTCCATGAGAAATTAGGGTGATTCCTCCACCCAAGATTATAAGTGTTGGAGAATGGATTGTTGTAGGGCTTCTGAAAATTTCCAACTGCTTGAAACTGAGCTTGGTCCATAGGAATATTGTTTGGATCCATTGTTGTGCACCGATCAAAGTATGTGGGCCCCCGCAAGTTTCACAATCCACTTGCATCTAAATAGCATTGGCGGACACAATATTTACTGCAATTGCTTTGTCAAATAAGCAATTTGAGCAGTTAAAATAGTGATGACATCTAGTTCATGAACCCCTGTCATTTTTCTACTGCTCGTTGATCTCTCATCAGACCATTGATGGTTGTTTGTGGCCATATCTTCTAACAATTCATACGCCTCATTGGAATTTTACTCATAAATGCCCCTTCAGCCGCCGCATCAATTATGGTACGAGTAGTACCACACAACCCATTATAGAAATTATAGACCAACATCCATTGTTTAATTCCATGGTGGGGACATCTCATTTGCAACTCCTTAAACCTCTCCCAAGCATCATACAAAGATTCCTCCTCAAGCTGATAAAAATTGTTATGTTCTCCCCTTAGCTTAGCGGCCTTTGATGGAGGAAAGAGCTTGGCAAGAAATTTCTGAGCCAAATCTTGCCAAGTAGTAATAGAGTTTGCCTAAAGAGAGTTCAACCAGCTTTTGGCTAGGTCCCTTAGTGAAAATGGGAAGAGCCTCAATCTAATGGCGTCATCAGTCACACAATTGTATTTGAATGTCACACATAGCTCCAAGAAATTTGCCAAGTGCATATGAGGATCTTCAGAGGGTAACCCACCAAACTGAATTGTGCCTTGGACCATTTGCAAGATCGCCGGCTTAATCACGAAGTTGTTTGCCTCCACAACTGGTGGTCGTATACAGGTCTGCACTCCTATTACAGTTGGAAGTATGTAATCCCATAAGCTTCTCACAACGGGATTTTGAGCTTGTTCCTGCACAAATTCTGGCACCCTTCTATTCAACCCATCATTGTTTTGAGGATTTGCCATAACCACAGTTGAACTACCAGTTCTTTTTTTTTCTTCGATTCTGCTTGCACGCTTTCTCAATCTCAGGATTAATAGGAACAAGGCTATTTGCTCCTCTTCTTCTTCGCATATAATAAAACTACCTGAAAGATAATCAAAAGATGCACGCAAATCAAGTTAGAAACTTGTTCTTGGAACAACCAAATTAGAAATAAAATTATTACTTTGATATTGATAATTTTTCAGTCCCCGGCAACGGCGCCAAAAACTTGTTGCGGATTTTTAGAGCTACGCAAGTATACGTATCACAATTCGTAATAATTTTCAGTAAGACCGAGTATCATCCAAACAGAGATTGAATTATCAATTACCAAATAAGTAATCTCTAATTTCTATTTGGTTAACGAATCTTGATTTGTAAAGGTTAAAAATAAAGAAAACATAAACGAAGATAAAATGCAAAAAGAAAATAGCAGCAAAAACACACGAATTAAATTCGAGAATGAGAGAAATTAGGGATTCCAATCTCATCAACTATCCACTCTACCATTTACTAATGCAAGATTAGCGGTTCTTCTTCTTATTAAGATAGCAGGTTAACAAAAACGTTATATATTCAAGTTACAACATATAAAACTCAACCTAAATGAGAATTTTCTATATTTCTATGATAAATTCTATCAATTAGGAAGCATTAAGATCAACAACCTAAAAGCTATACAAGAAATCGTGATACTCTCGTTCAAGATTAAGCCTATGTCAATTCAACTATAACATATTCAAATCAGATTTTTCAGATTTTGATTTAAACTCATTTAGATAAACGAAAACCAATAGTCAATCAATTCTCATTCAATAACCACACATTGAAAAGACCTTAATATATGAAGAAGACAAGATAACTTTGCATTAGTTCATGATAGAGGTTCAAGTGATTTAATTGAAAACCCTAATAGAAGAATTAGTTCATAGTCATTCTAAAATTAACACATAAACTGAAAATTAACATAAAGATATTTCAAGGCAAAGAAAAAGAACTTGAAGAATTGATTTCAAATGGCTCCTCCAAGGTTCCAAAACCTCTTTCTCTCCTTGCTTGTCTGCCGTTTTTCTCTCATCTTTTACGCTTTAAAGCAAACCTTATTTTCCATTTGAAAAGACCTTTTTGCCCTTGTAAAAAATGAGTTCTCGTAATCTGTACGGACACAAGCGTCGCGACTCATTTGCAGATTTTCTCAGGAGCCGCAGCGAGTAGTCTCGAATCTTTGAATAGACAGAGAGAGATGCTCTTCCTGCGGCCCAAGAGCGTATTCGCAGTCCAGAGAGCGTCGCGACTCTTTTTCTTCCAGAAATGTGGTCTCTCTGGAACCTCAGTGTTGCGGCTCTATTGTAGGTGCCGCGACTCATTTGTCATTTTTTCATCCGAGACACGTTCAATTGCCTCACGAACTTCTCAGGACTTCTCTGAACCGTTTCTTTGACTAAACCGACATATTTATCCTCAATATCCGCTTATTCTCTCTAAATTCGCTTCACTTCCATTATGTATTGCTTTATCCTGAAAACAAAACAAAAACAACCGTAACACGGTACAAAATAACTTAAAGACTAACACAAGACTCCCTAAAACACACTTTAAAATAGTACTTAAACAGACTTAACACCTATGTCAATTCGGTTCGGATGAGAGGGCCCGTGGTGGGTTGTTGTTGCTGGGCCGCTGCAAGGTGGGTCTGGTCAGTGGAGGCCGCTAGACGTGGGCCTGGACGAGGGCCCAGCATACTGGGTTATTGCCACTAGCCCAGTTGTTGGGCCTGCTGGAACTGATAGAGGCCGTAAAGAGCAACCCAATTTTCGTAGTTGGCCCAAGGCATGGGGCTGGCCCACGTTGCTGGATAAAGGGCCTGAGCGGTGGTGGGCTATTGGAATTGGGTTTGCCTCCGTAACCCTTGCCTCTTCTACCGCACCCACTGCCTTGGCCACGCCCTCTGCCGTTGCCTCGGCCATCATGATGTGGTTAATTTTCAGTGGGTGTCGGTGGTCAGGTGGGTGTGGTGGCAGTCGGCAGGACAGTGGCTGCTAAAGCCTGTTGGCGATGTCCGTCTTATTTTGTACGTCGAGTTTCCTCCAACAATAATTGTGACCGGGCCTTGTTGAAGCTATGTAGTGGATCGGTATGTTGTATCATTGTGGCCAGTGTATCGTACTCACCTTTCGGTAACCCATTGATGAGTTGTAAGATCATCTTCGTCTCAGAAATAGGATTGCCAATATTCGACAATTGATCGGCCACAACTTTAAGTTGTTTACAGTAATCAGACATATTGGCAAAATTTTCAAGACGAGTGGTTTTGAATTGCTCCTCGAGATACATAACACGTGTATGTTTGTTGTCTTGAAAAATCTCATCCAATCGTAATCACAACTCGTGAGCTGAAGCACCTGTCTTCATGATGGTATGAAGCAAATCCTTAGAGATGGTGCCATAAATCCATTACTTGACGATTGCGTCTAGCCGGCGCCACGTCAAATTGTCGACGTCGAATGGGCGGGGGTGTTTGTCGTCAATATGATCAAGCACGTTGTATGCACATGCATGAATGTGAAATAGTTCCACCCAAGATGAATATTGTCCATCTTCTTGATCAAGAACTAAGGGAATAAAGTTCTTGATGTTGGTGCCGGCAAAAGCCGGATGGAAGGAGTTAGGAGAGGAGGATGGGTGAGTGGTATTTTGTGTGACGACGGGGGTGGAGGAGGAACCCACAGGAGATTCGGGAGTAGCCATTGGTGCGTTGGTTTGGGTGGAAGAAAATGAATTCTAGAGTTTTTAGGGGGCGCTGCTGGCTAGAGAGGGGGGATAAGAGAGATATTAGAGAGGATGTTTAGGGTTTGGCTCTTGATATCATGTGGAATAGTGTAAATCTCCTTGGATGGAGTTCTCTCATTAATACAATATATATAGAGTGTACAATGGTAATACTAATAGGAAGATGATCTCTAGTTTACATAATTAAACTAAAGTATTAATGATAGAATATACGTAGAATATATAGAATATATTCGCTATCGGTAATAATCAAGCTTTTGAATATGGACAAGTTCTAGCCATATGGCACAATCAACTTCTTACATAATTTGCCCAAAAATTAATATTCTTTAGTGTTTGTGTAGAAGCTTGTTTCAAAAGGTACAAGCTTTTCCTATGTGTTTGTTTGGTTTTATTTTTAAAAAAACATTAATTTTATCGGTTGTTAAGTAGTATTCTTTTATTTTTAATTAAAATTTTTAAAATTGAATTTTAGGAATAAAGTCATCTTTAATGAGAAGCCTTTTAATTCTAAAAAGGAATTTTCTAATGCGAAATCCGTATTAATCAGCCCTAGAGCGAATTTCGATCACTTAGTGGGAAATAAAGAAAAAATAATTATTAGTTATTTAAAGAAATCTTTATAAAACAAAAGAAAATGTTAAAAGAACAATATCATCTCAATTTTTCTTTTCTTTCTCCAAATCTTTTCAATTAAAGGTGTCCACGTACCACCCTATATGTGTGAATATCTAGTAGGCTATATTCTTATCCTTTGTCAAATCCAATGCAAGCTTCCATGCATGTTTGATTATGGTCGGAATGAATGAGATGACTCCGGTCATAATTAGATATTTCAAATTCAGCTTTGAAAATAATAAAAAAAAATTGTGGACCGTAATAGCTAAGGAACACTTCTCAATTTAATGAACGTCATGTAAATCTGAATTAGTTGGGTCAGTAAAGTTTAAATATCCGATAATTATATAACAAAAATAAATAAATTATGAAGGCCTTTTTCCCGGGATAATGGAAGACCCACTCTGTATAAATCCACATTAATTCAATTTCTCTTACATAAATATTGCATTTAACTTGATTATGATAGACACATGATTGAGTATTATGTGATTAATAGACATCTATCTCTATCTGAGTTTCACTTATTCATCTGGGCTAATAATAATCATGGCTAATTTTTCTTATAAGGAGGACTTAAACAACTTAATTATTGATGGTGTGTAATTGACTTGTTTAACTGGTAAAAAAAAAAATTTACTTTGATCAATCAAATGATGTAAGTTAATAAGGATTAAAATATATTAGTGGTGCCAAGAGCCGGCCGGTAGCTCCTAATGGATGCGAATGGAGAAATCTCTGATAGGAATATTGTTGGAAATTTGCCTTTGGCGGGAGTTGCGTCCGACCAACTTTAACGGCTTAAACACTAGTGTTCCCTCATGTTGGAGAATTCGATTCTTCATACGTGCATAATCTACTAAGTACGTAGATAACCGTAGGGCCAAGGATCGTCAAATTTCATTGAGAAATGAAAGAGATATTGGTTCACGAAGTGAGGTGTTTGAAACATGGAAAAGTGTGGTATTGAGATCAATTCTCCCTCATCGGTGGAGAAAGAAAGAATTGTTTTGTTTATAAGTCTCAAGGTTGGCTTGGGGTTTGGGACCCCAAGGGGTATCCCATATGTTTAAAGGAGGGAGGACCTAGATGTGCTTCGGTTCAAGGAAAGCCCACACGCGCACCGCTGCCGCCCGTCCGTTCGGTCACGGGCTGATATTATCTTTTTGGACCAGAAAACTTTGCCATATGTACAGTTTGGTCCCTGAAGTTTCAAGAAAGTTGGACAGAGAACAGAAACGCCAAACAACATTCAATTCAGCCATTTATTTTGGCTGAATTACTCTTCCTAAATGGCCAATCCGTTGCACATCTTCACCATTTATTTTGGAGGAATTACTACTTCCATAATTGCCATTACTTGGTCAGTAATGACACTTATGGAGGCAGTTCATGAGCCTCTCCTTCAACTATATAAAGGACCCCTTGTCATCATTGTTGAGCTACACTTAATACAAACAGAAACGAATTCAGTTTTCTTACAACCTTCCAAGCATCATTTCATTACTCAAAATTCTTCACGGTAGCACTTGAGTTTCCTTTGCTCAATTGTTCATTTGTTGTTTTATCTTGGGAGACAATTGTCCAGAACATAGAAATGATACATACGGGGCAATATTGTCTTAAAGACAGAGTGCAAACACTCGACTCAGCATACCGAAAACTGTTCCAGTTTATTCTTCAATTTCTGTGTAATTTTCAGTTTGTTGTTGAATTGTAATTGTAATTTCAGTTCTTGTATTACTTAACAGTTACTTGTAATTTCCGTTTCCTGCATCTTTGTAACCAACAAATATACTATGTAGATCTATATTAGTTTGGCCAATAGACATCGGGTATCAAATAATTATTAAAAAACAGATTTTATAAAAAGAAAACTAATTATTGATAACTAAAATCTGAAATATATTTAACGTTCACGGATTAATGTCACAAAAAGGGGAAATTGTGAGTCACGGGCTTTCTATTAATGCATGCATATTGAGTTTGAAAGGAAAAAAAAAGTTTGCGATTTCACACACCTCTTATGATATGAAAAAGATGAGATGTCACATTAATCATTAATTTAGAGGTTAGTAATAAAAACAATTATTTTTTTCCTTGTTAATTTCAACTTCTTTGTTAATTGTTTTTGACAGATGTAGAGAAATTTGTGGAAGGTTTTCTGAGGGCAGATAGTGACACTAACAAAAAAAATGTAGGATTAAAGATGGGGTTATCTTAACATGAAGACAATCTCTTGTATTATTAGAAGAGATTTAAGTCAGTCATTTTTTAAAAATAGATATACTTTAAATACAATTCAACAAGTTTGGTGAAGTATGAAAAATTATTGCATTGGCAATTTAATTTTAAAGTTATCATATCAGATTTATTATAAATAAGAGTCTAATAAACTATATTCGCTCGTGGAGAAAATTATAAAGCTTCTAAATCTAAGTATCAATTCGAGATTTTATTAATAAAAAGACGATATTATCTTTGTATTCAATCTCCCCTTATTGTAATAAGTCAATTTAATGTGATGATGTAAATTTTTTATACTATGTCAATACAAAGCTTAAACTTTTTTGTAACATGGATAAAATGCGCAAAGAATTTGCGTAGAAATTATTTAAGGAAGAAGCACTCCATATTTATCATTATGTAATAACTGTCATCTCATAATAACATAAATAAAATAGCTGACGCTAAAGTAAACAACAACACAACCCAACATCCCACATACAGAGTGTCATGGAATCTCTAAAACTGAAACGGTAACAAGTCTGGGTAAAATCCAAAATACATAAGGAGAACAAGTAAAAATTACATCAGCACAGATCAAATATATATATATATAGTTGACTCACTTCAATTGACTCAGTTTACACCACAAACAAGATTCAATAGATTCAAAAACCGTACTAGATGTGGGTTACAATGATTGTAAAAAACGGAAAGTAAGTAAATATTACAAATGCTAGAAAGGATAAACTAAATATTACAATAAACTGGAAACAAGAACGATATAAACTCCTTGTGATTTGCTGAGTCGAGTGATGACACTCTATCTTTAAGACAAGATTGCCCCGTATATATCCTTTTACTTTGTCGGGCAATAGTCTCCCAAGATACAACAGCAACTTAACAAATGAGCAAAGGAAACTCAAGTGTTACTCTTGAAGAACTTTGAATATAGAAAACTTGCTAGAGAGGAAGAAGAAGATTTCAGAAAATTTCTCTAAGTGTTTTCTTAGTGTGTCTTGAACAATTGAGCCAAATGCCTCAATTTATAGTGTAATGAGATGACCCCTCAACTAGCCAACTAATGGCCTTCAATAACCATGTAATGACACTTAATGAAGGGTTACATTCAGCCAAATAATGGCTGAATTCATGTGCCAAATAATGGAGATTCAATGCTCCAAAATCAGCCCAAAAGTCAGAACTTTCTATCTTCCCGTCGCAACATTCTGCCTCCGAAGCGCCGCGGCTCCAGTGGTTGAACACCCAATTAGCGTCGCGGCGCTCCGGCGCCTCGGCTCCGACGGGGCTGCCCCGCAGCTCTGCGGCGATTTTTGACTCGTTTCATCTTACACTTCTTCCTTCGTTTACCAACGTGGAATACTTGTTATTTGGCCAACAACCATCCATCATTCTATGTCTCAAACGTCTTACGTACGTACCAATATCTCTTTCACTAATGAAATTTACGATACTTGGCACTACGTGTGCACGTGTGTGGAAACGACATTTCCGACATGCGGGGCCCCAATTGTTCGAGTCATAAATAATGGGATAAACTTAGTTCCACATTAGTAAATTTCCAACAATCCCCTCTTGAAAGAAATTTTGGCGCACTCACATGGTGTATTTCCAGCAATCGTTCAGCGGACATATGTTCCATCTGGATAGGTAGCTTCCACTTTGAACCTTCCATAGTTGAATACCATCGGACTTACTGTGCGGTGAACGTGATGTCTTGAACCGTCAGTGTTTAGTGTAAGCCAAGTCAACGGTACCAACACAACAACTTCCCTTACTCTGTTCTTCGTAATGTTTTGTCCGTTGTGGCAGTGGACACTTCTTGGATTCTTAAGTGCGTTCATTTGAGGCGGCATGTCCTCGCACTTAAATAGGTGGTCTCCTACAAGGTATCATGCTATACCCCACTTTACAAGTGTTAGGAACCATTAAAAGTTTCCCTAAACCTAACCTCAACCGTTGATGATCATTAGAGGTTTTGAAAACTTAACCTTCACTCATACTGCAGATAGCACTCAATGTCTATTGCGGGGACGACTTTTGGTTGATGTTTCTTTTACAGAAATCACTTATCCGAAGTGCTCATGCTTCCACCGAAACGCTCAACTGAACCTTTACAACTTAGTTTTCCTATTGAACCTAATTCCTGGGATCTCCAGTAAGTAAAGTAGGGTTACCACCTTATTGGTCCTTATAGATTGGGTTTTAAGCCAATTCCCCTAGACATGCAGAACATCTGATCTTTGGGTAAGCCCTTTGTTAGTGGGTCCGCTATGTTATCCTTTGGTTTTATGTAATCAATGGATATTATACTCGTGGTGATCAGTTGCCTAACGGTCTTATGTCTCCGTCGAATATGATGAGACTTGCCGTTGTACATAGAACTCCGTGCCATTTCTAGAGCTGACTGGCTGTCGCAGTGGATCATTACAGAAGGTACGGGTTTGTCCCAACAAGGGACATCCTCTAAGAAGTCGCTCCCAATCACATGTCCATATTGCTCCTAGCATATGGGTGCACCACGATTTTTATCAAGCTTTTGATTTCTATTCAGTGGTGACTTAATAGGCGAACTGTCAAATATCTCGAACTTTCTTAACACATCATCGATGTAGTGAGACTGAGATAAGACCAGTCCGTCAGACGTCTTAGCGATCTTTATCCCTAAGACGACATTTGTGATACTCATATCCTTCATGTCGAAGTATTGTTTCAACATGTTCTTAGTCTCTAGGATCAAGCTAGGACTGCACCCTGTGATCAACGTGTCATCTACGTACATGCATATCATGACGAACGAGTCAGAGTTACCTTTCGTGTAGACAGATTTGTCACACTCATTAATGGAGAAACCCTTCGATAGTAGAGTACTATCAATTTTTTCGTGTCATTGCTTCGGGGCCTATTTCAGCCCGTACAGAGATTTGACAAGTCGATAGACTTTCTTCTCTTGCCCTGGAATCGCTTACCCCTCGGATTATTCCATATAAATTTCTTCTTCCAAATCACCATTTAGGAAGGCTGTCTTGACATCCATTTGATATATCTCAAGGTCACGCAATGCTGCGATCGCAATGAATACGTGTATGGACGTCATCTTAGACACCGGGGAGTACGTGTCAAAATAGTCAATGCCTTCCTTCTGTCGATAGACCTTGACTACCAACCTGGCCTTGTACTTATCTATAGACCCATCTGATTTATACTTCCATTTGAGTATCCATTTACAACCCAAAGGTTTATTTCCCGGAGGAAGATCAACCAACTCTCAAGTATGGTTATGCAGGATGGAGTCTGTTTCACTCTCAATAGCTTCTTTCCAGAACGGTGCCTCTGGAGTTGACAATGCTTCTCCAATTGTCCTTGGTTCGTCATTAACCATATAAGCTACAAAGTCAGGACCAAAGAATTTATCTTTCCTGGCCCTTTTACTTCGCATCGGTTCCATCTCTGGAGTCTCCAAGTTCTGAGAATCTGGAACACTAGATTCCGAATATTCAGCCACTTCAAAGTCCACTAAATTTGAACCATCTAGATCCATGCCGTCAACGACTCCCGGTTCCTGAGAGCTTTGTCCATAACTTCGTTTGCCAGAGGTTATGTCTTTTTCCTTTCTAGGAAAAGTATCCTCAAAGAATTGAACATTCCTTGATTTCATGATTGTACCCCCGTAGATATATGGAATATCTGACTTATGCACTAAGAAGCGATAATCACTACTGTTATTTGCATATCCGATGAAAATGCAATCTACAGTCTTAGGCCTAATCTTGACCTGCTTTGGCTTGGGCACTTAGACCTTTGCCAAACAACCCCACACCTTTAAATATTTATAGGTGGGTTTCTTTCCCTTCCATGATTCATATGGAGTTTTGTCCATACCCTTATATGGGACTCTATTAAGAATCGTATTAGCGGTAAGAACGGTTTCTCCCCATATGTTTTGGGGAAGACCGAAATTGATGAGCAAAACATTCATCATTTCCTTCAATGTGAGGTTCTTGCGTTCAGCAACATCGTTCGACTGAGGTGAGTATGGAGCCGTCGTTTGATGAACAATGTCCGATTTGACACAATATTCTTCAAATTGCGCTACGTATTCTCCCCATTTATCGCTACGAATGGATTTAATCCGCATGCTTAGTTGGTTTTCAACTTCTGTTTTGTAACGTCGGAACGCTTCAAAGGCTTCATCTTTACTTTTCAACAAGTAAAGGTAACAATACCTTGTGCTATCATCAATGAATGTCAGAAAGTACTTGTTCCTTACCCTAGTTTGTGAAAACTTCAAATCACATATATCTGTGTGAATAAGTTCTAGAGGAGCGGTATTCCTTTTGACGGATCGAAAAGAAATGAGGTTTGCCTCTACGCATACCTCACACTTATGTTGAGGGTTTACGTCGATAGACGGCATCAACTCCAACTTCACCAACCTTTGGATTGACTTGTAGTTAACATGTCCTAATCTATGATGCCATAAATTAGAAGACTCAAGCAAGTAAGAAGAAGCTTCAATATTAACGTATTACAGACACGACGTTAACTTTGAAGAGGCCTTCACAGACGAAGTCTCTTCCCACAAAAGTCCATTCTTGGTGATTACAAACTTATTGGACTTAAATACTAGCCTAAAACCAGCATTAACCAATAAATGACCTGAAATGAAATTCCTCCTAATCTCAGGGACATGCACCACCTCCTTCAGAGTGAGCTCCTTTCCAGAAGTCATCTTCAGGACTACCTTTCCTACCCCAGTACGTCAGAGAAAGCGTTGTTACCAATGAACAACTTCTTGTTTGTAACTGGTGTATATGTGGAGAAGGCATCTCTATTGGAACAGATGTGTCTGGTAGCACCCGTGTCCATTCACCATTGCATGAGATTCTCAACAAGGTTTGCTTCAAGCACCACCGCCGAGAACTCCTCAATCATGTCATCAAGAAGCGTGTCTTTGACGACGTTAGCATGTGCCTTGCCTTTGGCCTTGGCCTTCTCTTGTTGCTCAGTCTTGAGCTTGCGGCAGTCCTTGATCTTGTGACCAGGTTTCCAATAGTGGTGACAGTTCCCCTTGAACTTCTCTATCGCCTGGGTCTTGCCGTCTTTCTGGAACTTGCGCTTCTTGCTTGGGTTCCCTTTGGCCTCAGCCAGATTTGCCTTTGCCTCAGTGGGTTTTTTTCCCCTAGGCAAGACCTTCTATTATCTTCCTGAATCTGGAGTTTGATAATGTGCCTCAAATGTCATTTCCTTTGTCTTGAGTTTTAAGTAACTCATAAACTCATTCCACGAGGGAGGTAACTTCTCAATTAGTGATGCAACCAAAAATTGCTCATTTGGTTTCATGCCTTCCAAATCCAGGTGATGTAGAATCATTTGGAATTCCTGGACTTGGGACATCACAGTTTTGCTATCCACCATTTGAAATTTCAGGAATTTCCCAACGATGAATTTCTTCGTACCTGCATCTTATGCGTTGTACTTCTTCTGCAGTTTTTTCCATAACTCTTTGGCGGTGCCTACGGTGCAATACACCGTGTAGAGTGGGTCTGACAGACAATTCAAAATATAGTTCTTACATATGAAGTCACTATGACTCCATGCATCAAGAACCATCCTCATGCCATTAATGACATGGATACATTAGCCCCTTCAGCCGTTTCATTAGGCTGAGGTCCACTTCATCTCCAGCTTGTGGAGGTTCTTTTGTTAAGAAACGAGCCAGTCCCATAACAGTCAGATAAAACAACATCTTCTGCTGCCATCTCTTGAAGTTTGAGCCCATAAACTTTTCTGGGCGTTCATGGTGGAATAAAAAGGGTGGTGGAACTGTAACGTTCCCTTGAGTAGCAGGAAAGGAATTGGATGTGCCTTGAGCAGCAATGAAGGCATTGGGTATGCCTTGAGCAGCAATGGGGAAGACAAATGGGTTGCCTTGAGTAGCAACAACATTATCAGAAGCGAGTTGTTCTCTTCCAATCATCTTTCTAAGCACTTGCAATAGTCTTGTCTTAAAATTGTGGGTTACAATGATTGCAGGAAACGGGAAGTAAGTAAATATTACAAATGCTAGAAAGGATAAACTAAATATTACAACAAACTGGAAACAAGAACGATACAAACTCCTTGTGATTTGCTGAGTCGAGTGATGACACTCTGTCTTTAAGACAAGATTACCCCGTATATATCCTTTTACTTTGTCGGGTAATAGTCTCCCAAGATATAACAACAACTTAACAAATGAGCAAAGAAAACTCAAGTGTTACTCTCGAAGAACTTTGAATATAGAAAACTTGCTAGAGAGGAAGAAAAAGATTTCAGAAAATTTCTCTAAGTGTTTTCTTAGTGTGTCTTGACCAATTGAGCCAAAGGCCTCAATTTATAGTGTAATGAGATGACCCCTCAACTAGCCAACTAATGGCCTTCAATTGCCATGTAATGCCACTTATTGAGGGGTTACATTCAACCATTATATGTGCCAAATAATGGAGATTCAATGCTCCAAAATCAGCCCAAAAGTCAGAACTTTTCATCTTTCTATCGCAGCATTCTGCCACCGAAGCGTCGCGGCTCCAGTGGTTGAACACCCAATTAGCGTCGCGGAGCTGCCTGGGAGGCGTCGCAGCGCTCCGGCGCCTCGTCTCTAACGGGGCTGCGCCTTGGCCCTTCGCGGCTCCGCGGCGATTTTCGACTCATTTCATCTTACACTTCTTCCTTCGTTTACCAATGTGGAATACTTGTCATTTGGCCAACAACCACCCATCATTCTATGTCTCAAACGTCTAACGTACGTACCAATATCTCTTTCACTAATGAAATTTACGATACTTGGCACTACGTGTGCACGTGTGTGGAAACGACGTTTCCGACGTGCGGGACTCCAATTGTTCGAGTTATAAATAATGGAATAAACTTAGTTCCACATTAGTAAATTTCCAACACTAACTAGTAAAAGAATATGCACGTGAGCAATTAATGATAAGATAAAACTCATAATATATAATCAACCTTGTCCAATAATTTCTCATGTGAACTTGAATTCTAAATCTACCAATAATTACACAGATTTATATATGTCCCGTCTAACTTACAAGTGAGAAAGACAAGTACTCAATGACAATACCAAAGTATATGTGGATTAACTTCATGATAGTAGTACTTAGAAATTGGTTGTATATATAGGAAAGTAAATTCAGCAGTAAATAATCAATGAATTTGAAAGTAAATGCATACAACAAACTCTATGGCAGGTCAAGTTTTATCCAATTCAAGTTGTTGCCTCCCTTAAAAGAGACATGAAGATTCAATTAATGGTACTATGACTAATGTTGGATTTTTTTTTTAAAATCCCATTTGTTGATTCGATTGCTACCTAGGGAAAATGAATTAAAAGGGAGTAAAACCTTAGATTTGGTAGCTATTGAGTTTGGAACACGTACACTAATTATAAGTTTTCTTGCTTGAATTAAATAATTGATATTTGTATGATATCATTAGTTTAGTTGTAAAAATGCTTTTAGATTTCACTTTTATTTTTTTTTAGGGTGAGAGTCACACCAAGAAAAACGAGAAAAAGAGGTAAATTATTTTAGATCCGATTTTTTTATGTGTCACTTTAGTAAAACGAAATACTCCAAATTATTTATTACTTTAGAAAATTAAGAATAAATTTTCTATTGACCCTTAATACTTTAAGAAGGCGTCTAGTCTTTAATTACTCATTATACAAGAAAAAATAAGAATAATTCAATCAAATATCCCTTATGACTAAGTCGAGTTATTAAATGATTTTCATAATGTTTTTGCCTAAACCTTAAACAACATTTAAAAAAAGATCGGAGGGAGTATTAAGATCGTATCTCGCATCTTTTTTTTTCCTTTTTGGATGTCATTATATTTATTTACTAAGTGATTCATTCAAGCAACAAAAGATTGCATCTCTTGTTTAATTCCCGATAAATATTTATTTTGCTGATTTTGGCTCTATACCCTTGCTAACACCTCCATGTTCCATATTTGGCTAAAACATATCCAAACAAACTTTGATAAAAAAAATAAATGGACGATTACCCATATGATCACCATTCTTCAATCTCGTTATTAATTTCTACAGAGCTATGCTGGACAAGACATAAGTTTTATATAACTTTGCCCGAATATATATAGTTTCTATGAAACATTGTCTTGCGAAATAGTTACTGCACAATTTATGTCTGTTAATTTAATTTCTATAGAACTACGTTGTACAAGGCATATGTTTTATGTAACTTTGCCCAAATAGGCATAGTTTCTATGAAACTTTGCGTTGTGAAATAGTTACTACACTACCTATACTTGTTAATTTCTATAGAACTATGCCGGAAAAGGCATAGGTTCTATGTAACTTTGTCCGAATAGACATAATTTCATGAAACCTTACCCTGCGAAATAATTACTACACAACTTATGTCTGTTAACTTAATTTATACAAAATATAGTTGATTTTGAAATCCAAATACTTGAAGCATTTGAAGGAGGAGAGGAAGATATGATAAAATCCTAAGTTATGTGAAAAGCACTGAAGGCCAAAAATTAAAGACCAAGCCAAAATAAGAACATTTGTGCCAATGACCCAGTTTGGGTTAAGCACTTATTACTGGACTATTCTTCTGTATAGGCCCGGCCCAGATAATTGTCTTCCTCGACATAAATTTATATTCTTGCGGACTTCAAAGATTGAATTATACTAAAAGTTGTTCCAATTTTGACCTAGCAGAAGGTAAAATCTAAACTAATGTCTCTTTCCCTCTGTATCTCTTTGCTAAATTATCATTTTTGGTTGGTTTTTAGTTTGAAAATTTGTCTTGAATATGTGATTAGCCTCCCCAAGTTGATCTTTTTTCTTAAATAGTTGGCAGGTTCTGCTGCTACTTCAAGTTTACAGGTAACTAATCAAGTTGGGCTTGAAAAAAATAATGTATTACCAATAGAATCAAGGATAAGCTGTACAATTTGATTGGTCATGTTCGAGCTAAGATGTATACTAGTGATATGCTGAATTTTTGTACCATGCTAAAATGTATACAAAAGAGTGTGACACTAGAAGATGGCAATAAGATGTAGGCTTGAAAAATAAACACGATGCGATTTCTTTCCACCTGCCTGGTAGGAGGTAGCAGGTAGAGGTGTCAAATGGGCGGGTTGGGCAGATCAAAATGGGTTGAGTTAATAAATGGACTCACTCAAAAGTTAATTGGGCTGAAACGGGTTGGGCCGAAATGGGCAAAAATGCGGGTCATAACCCAACCCGTCCAATTCTTATTAGCTTTTAATTGCTTTATTTGTTCTTTTATATATTTTAGTACCTTCTAAAGCGGAGGTGTGATCGGTTGGCTATGGATGACTTCAGGAGAGGTAGAGGTAGACTGAAGAAGTATCGAGGAGAGGGGATTAAACAAGACATGGTGCAATTGCAACTTACTATGGATATGATCTTAGATAGGAGGTTGTGGAGGATATATAAATTAGGGTAGAAGGTTAGTAGTTAGTAGAGTGTTGTCTCGCTTTTCCTTCCTTACTAGTAGCTGTAGTATTTTTCATGCAGTTTCTTATCCTTCGATTTCTGTTACTATCTACTGTCACTTGTTATTCACTTAGCATACTGTTTTGTTGTAGTTACTGTTCCTTTTCCTTGTTGATCTCCTTTATATTTGCTTTATCTTGATCTGAGGTCTATCGGAAACAACCTTTCTACCTCCTAAGGTAGAGGCAAGGTCTGCGTACACTCTACCTTTCCCAAACCCTCTTGTGGGACTACATTGGGTATGTTGTTGTTATGGTTATGTATACCTATCAAATAAGAAAAATATTTTTTTGAAAATATTTTGATAAGATTTCTTGTCAATTTGGGCTACATATCAATCCAACTTTTGATGGGCTAAGCTAATAGATTGACCCGCCCAAACTTGGACGGGTTGGGCGGTTTATGTTTCATGGGCTAATTTTGCCCCCTCTAGTGGTAGATATTCGGTGAAATTAGTCGAGGCGGGCAAGCTGGCACGAAAGAAGATATAGGCTTGAAAAATACTTTTTATGTGGTGAAAGTTGTCTTTTTTACGGGCCTATTCTATCAAGTTACTCCCTTGATTCCACTTTGTTTGGAACAATTTCCTTATATCCAAAAAGACTCCTATATTTCCTTAATGAGAAGCTCTTATAGCCACACAAATGCTATGATATATTTAAGACTGCAAATTTCAAAAGTCGTCATTGCTTTTCTCTAATGATGCGTTAAGTGTTGCATGTTAAGATCCTTATAAATCTTGAAGCTAAACGTTTGTTACTGAAATTTTGTATCCTTTTCTTCAAGGGCATTATAATTTAATAGAAGTTCTTAAATCATGAATACCTCTCATCTTTTTTAATCTACGTGCATATCAGGAAGATAAAAGCTATTTATCAATATCCTGAAGCTCATTTTCTGAACTAGTTTCAGTAGACATTTCTATTGAACATTCTTCTGAAACCAATGATCTGGAAAGGGTCCCAAGTATTTCATAGGGATATTAGTAAAATGTGTTCTCTCTTGCATTTCATTTACACAATGCAGGAACTCATTTATTTCATTCTGATCACAATTCAATGTGCTATATCATACATTTCAATTAAGCAAGAGAATAGTTTTACAAATTTTATCATTGAAAAGCGAACCTGTTATATGGTTTAGAGATAAAATATATTTGTACAAACACTTTCAGTAAATATCATTATTCAGTTTGCACATGCTAATTCATTCTGGAAGGTGATCCTCATTTCTGCCTGCTAGTATTATAAATCCTTAGATTTGCCGATTGCTGAATATGAAATAAGTAAATTGTTATCTTGAAGGTCCAACAGAGAACAACAACAGTATATCGTCCGTGAGTCTTCCTTTCAAGATGAAGCACTAATATATGTTGTGTAATGCAGTATCACTGTGGACATAGATGATTCTGAAGAATGGATTCCGAGCTGGTACTACATACCGGTGGATGTCACTGTAAAAAAGTTAGATGGCGAGTCTATGCACCCTCTAGCATCGTTGCCTGGGATTGTAACTGCTCTGACTGCTCCATGAGACGAAACATACACTTCATAGTTCCCTCGGAAAGATTTGAACTTCTCGGGGACTCCAAAGAGTTCCTTATGACTTATACTTTTGGAACTCACACAGCTAAGCACACCTTCTGCAAAGTTTGTGGCATAACTTCTTTCTACATTCCACGATCGAACCCAGATGGAATAGCCGTTACATTAAGGTGCATTGATCCCGGTACGCTAACTCATGTTGAGATCAAATGTTTCGATGGACAAAATTGGGAAGGCTCGTACAAGCAAACTGGCATTGCTTCGTGCTCAAAGGCAACAGATGAAGATTCAAAATGATATCGACTTTTTTTTGTTTGAAAGCCAGAAGCATCAATGTAACACGTGATGAATCTTGCTGCTTCATGACCTTTAATGACTTCATGAGATGTACAAAACTATAAGATCCTTCCTGGTTGTTGATCAAGTTTTCTTGATTCATCTTCTCTACATGTTCTTTTACAAATTTGTATTGTTATAAGTTGAATTCAGCCTAGAAAATGATGATACATCATATTGATGCATATTTTGCAGATCTTACCTATGTATTGTTTAGGGGTGGCCAGTGGGCCTGGCTCGGGACTGTCGGGCCGGGTTTGGCGGGGTCAGGGAAGGGGCGGGATTTGCCGAAGTCCCACCCCGATCCCGATCCCGTCAGAATCGGATCGGGATCGGGATCCTGGGCATTTTTTTTTCTCACTTAATTTAAAAAATAACATATATATAAAAAACTCAATAATTAAACAAGACAAGATAGTGTAATAAAAACATCTCAAGGTTGTTTGTGTGTCTCTTATATTATTTAATAGACATATGATTTTTTTTGTAATACAAATATAATTGTCAAAATTGCAACTTTGTGGTGTTGTTCAAAAGTTGCAAATTACATAGTAAAATTGCAATTAAAAAAATTACACTGATCTGTTCTAGTTTCTTGATAATTTTCGGTGGTTCTTCGGTTGGAATTGATATTTGTTGGTCAAATTGCTCCACGTCGCTTCCACCACCTTCAGATAAAATTTCGTTGGTTTTCGTCTTCTTCGTTGATCTCCGGTTGACCGCACCTTCTCCGCTCCACTCATATCCAATCTCTGAATAATACTACAATCTTCAAGCTGTCTCCGGCTAATGAGTGTTTGTGCTCTCCTATTTAATATCTGTTGGCAGAAAAAGCGCTTTCAGACGCCGTTGATGACGTTTGAATGTTCAAAACATCTCGGGCCATCATTGAAAGTGTCGGAAAGCTCTTCTCATTCCCCCTCCAGTATTTCAGCAAGTCTTCGCGTCCTTCTTCATTGAGAATCGCTGGTACTGCATGTAACCTTGCAAAACAAAAATATCAAACTCGCTAATTTGATTAGTAGCGGTACGGCCGCACATTATATTTCTGAGGCTTTCAATATTAGCCGCAGAAACATCATGTCTTTTGTGAGGTTGTGTTGAAGAAGAAGAAGATGGTATGGAAGCCGGTAGGTTACTAGCACTTTCTTGTCGGCAAAACCTATATACTTTTTTGCATTTGTCTTCTACGCTAGACAACACTTCTTCTTTAGTTTGTTCAATAGGTGGTGGGTGATTTGGATTTTTGGGACTTGGAGGTGGTAGTACTTCTATACAATCGTAAATAGTTTCAATAAGTGATTTAGTACAGTCTATTTTAATAATCGGATTTAATACAACACCAATAATATAAATAGTGGGAATAGGAATATAATATTTTTTTATTTCGATAAACATTTTTTTAATAGCTGCCTTAGAAGCTGGTTTTTCCATATATTCACTAAGTAATAAAAATATTAGAGCTATATAAAACAACATAGTTGAAATAGTAGGATAATATATACCGGAAAATTCTTTTGTTGCTTGAAAAATTTCTCTAAAAATACAATAAGTTCAGAAATTTTCCCCAATCGCTATCTACAACCATATCAGCTGAATTTTGATTATGAGAGTTAAAAAATAAAGTTATACGTTTTCTATAGTCATAAGCAACAAGTAGTTGCTCGTATAAAGAATTTCACCTAGTGGGTACTTCTTCTGCAATTTTTCTATAAGGTAGTTGACAATCGTGACAAGTTTTTTTATATTCTTTTCTTCGTTGAATTCTATTATTTTTTAAAATAAAGTTTATAGCAAATTGTATTTTACTAAGAATGTCTTCAAAAAGTGATAGACCATCCTTTACAATTAAGTTATATATATGGCACACACATTTTATATGAAAATGATCTCGAAAAGATGGAGTTAAAACTATTTTTTAAAATTGTAATAGCGTAATTGTTAGAAGAAGCGTTATCTAATGTAATAACCATAATTTTATCAGTTATTCCGTAATAATCGCACACTTGATAAATATTTTCTGCAATAAAAGTATCAGTGTGCCTATCATCTATATATCTGACCGTTTATAATCTATCCAATGACAAGTTACCGTTAAATAATCATGGTCGTTAGTACTACGCCCTATATCAGAAGTGATAGCCACTTTGCCATTAAGATGATATAATGAATAACGTAAATACTGTTGATATTCATGAGCGAATTTAAATACATCTCTTAACAGTTGATCTAGGAAAACCGTTAAAAGCAGATATACATATCTCTAATATAATGAATAAAACTGAGAGATGAAGGAAATGAAAAAGGCAAACCCTCCACAACACCTAATTTTGTTATTGCTTTTCTATCTCTATGTTTATCGTATTTAAGGCCTACAATTCCCCCCGTCATAGGGTTAATTTGACCATGTACTTGTTCCGGGACAGTATGTGAACCTTGTCCTGATGGAGCGGACGTTTGCACACCCGTTTTTGAAGCCTCGTATTGGGCATACCTAGCAGGATGAGATCTTGATACGTGTCTCATTAAACCCCCTGTCCCACCTTGACCTTTTCCACTTTTAAATTTTAAAACATCTTTACAAATTTTACATCTAGCTACTTGATTCTCTACGTCCCTATAAAAAATGTCCATGCATCTGATTTTAATGTTCGTTTTGCTGGACCTCGTCTCATACTAGGGGCAATAAGAGGCATTTCAGTTGAAGGTGCACTAGTGAGTGTGTTGTCATCTACATTAGTGGGTGTATCATCGTCTAAATTAAAGTCTTCTTGAGTTCCAGAAAATAGCTCCTCGTCTAAATCTAATAGTATTGTAGGAAAATGTTCAGTATCAACAAAATCATCCTGTGTAGGAATATGATTCTGTATAGAAATAGGACCCTTGTCCTTGTTGCCCCTACTAGAAGAAGCATGACCTCTATCCGTAAGCATACGTTTAAATCCTTTCATTATAAATTTATAATTATACTAATAAATAATTAAAGTAACTGAAATTAAGTGCGCTAAATAAAATAAACAGACAATAATAATTAAATGAAGGAACGAATGTACCAAACGCCGACGTAACGTCGACGTGTAATCGAGAGGTTGAAAATTGAAATTTTGCTCGATGGAAGATCCTTAAGCTAGTTGCCAACTTCACTGCCAAATGAATAAATAAAATTGAATATTTATTTAGTAGACAATGTAGACTTGTAGAGAGATAGATTGAGAGATTAGAGAGATTGTAGGAAGATTTGTGTGAAAGATGAAGAGAAAATGAGTTATTTATAGTTGGAAAATTGGGTTAAAGTGTAAATATAATAACTTATGGGTTAAAAATAAATATTGAGGGGTAGGGGGTTGGGGAGGGGGGAGGGGGAGGCCAAAAATGGTCGTTGCACAACGGCCAAAATGTAAAATGGCCGTTGGTGCAACGATTATTTTTGCAAAAGGAGGAGTTTCGGGCGGGATCGGGGTGGGACCAGGATCGGGTCGGGACTGGCGGGCCTGGGGCGGGTCGGGACAATACCATGTCCCGTCCCGGTTCGAGTCCCGATACTGCGATTTTTTTTTAAAAAAAAGTGTCCGTCCACTAGCGGTTCCTCGTGCTCAAATCCTTCACAACAAAATTGAATGTTGAAAACTCAACTGAAACAGAATTATCACAACAAAGTTTATAAACAGAAACCAGGTTTCTTTTCATAGAAGGGACACACAAAACATCTTGCAAGCTAAGGGATGTGGAAGGTAGTTTGGAGGAACAATGTGGCTAATGGAAATATATTTACCCTCCACGATTATGACATATAATATTTGCTACCATCATAGTCATTGTGTAGAGGAAGGTGCGAGAGATAATTGGTAATATTGCTAGATGCACCAGACTCCAGAGTCCACAGCCCGCTAGAATTAAAGTTGTTGGCAGAGATAGCAAAGTTGCACTTTGTGATGGCTTTGAGGACAGCCACAGTACAGCCTCCAGTAGACGGCAACAACTTTTGACTCCGTGACCAGGCTTTTCACACAATTGACAAACCACATTGCAGTTGGAAGAGAACATTGCTCCCTAGTACTGGTTCGAAGATCCACAAGACTGGATATCATTAGATGAGACTCAAAGTCACAAAGTTTTTGATGTAACTCTTCAAGAGAAATTGGTGTATCGTGAGCCTTAATGGCAGCAACCATGAGTTCATACTCTGGTGGTAAGCCATTTAAGTTGCGCAAATGCAAATCATCATGAGTCACTGGAGCATCGGCAGATACTAGTTGATCAGCTATTTGTTGAGCATTTTGGATGTAGGCAGTAATAGGGGTATTGTATTTGTACAGTTTGGAAAGGTTGTCATATAAACTTATGACAGCAAATTCTGGAAATCTGGTGATTATCAGGATTATGCAGAGCTACCGGGTGATTTTTGAGAGGGCGACTCTGAGAAATGATACCATATAAGATGTTAAATGATCGGGAAAGCTTTTCATTTTGCTCGCTAAACCAAAGGAATATTTATATACAGTATAAAGGGTGACAGTAATAGGAAATATACGACAGAGAAGGAACGAAATAACAGACTCAGGTACATTATGGAAACAGCAGAAACAAGAGACTAGCAGCTCTGACTAGACAAACTCAAAAGATTGATACAAGTTCAGATCAGCTTGATGCTTTGATTCATTGTGCGGTCTCTTGATCTTATACTTAGGAGTTGACTGTACTTTACCTCGAATAGATATCGAAAATTTGGAAATTGATTGAAATTCATGAACATCTTGCATGAACTGGGCTGACATGTTTGAGATTTGTATGCAACAAAGAGAATTTAGCTTCTCCAACCCTTTTGGAAGCTCAACAAGGGAAGGGCAATATCCGAGATTCAACGTCTCAAGCTTTGTCATTGCACCATCTGTTATATCTTTCCACTTTTGAAGTTTTGGACAATTGAGAATGGATAATTTCTTAAGTTTGTGGAAGCCTCTATCTCCAAACTCAATGTATTCTCCATCGTACGAGTTGCAAAGGGATAGGAGGATAAGATTGGACAGATGTTGGAGAGCCCAGAGAGGATCTTTAGTAAGCTTGCTGTCCCATAAATATAAACTCTTAACATAGTGTAACTTACCAACCCCATCAAGTAAATCATTCTTCATAGGACCACCAATACACAGCTTTTCTAGGTTGTCAAGTGGAGGGAATGGAAGCTCGTAATTTTGATCCTCAAAAGAACCTTTCATGGTAAAGGATCTGAGGAATTCCATCCCTTTGACAGCCTTAAACAGGTCAACCAAATGGAAACCTTGTACTGCACCAATCGATAATTTTCTTATCCCTCTTAGACCAATTAGCCCTTTTGCTATACCTTCCGTTATTTTGAGTCCAGCAAGCGTTTGCAGATCTTTAAAGGCTTCAATAATCCCATCTCTAAGATTCACTACCTTGTCGGTAAATGATCCTCCGAGAAGAAGATGCCTCAGGTCCCCGAAGCCTTCTAAATCATCAGGTAAATCCCTTATAAATGTGTCCCGAATGTCCAAAGTTTGTAATCTGCCTAACTTCTTGAGAGACACTGGTAGCTTCTTAATCTTACCACTCCTCAATCCTAAATACCGCAGTAGAGCTAGATCTCCTACGGCATCAGGCAATAATTCATGACAAAAACCTTGAAGTTCCAAGACACATAACAATTTGAAGTCATTTAAATTGAGGGGCTGGTGCTGATTTTGTTCAAGTGAAAGAAAGGAGTACAGCCCGCTAAAGTCCTTTCGAGAGAACTTACTCGTTGAAGTAGCATCATAGCTGGCGCCATATAAAAATGCACGATGACATTTCTCCGGGAGCGTGCTCTTTAAGCTTTTAAGGATGACAGCAAAATGATCTCCCCCAGATCTTCTCAAAGCAAATTCGCGCATCCTTCTGAGAATTCGACAAGTTTTGACCCCTCCATCTATGTTTCTCTTGACTACTTGAATCATGTTCCTGTGGATGAGCTCTTCTAGTTGAAGCTGTGCTGATTCCTCCAAAGTTCTATTGTTGTCATGCTGCACGAAGCCCTCGGCTATCCACAGACGTTTCAACTTTTTACTCGAGATCTCAAAGTGACAAGGGAACGAGGCAGCATATAAGAAGCAGCTTTGGAGTGCTGGGCTCAAATCAGCATAACTTAAAGACATGAAGCTAGCCCCTCTCAATAACATCTTATGGACTTCGATCCAATCTTTAATCGCATGCTTTGTTGAGAGCATCCTTCCGACTGTTACAATAGCAAGAGGGAAACCACGACACAGTCTCACAATGTTCTCAGCTACTGATTCTACGGAGGGAAAGAATTCCTTGCCACGCTCAGAGCTGCAGGCATGCTTGTGCAGCAAGTGGGACGAATACATTGGATTTAGGTTGCATTTATTTGTACAATGAGAGATCTGGTCTAATACCCGAGATGTAACGAGTATCCTTGTTGTTTCACTGCCTCTAGGTATAACTTTCTTTACTTCTTGAACGATTTCCCATGATGGAACATCGTCCTAGATCAGTAAGAACTTCTTTCCGACCAGCCAACTGTTGATCAACTTCTTCAAGGGCTTTTCTCCTATTGTGTCTATATTGTTTGGAGCCATGACTGAAATGCTTTTCAGGATGCCTTTCAAGATGTTTTGCATGATGCGCCTAGTTGAATCATTTTTAGACACGAAGACCCAAGCATAGCAATCAAAGTGTTTCCGGACTTGCTCATATACATCTTCTGCAACAATTGTTTTCCCAATTCCTGCCTCCCCTAATATGGTGATAATGTCAGGGCATTCTTCCTCCTTTGCCAATAACCATCCTTCAATAAGTTTCACCTCCTCTGTCCGGTCTACCATGCATGCTGATTCAAGATTCATTCGAATTTGGTTAGTTCTTGAATCATGATTTGAATGGAAATTACCAACTGGCTGAGGGGATATTGTCCTTTTCAGCTGCTGCAACATCTCTGTCATCTCCGGGCTGGTAATCACTTCCGAGACCTTTCCTAGCAACAGTACACAATCCTCAGCAGAACTGATGGACCGCGAGTGAATTGATAAATAGTTCCTTATTTTAGCAACCACATTATTTGAATACGAGAACTTGCTATAGAAGGTTCCGGTATTCAAGCTAAGCAAGTGGAAGTTATAACTGATAACTATTTCTTCAACGTCAGCTGCCCAAACTGCAAGTTGCCAAGGCCAGGTATGCATTATTATTGAGTTCCTTAATTCGCTTATATCAAAGCGAGCATTTGATATCCTCCATCCTTGTTCAGGGAGACCCCATTCAGCGTCATGCAGATTGCGATCAGCATATAGGAGAGCCCCATCAGCATATGGGAGAGCCCATTCACCATACAGGAGATTCCCTTCAGCATACTGGAGATCCAGTCCTATGTGGTTCAGCAATTCCCATTCAGCATACTGTAGATGAGGCAGCAAGAGACTGAATGTTTTCTCAATATCGCGCAGCTCTTCAGCTATACGAGTATCCACTTTATATATAGGAAATTCTTCTAGCCTGCGTAGGAGGTTGCCTACTAAAGATTCCATCTTTTGAGTACTTTTTCAGAACTTTACGTCGTGCTAATTGCCCTCTACTGTATTATTGGAAATGGATGAAATAGAGAAATTAGAATGAAAGTTGTGAAGAAGGAGGTCCATGGATGTTGTGGGAAGCAATGTGAGCAAATGGAAGATAGGGAAACATGTTGCTTTGATCTCGTGTCCCGTCTTAAAATGAAGCATTAACTTCCTTGTAATTTCTAAAATTTAACTAAACAAAGCAACTAGCTGAGGATAACTTAATAACAACTTGTAATATCAGTTGGATTATCGTATTTTTTTATAGCAAGTTACACGTATTTTTATATGTGTCAACCAAGCTCCATATACTACCTCACAAAATTTTAGGCCAAGACAGATCCAACTAATTAAGAAATGTCAATTTCAAGTTACTCCAATGGATCCAAAAAAAAATTGATGTTTCATACTACTATTCACCAGTTTCTTTTGTTTTATATTTACAAGAGCATATGCCTTTCCGAATTTTCCAGCATATGATAAAGTTAGCTATTCTGTCCCTGATTTCTATATACTATGTCTCTCCGATAAATTGATTTAGTCGTGAATTTTCCATCTGAACAAGGCTCATATACAGAATAATCTAACTGATCCTGCACCTACCTATTGGCAGACCTGTTTTGATATGTTCCGTAGTTTATCTTGATGATATCATTTTTTCTGCGAGGGCATCCTTCATTTACAAGCTTTATTTCTATCATAATTTCTCCATGTGGACGCCTATCCATTTCTTGATGACTTACTTCTCTTTCGAAATTTAGTTAATATGCGGTAGATCAAAGTCTTCAAATTAGTCTGCTGCATCAAGTATATATTTATCCACAAACTCATGATCATCAGCTAATTTCGACTTTGTATATACTGAGAATCTTTGCCATACAAATACGAAAATTTAGACTATCTATACATTTCATTGATTGTTGAGTTGCATAGAGCTAGTTTCTCCTGCTCTTAATTATAATCAGCAAGTAAAGGTGGAAAAATGAGCCAATGAAAACATAACCCGCCCAACTCACTCAAGTTTGGGCGAGTTATTGACTCGTCCATTAATTAACTCAGATCATTTTATCCCGTCCAAATTCAGACCAACGACCCATTTGGCACCTCTATCAGCAAGCTGTTTTGAATACTCTATCGATCCACCTGTCAACCTAACATTATGTTGAATTGTCTCATGAATTATGCTAGTTGACTCTAGTTAGAGCGACCGGTCAAATACGACAATCAATTTTATACTCCTATAAACAAATAAAGTGCCTCCATCACGACGTAACCTGTGATGCACTCGCATAATATTTATTCCAATCTTGCAATATAATTTACTAATAAGTCTTTTCCGTGACCATGGGAAGACATATTAAGAAAGAATGTTTTCCATATTATATTCCATTGACTTCGCTGGGAGAGTGGGAGGAACCATCATTTTATAAAAGCATAATACATAAATAGACCCTAACTTGACCTAAGCTGGCATGTCTTTCAATTTTAAATGTACACAAGTAAGCATCTTAACTTGTCTCTACTTTATGAGTTGAACACTCCAACTTACAAAATGATTATCTAGACACTTCCAAAATTTATGTGACACGTCAGTATTTGTGTTTACTTGTTCAATTTTATACAAGTTGAGGTGCCTACTTGTGCACATCCAAAGTTGGAGGACATACTTGTCAACTGAGGCCAAGTTTGAGGGCTTGTTTATATATTATGCCCTTTTATACTTACATTGACGAAATGGTTGGAAATTTGCCTTTGGCGGGGAGGTGCGTCCACCCATATTTAATGAATTAAACACTAGTGTTCCGCATGTTGGAGGCTTTGTCTCTTCTCACATGCATGATCTACGAAGTGAGTAGATGACCGTAGGGCCAAGAATCATCAAATTTCGTTGAGAAATGAAAGAGATATTGGTCCACGAAGTAAGGTGTTTGAGGCATGGAAATATGGTGTGGGACAAATCTACCACATCGGTGGGAATATGAAGAATTGCTCTCTATCTAAGTCTCTAATGTGGTAAAGGGTTTGGGACCCCAAGGGGTATCCCATGTGTTTAAAGGAGGGAGGACCTAGATGTGCTTACGTTCAAGGCTAAGCCCACACGCGCGCCGCCCGCCCGTCCGGTCCGGTCGTGGGGACTTTCTGATATTATCTTTTTGGACCCCAAATTGCTTAATATTTACAGTTTGGTCCCTAGAGTTTCTGGAAAGTTGATTTTGGGAAAGACGGAAGGCATAAACTTTCTGCCTACCGTTTGGACTATTTTTTGGAGCATTAACCAGCCATTACTTGGTTGTTAACTACTCCATAAACAGCCCTCCTTTATGACCATTAATATGCCCCTCTTCAATAGCCATGAACAGCCTTAAACCTGCCACACTAATGGCCTTAAACCTGTCATTAACAACCCTCACTAATGGCTATTAACAACCTTGTTTGTGGTTGTTGGGCAGCCTCCTCCATGCTATATATTGATGCCTCCTTTGGCTCAATTCGTGACTGAATAACAGAGATATACGTGACTAAAATTCAACACAAAACAGTGAGCAAAACAGATAGAAAATAGCACAAAACACAGCTCAAAACAATGAGCAAACAGTCAGTGAAAAACATTGCAAAAACAGTGACTTAAGACCCTTATATACACAATATATACACTACAGAGACACACTATATACACAGAGACAAAACAGAAGAGAAGATAGAAACTCTTCCTTCCTTTTCCATATCTTCAGCAAGTCGATTCATATTTGTTTTATTCGGCAGGCTCAACCTATTGGCTTTGTAGCGTTGAGATTAAAGTGTTGTTTTATCTTGGGAGACTATTGCCCGCTAACGTAAAAGCATATATACGGGGCAATCTTGTCTTAAGGACAGATGGCAATCCCTCGACTCAACACACAACGTTGTAACCATCCAGATTTAGTTGTTTCTTGATTTCAGGATATCAAGATTTAAGACACAACAAGCTTGCGACAGTTCTCAACATTGGCCTTGCAAGGTTATCAAGATTCAAGACACAACAAGCTTGCGACAGTTTTGAAGATTGACCATTTATTTATCCTTTCGAACACTTGTAATAGTCATTTACTTCCCGTACTACTTTATAAAGTACAATAGAGTACCAACAATCTTACATTCACAAAAAATCTGCTATAACATAAAAAAAATGACGTGAACAGGTAAAGCACAAAAAAAACACCATTTTGTGCCCCCATATTACGTTGTCCAAGCTCTAGTTTGCAAGTTTGGGTGTGCGGGCACTGTTGAATTGTCCTAGATAGGTGGGATATAGGTTTCTTGGTCTCCTTATATGATTTTGGTCGAACCTCGCTTCATAAATTAGCTTGTGAGGTTGAGTTAGCCTCAAAATTTATTTCTTTATCCGTCACTCGAAATTTAATACATAATACATGAATAAATAAGTGGGCTACTTTTCTACACAAGTGTTCTACCACGAACAGGCGGAACTTGTCTAATCTTTTAGTTTATTTAAGTAGTTATATTTAAAAGCCTATTGCGTGTTATTTATTAATCTTTAGACATAGCTGGAGAATGTTATTAGTGACCAAATTATTCAATAAATTTAGTTATTTTAATCGACATGGATGCAAGTAATTAACAGGAGTGTATAAGCTTATGAAAATTAACTTTCATTACCTAACTTTTACGATCAGTCGACAAAATTATTAATTAATATAATTATCTATTTCTTGAAAACGAAATTTTCCAGATTTTTTGAACATTTTCAACAATTAGAAGTTTGAGGGCCTATTGCAAATTAAAAGCATTATATATTACCAAGTTTGAGGGCCTATTTATGTATTATGCCATAGTTGTGATAAGATTGATAGAATCTCTTCCCCTTAATTAGAAGTTTCGAGTTTGAGCTCTCATATTGAGCACTTCTCCATTTATATGCCATGCAAATGAATTAATTGGGGATCTCAATACAAATATCGAATATCGGACCAAAAAAATATTATCTATAAACAAATATAGTGCCTCCATCACGACTTTGTGATCAAGCATTATATATTACCAAGATACGTAACTTGCAATAGGATTCATTATTCTCTCCAATATAATTCAAATAGTCACGGCAAGAAATTTAAGGCGTACGTGGGGGAGAAAGAATGTTTTTGATGTTACATTTCATTGACTTCGTTAATAAATTAGAAGGTGAGTGTGGATTTTGGAAGGAAGCTTCATGTGACAAATTCGTTGGTGAAATATTACATTTGACCAAGTAGCATTGATTTTTTTTTCGCTGTTCGGACAGGCTATATATGATATTTAATATTTCTTCTGTCTCATTTATGCGTCATTAATGTAGAGGGTCGAACATTTGACAAACTCACACTATCCATTTTAAATAGGATTTGGTCGTTGTTCCAGTCCAATTCTGTCTTACCAAACAAGACTGACTTCTTACCAACCCGTGATGGCTCTAAGAACTCTGAATAGTTGTTTGAACAACGAGTTACATTTACGTACCATTAGTGCCAATATTGACATGTTGGGAATAGTGAAAGAAATAACTACACCTGTCTTGTCGAAGTAGAAAATGTGTCATTAGTTCGAAAATACTTTCTTAAAGTAGCGAATCAGAAATAGGATTGACTACCGATTCCGAAGGAACTGGAGTTACTTCTCTTTTCCATTCAAGAATTCTCATGCATTTCTATGCCCCTTTGAGACCCCTCGCCGCCACGGACCACTTGAGCCCAAGGGGCTTGCACACTCTCCATCTCGAGGACTGCTGACAGTGGATTCGGTGGCGGCGGAGGCTACGTCGGCGACACCATCAGTAATAATGGGTCAACTTCAAAGAACTAGAGCTTCACTGACCCTGTAATAATGAACAGTTCCCGTATTAATTATTCATTTGATTTTCTTTATTCTTGGGGAGTTGTTATCTGCAGAAGAATCCTTTCATTCATTACATTTAATGGTAATGATCGAGAAGCTAACCGACGTTATTAGTTAATTAATCAAATTGGGCCGTCTATCAGTGCACTTCATTTTGAATGTGTTTGTAATCTTGCTTTTGTAATCTTGCTTTCTGCGTTTTATCATCTAAGACTTAGATGAAGAATTATTTCCGCTCCATTCAAACGGAACAGAAAAAGGAAAAGAAGGGGAAATAACGCTGGCGAAGAACGTGATGATTTACAGATTTGGTATGGAAGAGGGGGGTGGGGTGTCGTGGAGGTGGAGGAGAAGAGGGTGGTGGTAGTGAAATTGGTGGCGATGGTGGCGGCTAATATGGTGGTTCCGGTGAGATGGGGTGATGGTGATGAAAAAGATATTAAAATTGATTGTAATAGATTATTTTAATAGTTTGAGTGTGATATTAAAATTTTCGATATAATTTAGGAGTCAATCTATATCTTTTCCCTCTAAAGCTTGAAAAACCGATGAGATGCATGAAGTTTCACATTCAACATTCGGGTGTCTAACAGTTTTTCTTCCCTAATGTGACTTCTTGATTAAAATGTCTTCAGTAAAAATATATGTAGATACAGTTTGCTTCTGAAGAGTCATTTGATTAATTTCTTAAGCTAAATCCAATTAGATCCACTTAGTTATAAATAATATTTATTATTGTTTATGTCTATCTCTACAAGGAAAGTTATGATTAGTAACTTTGGGACCAAATCAGTTTTCTATTATAAATAGAGATATCCCCTTCATTGTATTTAGATCCCTCAAGAGAAATAATAATTCTCTCCCCTTTTTTTACAATATTCTTATTTTAGTTTTATTATTTCACAACACGTTATCAGCACGAGTCTCTAATTTATACTCTAAATTTATATCTATAATTTCGACTGAAATGGAAGAAAGTAAGAGTTGCCTCAGATATTCTCGTTTAGCATCTTTTTTTTTATTTCCTACTCGTTTCTCGTTCTTATTTCTTCTCTCTGTTGTTCGAATGTTGTGGAGGAGGCAAATCATGTTTTGCTGAAATCTTTGAAACTCTGATCATGCGGTCAGATGACAATTTTACCAACCTTATTAGTCGGTTGTGATTCAATCTTAACATTTAATTTTTCATATAAGCCGATTCATTACTACGGAACTAGAAAAAGTATGTTATGAAAGATAGGTCTGATCCGCAAGAGGAACAGGTGGGGACCTGGTTCTCAGGAGAATATCAATTCAGGATTTGTTATCATCAAAAAAGAGAAATTGATAAATTATGTTATTTTGAATTTTGATGATCTGCCAAAGACTAGGTATGCTATCCGTTCCCTTGATTGTCGTACAGTCAACACTACAGCTGTAAAATTGTATTGTTCCCTGACAGAAGTACAGCAGTACAACTGCAGCTCGCTAGTGGCCAAACCAAGATCTGAATAGTCCCTAACTCCTTACACATGCTCTCCAATATATATACAACATGTTACAAGGTTTACCTTAACACTTGAAAACCTAAAATCACTTGTGCAAAGTCAGCCGCCACAAGTTTCTCCAAGTGCGTCCAAAAACAAAGCATTTGCAAACTGAAGGACCAGAACCCGACAACTGAAGATGTCTAAGTCCTTTAGTTTGTTTTAGGTCTTTGTCATTTTGTTCTTTATTGTAATCCTACACTACTTTTAAGAAGTGTTATAGTATTACAGATTTCAACCTTTGTTGGTTGGTGTTCTTAGCTAGAGTTAGTCAAGGTTTGTAGCTTTGTAATAGAGTTATTGTAAAGGGCTTACAATAGAGGTATTGTAAGGGGTGAGGGATTAATAGTTTAATTCACAGGTTGCAAGAGGTTATAATATGAAGTTGTTCAGTTAGTGAAGTTGAAAATCCTTCTTGGTAGGTCGTGGTTTTTAATCCATTGAGCGAGAAATTTTTCACGTAAATATCGTGTGTTATTTATTTTCTGTTTTGTTTGAGGGAACAGATAGAGAACATGATTCTCTATACTGTTTGGTGGACTCTTAGTTTATATCATATGCTTTGATGTTCTTTCTTTAACTTCATGGTTCGTTTCATTGCTTAAACTTTGAAAGATTTTATTATAAATGTACAACCATTAGAAGTGGTAATATATTGATGTCTTCGTTAATTATCAGAAGTGTAATATTTATCTTGGTTGCAATCGAAGATATGTTAGAGAAAAATCTTCTATATTATATATGTCTCGATTTGCTTATGAAGTAGTAACATCTTAAAAGAGGTTATAAGCTAGCATAATTTTATATGGTTAAGGCATGTTCAGATGATTATGTTCCATGCTTGAAGAATGAGAACTTTGATAAATGTTACAAATATAGATCTATTTTTTTGAAGTGAATGTGACAGTATATGGTAAAGCTTATATTTACAGATGTGCGTTTGGCTGTGAAGTTATCACGACACACCTCCAGCACATGTAGAATAATTGAGAAAACATATTCTATACTTTACTCCCAAAGTAGTAAACTCAAAAATATGCTCCTGAAGTATTAAACTAAGAAACCTGCTCTCGAAGTAGAAAACTCATAAATCTGCTCCCGAAGTAGAATAACTCATAAATCTGCTCCAGAAGTAGCAAAATTTTGAATTCTACTCGTTAAGTAATAAAACTTTGAACTCTATTCTGAAAGTAATAGAAAACTTTGAAAGTAGTAAAATTGTAAACTTTACTCTTGTAGTAAATATGAAATTTACTCTCGAAGTAGTAAGGCTCTGAAACTTTACTCTCGAATTAAAACTTTGAATTTACACCCAAAGTGGTAAACCTTTGAACTTTAATCCCAAAGTAGTAGAATTTTAAAATTTACTCCAGAAGTAGTAGAACTATGAGATTTACTTTCAACGAAGTTCAAATTTAAAATTTATTCCTGAAGTAGTAAGACATTGAAAAATGTCTAAGAAATATTTTAAAGCGATATTTTCTTGTGGTTGAGAGAAATAATGAGCTATTAAAAATTATGTATAAAGCTCATCTAAATGATCAAGTTTCATTTCCCGAAGTGAATGAAGAAATACAACAACACACCTCCCAAAGAGATTAAAATAACAAAGGATATAAATATTATTTTGTGGTATGAAGGTCATTGAGGCATATACCTGTCGTATGTCAAATCATCTTGGATATTTTATTATGTATCATTCTAAGGCAAAGGGATATAAATTTTATAAAATACTTTCTGTGATAACCACATTAATATATTATGTTTACTTACTGATTTTTTAGAAGGAAATAACACTTCATATCAAACTCTCCTCAAGCAAGAAATAATTATGTGGTTGTCGCTTTGATACAAAATATTGGGATGTTAATGGGTATTCTCCTTGAAGGAGATATTTACCATAGAAGTTGATGATAAAAATATCAAAGATTGTATAACTTAATGTTTACTTTTTGTCATTTATGAATTTAAGAATATCTTTAAATATTCATTTGGTTGAAATTTTATGTCAAGTTAATATTTGATAGTATAAAATTAATTAAGGGCTCCAGAAGAGCTAATTATTCATCTAGAAGATCATGGCACTAGTAGTGTCCAAACAATATGTGATTATGGAGAAGAAAATTAAATGCTCCTGAAGAGCTTAAATACAATTATTTAATTCATTTTAGATTGTAATATACGAAGTTGGGTTGATCGAAATACAAGTTGTAGTAAATCCGAAGTTTACTAAAGTAGATGACTATTATATTAAAACTATATATGATGGGAGGATTAAATATCTTCAAATTCATAGTGGATAAGAAACATGGCACGGTAAATCAGAAGTTTATTGATACAAAAAGAAATCCATGTCATAGTAAATCAGAAGTTTACTAAAACAAATAGCACATGGTGTGATAAACTTGAAGTTTACTAGTATAAATAATTTTATTAGTCGGCATGAGCGATTTGGTCATCCCGATTCAAATATGATGTGCAGATTGAGTATTTGATATATATTGAAAAACTAGAAGATTCTTCAAGAATTTATTTGTGTTGCTTGTTCTCATGATAATTTGATTATATCAGCTAATTAATATCGAGATTGAATTTCCTAAATTCTGGAAAAAAAAATATAAAAAAGTGAGTATGGGCCTACTCACTTGTTATGTGATATCCTAAATATATGAATTAATGAGATGATCACATGTGCGTTTATTGTCAACCTGCAGTTTGACATTTACAAAATTACTTGCTCAAAATAACTGAGCTAAGAGTACAATTTTCAAATTATGTAATCAAGACAATCCATCTTGATAATGCTGCTGGTTTGGCATTGAATACCTCCAATAAATAGCTAAATTATTGCTTATGAGAACAAAGCTTCATGTGCTGGTCTGAGATATAATATATTGCATACAACATCACTTGTATGTTTCAGATCAATAAATTATGATGAGTTCTCCCCTCACAATTTGTTCAGGGTTAGAAACCGTAATATTTCATCTAATAGATTTTGTGTGTGGTATATGATTAATTAAACTACCATGACGCATAAAAATGAATTCACCCAAAGAAGATGGAACATATATTAGTTTTTCTAACATAAGAGGGAAATAATAAGTAGCTAAAAAATATTTTATGAATTATCATTAGTATGATCCTTATTCAAGGATAATTCAAGTCAAGTGCCAGAAGCATTTGCTGATCCAAAACTAATTTCATATTTCAGCTGCAAAATGCTTCTATTAATATTAATGTCCCTAAAGGACAGAGTCTGCGACACGCATGAAGCATGGTAGATCAATCGACTTCAAATGCAATAATTCTTGAAAGGGGACAGGAGCAAATGATCAAATGGTCATAATAAGGAGGCAATGTGCTCTTGAAGAGCCTATGACATAACACTTCATGCAACCTTATGAGAAGTGTAGGTACCTAAAAATAATGAAAGTGATTAGATCTCAATAAGTTATGTCACATTGCGAATAGATACAAATGATATATTGTCGACAATATATTTGGTATAATATAACGCAATATTGTAAAAGATTGTGAGGATCTGAATTCTATATTTATAAAGCATGCTAACGTAGACATTATTACCAAGTAAAATGACACATTTTGGTAAGCTTCAAGTAGACTTGTTCATCGGGTCGGGGACCCGCCTGACCCGGCCCGATCCGACCCAAAAAAATCAGGACTAGGGTCAGCTTATATCTGACCCGTGAGCCACCTGACCCAAAAAAGCTGGGACCCGATCATATGAGGGTAGGGCCAGGGTCAGAATTCTTTACCCACTTGATCCGGCCCGATCACCGACCCGACCCCGACCCCAGACCCGCGTATTTTTTAATATAATTTATATTATTTTTATTTTATGAATATTTATTTTTACTTATATAGGTGAAGGGACAAACGAAGAAGAATCTAGTGATGATGATGCTTATGATGATGTTGATGAATTATCGTGATGTTGGTTTGTACTTGCCTCTTGTTTGTTTATAGATTTACAGCTAAAAGTGTGGAATTTACTTCAGTTCTTTTTGGTGTAATTTTTAATGATTTCATGCTTCTGTTTGTTGTAATTTTTAATTGGTGACAAATTATATCGGATAACGGATTGGGTAGAATTGCAGTGTTACGACCCCTGACCCGTAGGGTCCCCAAAGGGTCAGGACCAGGGTCTGAAAATAAAATAAAAACAGGGTCAGGGTCGGGCAAGCAGAAAAAAAAAAGTCACTTGACCCGGCCTGACCCGAGCTTTGAACAGGTCTAGCTTCAAGCTTATTGGTCTTGCAGTCCAGACAACAGAAAATGTCATGCAATTAAATATTGATGGATATTGTCACTTGACAAAATTTATATGAAAATTCTTGAAGAATTTTAAATGCCTGAAACATATAAATATTCTAAATTATGTTCATTATATGGATTAAATCAAACATGGTGAATGTGATTTTATCATGATGAGTATTCATTGACTAAGGATCTATTTATCTTTACGTCTTTGTAGAAATCAAAATCTATCATATTGTTGGTGTAAGTTGATGACTTGAATATTATTGAAACTCTTGAAGAGTTTTCAAAAGCAGTATATTATCTGTTGAAACTTGAAAGAAGTTAAATTGAGAAACTTGCAGAACTAATTTGGTCCTGAAGTATCATATCTTTATGCAATTGATGCATTTATATATTTTGTTATACCTATGAGGGATTACAGTCATACGATGTTATTCTACATGCCAATCAAATCATATAAAGATAACATCTGTTTATAAAGCAAGTCAGGAATGCATTTGGAGTGATTTCAACAATATTAATTGCCGATGATGCAACTCTTCCAAAAGAGTGGAGATGCAACAAACACAGTCCAACTAAAGGGATGATTCATAAAATAGATAAACAAATCATATTTTACCAAAGTTTTTCTTCACACGAGCTCCAAAAGAATGATGATATCAACATGCAATAGATTCGTTTAAGTGATAATATGATTGATTTGTTTACCAAGTCTCTACCAACTGCAACTTTCGAGAAGATGGTGCACAAGATTGAGATGTGAAGATTCAAGTCGCTAGATTGAAGTTCTCATCAGGGGGAATCAATACGTGTTATACTCTTTTTCCCTTTCAAGCTTTAAATCCCACTGGGTTTTCTTTGTAAGGTTTTTAATGAGGCAACCAAAGGGTGTATTATTAGAAATGTGTACTATTTTTCCTTCACTATAATTTTTTTCACTGGGTTTTTCTAGTAAGGTTTTAACGAGGCACATTATCTACCGAATAGGCATTCAAGGGGGAGTGTTATAAATAATATTTATTATTGTGAATGTCTATCTCTACAAGGAAAGTTATGATTAGTAACTTTGGGACCAAGTCATTTTTCTATTATAAATAGAGATGCTCCCTTCATTGTATTTACATCCATCAAGAGAAATAATAACTCTCATCCCTTTCTCTACAATATTCTTGTTCTAGTTTTATTATTTCACAACACACTTGATATTTTAGTTGTAATTATTTTTATATGATTATGATTAAAAATATATTTTAAAATATTATTCAAAATTATAATATTTGAATCTCAAGAAATAAAAAAATGACACATCTATCTATCTATATTTATATTATATTAAAAGCACGATGGACCTTAGAAATGTTGATTAAACTTGTTTTTCTTCATTAAAAAACTCTACAATAGATAAAATTGTGATTTAATAAATTTTAAAATTTTAAAATCAGCTAAAATTTATTTATTAAATCTTTCCTTATTTTACTAAAAGTCTAAATCTCGACAAACCTTTATACACGGAAACTAACTAAAGTACAACTACTAACTAAACTTATTAAGTTAGGTATTCTTGGATTGAGGTTGGGATTTGGGGGAGAAGGGATAGTGGTTGGCCGTGAATTAAAACTAAAATAGTAATATAATCAAAGAAGAATTCATATCATAAGAAATTACAGTGACATAAGAATTTTTCCTCACTCAAAAGTTTTAATTCTTTCAGGAAACAATCGAACATAAATTACGACCTATTTAAGAGATATTTGTCTCTCTAATAGGCTGGTACGTCGGTCTTTGTTTAGCTAAATCTATTATGGTTTCAACTTGAGAAGGTAAGCATAATTAGTTTATAGTTTAAGATTTAGCTTCTTTCAATTCTTCTTGTGAAGATTTTGATGATATATTAGGTTGGATGGATTTGAACCATTTACAAAAGTTTCGGACTTCTTCCCTTTGATATAATTTTAGTGCATTTTAATTAATAGGAGCAGTTGGAATTATGAGTTTATTGTGTTGATATCAATTTGGATTTTGCTCTTGGACATTTATTTGAGCCATTGATATAAACTTGTGTGATATCTCTATATAGTTTGTTTCGTCTTCTAGACTTTTTGTGCATGAATTTTAGCTCAGCAGTAAGTCATTATATACATCCATCATATTACATGTGTGTTTATATGCATCTTTTTTTATTACTACATCTATTATCTATTTGATTAAATTTAGATTTTCCTATTGAAATTAGATTCCTTACATAATTATCCTATAGAACACGGTGATGCATTTATTTTCGTTCCCTCTAGGCAAACAATAACTTACTTCTTTTGTTAAAAAACACCAAATGCCTGTTGTGTTTTGGCTTTTGATAAGACGATTTTACATCAATGTAACTATCCATTGTAAAAACCTAGTAATTATTATGGTGAGTTTACTCATTTACCATACAAAATAATCTTCTCCAAGTTTGATCTCATAATCTGAGTCTTTCTTAAGAGTTGGGTGTCAAGTGTGTGTGTGTGTACATCTAACTCTTGACTATTATCTGAATAAATTTGGCAATTGAATTTCAACTATCATATGATTAAATTAAAAAAAAAATCATGCCTAATACTTTTGTTAACTTTAATTATGGACATACCTCCTCAATACGTTGATACAATGTATCTATCCAGATGTGGATTCTGTTAAAGCTAGTTAATGAATAAAGCTAGCTAAGTTGGTGTGAATGGGAAATGGAGAGAAAATGAATTTTTTTTTTCTGGAAAAAAGGCAAAGGCCTTTCCGAACAGTCACCAACCTATTCCGAATAGGCACCTTCGAGGCTATATAAACTGAGGCAATGCCTCATTTTTAATACACTGAAATTTTTTCCTGCATCTGAAAATTCTGCATTCTTTTCACAAATAAAACTATCGAGTCTTACTGTGTTTCGTTGTCAACTTTGAGTTTGTCGAAGTCGAAGGCGTTTGATGTACCGCTACTCCTGCAACAGGTATATCCGTTTTATCCTGGGAGGAAGTAATCCATAACCTCAGGTACAATGAGGGGATTAAATTCCTTAAGGACACACAGTGAATTCTGTGGTCTCGGATATTTTCTTACTTCTGCATTATTTTTCCAGTTTCTGTTTTTCTGGTTTTGGTTTTTTTTTTTTTCATTTTTTTCCTGATTTTTTTAACACAGTGTAGATAACAAGGTTAAGGAATTTAATAATTATTTCTGTGTTCACTTGTTCTTGTTTAACAATTACAGAGCGTTGTCAGAAAGAAAAAAAAACGTGTATGTTTGTTGTTTCGGTGTAACAAACTTATATGTTGTTTGGAGACTAAAATCTTCGGATTTCTACTCCGGTTGAGATTAAAGTTTTCATAACTTTCTACTCATTTGGGTACTTGATTTAAAGATACAAAAACTTCATCAAGTATACAACATACAATTTACTGCATTTCGTTTCAAGTCTTTTAAATATGTTTGTGTAACCTTGATTCGGTTTGAAGAAATAAAATCTTCACCGTTGTGTATTATATTTGTTGCTGTCAAAACTGATTCGGTTCGAAGTCTTCACCGTTTATTAAACTTTTTATGTTGCTTCATTTGCGACAGAAATGGAAAACATGACTCCAAATTTGAATGCTACTGCTACTGCCACACCGGCCCCCATGGTTGGTTCTACGAGCAATGATGCGTCCTCTAGTCGTACTGCACCAGCACCGGCTCCGGCAGAGAAGCCTGGAAAATTCATCGGAATTGATTTCAAACGATGGCAACAAAAGATGTTCTTCTATTTAACTACTTTAAACCTCCAAAAGTTTATTAAGGAGGTCGTTCCGATTTTGCCGGAATCAACACCTGAGAATGAACGTTTTGTTGTAACTGAGGCATGGAAGCACTCAGATTTTTTGTGCAAGAATTATATTCTTAGCGGACTGGAGGATGATCTTTACAACGTCTATAGTAATGTGGAAACATCAAAAGAACTATGGGATGCGTTGGAAAAGAAATATAAAACAGAAGATGCTGGATTAAAGAAGTTTATCGCTGCCAAGTTTCTGGACTACAAAATGGTAGATGGCAAGTCTGTTGTTACTCAAGTTCAAGAGTTGCAGGTTATCATCCACGATCTACTCGCTGAAGGTTTGGTGATTAGTGGGGCATTTCAAGTTGCGGCAGTAATAGAAAAGTTGTCTCCTTCATGGAAGGACTTCAAAAATTACTTGAAACACAAGTGAAAGGAGATGACACTGGAAGATCTCATCGTCCGGTTGAGAATCGAGGAAGATAACAAGGCAGCGGAGAAGAAGGCAAATGGGAGATCAACCATAGGGGGAGCACATATTGTTGAAACTGCCCCAACTAATCTGAAAAAGAGGAAAAATGCATCGGGACCAAGGAGCTATCCCAACAAGAAGAAATTCAAGGGAAACTGCCACAATTGTGGAAAAATCGGACACAAAGTTGCAGACTGTCGTGCTCCGAAAAAGGAAAATAAGAAGGGTCATGCTAATATGGTTGAAACAAACGAGGAAGTTGATGACTTGTGCGCTATGTTGTCTGAGTGCAACCTAGTGGGAAATCCGAAAGAGTGGTGGATTGACTCTGGCGCCACTCGCCACATTTGTGCTGTTAGAGAAGCCTTTGCTTCATATGTTCCCGACGAGACCATATATATGGTAAATTCTGCAACGACCAAAATTGAAGGTTATGGAAAGATACAGCTGAAGATGACATCTGGCAAGGTGGTGACTCTCAACAACGTCTGTCATGTTCCTGAAATTAGGAAAAATCTAATATCTACCGGACTTCTAGTAAGAATGGTTTTAAGTGTGTTTTTGTTTCTGACAAGGTTGTAATAAGTAAGAACGAGATGTACATAGGAAAAAGTTACCTCACAGAGGGTTTTTTCAAACTGAATGTAATGATCGTTGCCAATAATAATAAAGTTTCTGCTTCGTCTTACTTACTTGAGTCAAATAATTTATGGCATTCACGTTTAGGACATGTCAATTATAGAACCTTGCGAAAAATAATTAGTTTGGAAGTATTGCCTAAGTTTGAATGCAATCAATCAAAATGTCAAATCTGTGTTGAGTCTAAGTATGTTAAACATCCTTATAAGTCAGTTGAAAGGAATTCAAGTCCTTTAGACTTAATCCATACAGATATTTGTGACATGAAGTCAATCCCATCTCGCGGTGGAAAGAAGTATTTCATAACTTTTATTGACGATAGTACCCGGTATTGCTACGTTTATTTACTTAATAGTAAAAATGAAGCAATTGAAGCATTCAGGCAATACAAAACTGAAGTTGAGACTCAACTTAACAAAAAGATTAAAATGATAAGGAGTGATAGGGGCGGTGAATATAAATCTCCTTTTGAACAAATATGTTTGGAATATGGCATTATTCATCAAACAACTGCCCCTTACTCGCCACAATCAAACGGAATTGCGAAAAGGAAAAATAGAACCCTGAAAGAAATGATGAATGCCCTGTTAATAAGTTCTGGTTTACCCCAGAACTTGTGGGGGGAAGCCATTCTAACAGCTATCCGAATACTCAATCGAGTGCCCCATAGCAAAACAAAATCTATTCCATACGAAAAGTGGAAAGGAAGGAAGCCCAATTTGGGATACTTCAAAGTGTGGGGGTGTTTGGCCAAGGTGCAAGTTCCTAAACCCAAAAGGGTAAAAATAGGACCTAAAACCATTGATTGTGTTTTCATAGGATATGCCACAAATAGTAAGGCATATCGATTTCTAGTTCACAAATAAGAAAATCCCGACATTCAGGTGAATACGGTAATTGAATCAGATAATGCTGACTTCTTTGAAACCATATATCCGTATAAAAAGGAATGTGAGTCGTCTAGCAAAGAATCTAAACGACCTCGGGAAGAAACAAAGGAAAATATTCATGATGAGGAAAATCCAAGACGCAGCAAACGTCAAAGGACGTCTACTTCCTTTGGACTAGAATTTCTAACATTTTTGTTGGAGAATGAGCCTCGAACCTTCAACGAAGCTATGTCTTCATCGGAAACTCAATTTTGGAAAGAGGCATTCAATAGTGAGATAGAATCCATATTAAACAACCGTACTTGAGAATTGGTTGACCTTCCTCCAGGGAATAAACCTTTAGGTTTCAAATGGATTTTTTCAAGCGGAAAATGAAAGCTGATGGTACTATTGATAAATATAAGGCAAGACTAGTTGTTAAAGGGTTTAGACAACGAGAAGGTCTTGATTACTTTGATACATACTCGCCGGTAACGAGGATTACATCCATTCGGGTGTTAGTAGCGTTAGCCGCCGTGTACGGTCTTGAAATCCATCAAATGGATGTGAAAACAACCTTCTTAAATGGAGAGTTAGAGGAAGAAATTTACATGGAACAACCTGAGGGGTTTGTAGTTCCAGGGAAAGAGAAGAAGGTGTGTCGACTTGTTAAGTCTCTTTACGGACTAAAACAAACACCCAAACAGTGGCATGCAAAATTTGACCATACAATGCTGTCAAATGGATTCAAGATAAATGAATGTGATAAATGTGTCTACATTAAGAACACTCCGAACCACGTAGTCATTGTTTGTTTGTACGTGGATGATATGTTGATAATGAGTAACGACATTGCTAACATTAATGCTACTAAGCGCATGCTTGCTAGTAAGTTTGATATGAAAGACTTAGGAGTTGCCGATTTAATTCTGGAAATTAAAATCCATAAGACTCCTCAAGGTCTAGCATTGTCTCAAACTCATTATATTGAAAAGGTACTTGAAAAGTTCAAGTATTTGGACTTTAAAGTTGCAAAGATGGCAATTGATATGAACCTTGCTCTTGCAAAGAATAAAGGTGAAAGTCATTCTCAATTGGATTATACCAGAGTGTTGGGAAGTTTGATGTATATCATGAACTGTACGCGACCTGATATTGCGTGTGCTATAAGTAAACTAAGTCGCTACACTAGTAATCCCGACCAAAAACATTGGCTGGCAATGAAACAAGTTTTGGGGTATTTAAAACATACTCAAAACTTTGCTTTGCATTATAACAGGTATCCTGCAGTTATTGAAGGATACAATGATGCAAATTGGATCACCGGTTCAACTGAAACTAAATCCACAAGTGGATATGTTTTTACCATAGGTGGAGGAGCAGTGTCTTGGAAGTCATCCAAACAGACATGTATCGCCCGCTCTACAATGGAATCTGAGTTCATAGCTTTAGACAAAGTCGGTGAAGAAGCTGAATGGCTTCGGAATTTCTTAGAAGATATTCCATTTTGGCCCAAACCGTTGGCTCCTATATGCATACATTGCGATAGCCAAGCGGCAATAGGAAGAGCCGAGAGCCTTATGTACAACGGAAAGTCTCGTCATATACGACGAAGACATAATACCGTTAGACAACTACTCTCTAGTGGAATTATCACAATTGACTATGTTAAGTCAAGAGATAATGTGTCGGATCCACTAACTAAAGGCCTAACTAGAGAGGTAGTTGAAAGATCATCAAAGGGAATGGGACTATGGCCGATGACAAGTCATCGTGATGGTAACTCTACCTAGAAGACTGGAGATCCCAAGATCTAGGTTCAAAGAGATCAAACAAAGTCATTAATGACGGTTCAACATTGTCACAATAACTCTTTGGTCCATTCTCGTGATGAGACAATGTTCAGTACCAGGATAAAGCATTACGGCTTTTTAATGGTTCCTAAGTTTGGTACGGGGTATATCAAATAGTGTATCTACGGGATGACACATTTAGGAATCACCTATGTAAGTGTGAAGTGTAAGCCACTTCAAGGAGAAATATATAACGCCAATTCTCTACGGACTTATGAACCAGGCAGTGTTCATGGCTGAAACGAACAAAATAATGAGAACCAAAGACGGTTAAAGGGTTAATTGTGTGACATGTGGTTGTCTAGGTATACACCAAAGCTCGACGGTTCAAGGATATCAAATCTACCGATTGATCGAGTATATCCGACATATGTTTACTACGGAAAGTTCAAAGAGAAATCTACTTATCCAGATGCGATTAATCCTTGCTTACGAATCACACAGTTTTTTGTCATGCATGTTTTTCATCATATAGCCATTCCCCATTCATGTGGGGGATTATTAAAGCTAGTTAATGAATAAAGCTAGCAAAGTTGGTGTGAATGAGAAATGGAGGGAAAATGAATTTTTTTTTTTCTGGAAAAAAGGCAAAGGCCTTTCCGAACAGTCACCAACCTATTCCGAAGAGGCACCTTCGAGGCTATATAAACTGAGGCAATGCCTCATTTTTAATACACTGAAATTTTTTTCCGCATCTGAAAATTCTGCATTCTTTTCACAAATAAAACTATCGAGTCTTACTGTGTTTCGTTGCCAACTTTGAGTTCGTCGAAGTCGAAGGCGTTTGATGTACCGCTACTCCTGCGACATGTATATCCGTTTTATCCTGGGAGGAAGTAATCCATAACCTCGGGTACAGTGAGGGGATTAAATTCCTTAAGGACACACAGTGAATTCTGTGGTCTCGGATATTTTCTTACTTCTGCATTATTTTTTCAGTTTCTGTTTTTCTGGTTTTGGTTTTTTTTTTTCGTTTTTTTTTTCCTGATTTTTTTAACACAGGGTAGATAACAGATTCACCTTTGTACCATTAAAGTTAACTACTACTGGATTCTTTAAAGACAATTGTTGTTATATATGAAGAAGAGTTATATCACAATACAAACAATCTATCTTAAAAAAGAAGAAAAGGAAGATAAAATTGTAAAGAGAACTTGCATCTTAGAGTAGGAGAAGATTATTAAGGTGTTCCTTATTTAAACTACGTAAAAAATCCTAAAATTTAGGATTTCAATTGATTTGAATTATAGTTTGTACAAATCATTTCCTTACTTGAATTAAATAGCACATTTAAAACACCTTACAAGTTAGAATGTCGAATGAGGTCTTCTTCTTCTTCTTCTTTTCTCACGTACTGCTTCTTAACTTTTTCCACTGAAATTAATTTTGCTTGGTACTTATATTATATTACATAAATAGTTACTGTTTTGCTTCAATTTTGATTATCTTTGTTTTACTTTGCAGCCACATAACATGAAGACAAAGATAAATATAATTAATAGTTTGTTTTTTTCTTTTTGAATCTGCGGTAGGTGATTCAAGCATTAAGATTCGTATACAGGTTAATTTTGAAGAAAAATACGCTAATTATAATTCTGATAAACTTGGATACTTCAAATTGCAAAACACATGTTCACAAGATTTTTAATGTTGGACTACATAATTTCTACAATATGTTTTCTTACCTGGCTAACAATATATTGAACTTTTAAGATGAATATTCAATATCATCAACAAGAACTTTGGTCATTATAATTCAATCGAAGTGACAAAAAGGAACATACACCAAAAGCATTATCTATGAAGAGATATTAGGTGAGATGAAATTACATAACATATTATTATCTCATACCATAAAATATATATCGCAACAAATATAATATAATTGACTCAAATGAATTTTTATCTTTGCAAATTATGAAGGCATCCAAATTTGTTTCCAACTATTGCATTGATGTAATATTTATTCTTATCATTTAAATGAGTGTTATATTTATTTTAACGTTAGTTGCTATTTTACCTAATTTAATTTTCTTGCAAATAGTTTTTTATAAATCTTTAATTGATTTTAGTGTGACAAAGGAGTTCCAGACTTAGCAGAAGGTAGTCAAAGTGACAGAAGAATATAAATCAATAATATCATTTACTAAGAGATATTAGATGCGATACAACATAATATATTGACGAAGTCTTACATTGACGTTGGGTTTTTTTAATTGTGACAGGCTATAGATATGGTATGTGATACCCTTTCGTTTTAATAAGCATGTCTTGTTTTTCTTTTTAATTTATTTCATAAAAAATATTATTTTTTATATTTAGTAATTTATAAATTTAATATCTAATATGACATATTTAAAAATTTATAACATTCAAAGATTATGATACATAGTACACGTTTTTAATTTAAAATTAAAAATATAAAAAAATTATTTTTTAAACTTTGTGTTCAATCAATCTAGGACATGTATTATCAAGATAGCGCGATTAATGCTTCGATTGGGGTTCAATACTAAATCGGAGAAAGAATACACGCAACGAATTATAAACAAGACAAGTGGCAGTATATTCTCAAGTCAAATGATCGAATATTTACAAGTTGCCTATTACATACACCTTGTTTAAACTTTCATTTACATAAAATATCAATCAATTTTAACCAAAAATGTCTCAAACTCCCAACTAAAAGCTTGTTGCGTATTGCATTGAGTTTCATTTTTTTTCTGATTCTTTTTCTTTTGGGGTCGTTTGGCCAACAGAGAATTAATAACATATTTTATCAAATTGATTAAAACTATAATAACAAGGCCAAGCGTACTGATCTTCCATTTTGGGACTATCATTTAGTTATATTTGTGGTGCGTAAATAATTTACAAGTTCATCAATATCAGAATAGTTTCAGACAGATGTTAAGTCACATGTGGCTGAATTTGATCATTTTTACCCGAAATTCATGTGTGTATGGAAGAAGTTATATCCATCTTTGCTTGAACTCCAACCACATGAGATTTTAGAAATATTGTCTAACCCCAGACAACGCATCTAAAAAAATTTAAATTTTTAAAAACTAGGTACATATTAAATAACAATGTCCAAATAAAATAACCATAATTCTTTTACTAATAACAAAAGGCTGATCGCAACTCGTTTATAGTATTCGTTTCATCGGCCTTTCGATGATTATTAACTCAAAAATTCATACGTAAAACATGGACACTGACAGAAGGAGTATACACGTGATATACACGTGTATCTGAGTTCAAGTTTTAGTGTAAACTTATCATAGTTGAAGAATTCTTGTACAAGTGTAATTAGGATTTATTGTTATAATAGAAATAGGACTTTTCATCTATTGTTATAGTATGAATAGGATTTTTCATAATTAGGGATTGTATATTGTATATAAATACCTCCTCATTAATGAGAATAATCAAGAGATTATTTCTTTCATTGTATCAGAAGTCTAGGGCTAAAATACCTTCTCTCAAAAACACTTCCACTGCCTTTTTCTCCCATCTCGGATTCTGTGATTCATCATCGGTTTTCGTGCAATTTCTTTCTCTCTTCCCAAATTTTCTTCCAAATCCCTAATTCACATATTGTTATTTCGTTATGTCTACATCAAACATGTTTCATCCTGCCCTTACAGTCTCCAACATCAAGAACCACATCCCTATTGTTCATGAGATGGAAAATGTCCAATACGCGACGTGAGCGGAATTATTCAAAGTTTACGCACGCTCTCATCAAGTCCTCCATCACATCATCCCAATGAGAATGTGCTTACCCCCGAGGATGATCCTACGTTATGGGCGACCCTTGATGCTACCGTTCTCCACTGGATTTATTCCACTATCTCTACAGACCTTTTGCAGACGATTATTGAACCCGACGCTATAGCGATGGAAACTTGAAATAGGGTGCATGATATATTCCAAGATAACAAAAATTCTCGTGTTGTCACGCTTGAGCAGGAATTTTTCCATGTCAACATGGAAGATTTTCCGAACGTCTCAGCTTATTGTAAAAGGCTGAAGGAATTGACAGATCAACTCTGAAATATTTTTACCGCCGTCAATGTATATAGCTTAAACTTTGCGGCTTCAAAATATCTCCTCTTAATTTCCAAGATAGCTGAAAACCTTTCCAATATAGCACTATTATTATTTAAGAAAAATATTGGTAAGTTGGAGTAATCCAAATTTGCTTACTTACAGATACTTACTAGATTTTATTAATCATTTCATGATGCATACACCTTGCTCAACAAATATTAGCATTTTCTTTATATTTTCGCTATTTTTCAAACAATATTTTGCAAATTAAATGGGAAAACTTTTACTCATGCTTGGGAAATTGATTCTCCCGAATTGTGGTTTTTGTAATAGCATATTTTCTGCATTAGAAAAATAAAAGTTAATAACACACTTTACATTCTTTATAATTATGATAATTAAGAATGCTACTTGAAAGAAATAATCCCCTTGATTATTTTCATTGATTGAATAGATATATATACAAGTTACATATTTCCATAATAGGAAAATCCTTTTCCTATTCTACTTCTAAATCCTTATTCTACCATAATTCTAACTATACAATTATGGTAGGTGTATAACTCTAATTAAGGTATCCTATTCATAATATACTACAAATATACAATTTGGACTGCTTGGCCGAGAATGGCAAGGCTGGAATGAATTTCTTTATCTTTGGAATTTCCGAAATGGGCTGTTTGGGTTTGGGCTGCCCAGCCTTTGCTTTGTTATTTCTTGTATACCTGTGATATATACTGCTGTATATTCAGTGTATATCACAGGTATATTACCTCTGTTTAACACACCCCCGCAGTCATAGCGGGCGGTTTCCGAATGCTGAGACTGTCCCTAAAATCTTCAAAGAGAACCGCTGGTAGACCCTTTGTAAAGATGTCTGCAATTTGATAACGAGACGGGACATGGCATACACGAACTTGACCATTTGCAACCTTTTCACGGACAAAGTGAATGTCCATTTCGATATGCTTGGTGCGTTGGTGCTGAACTGGATTACCTGACAGGTAGATGGCACTAATGTTATCGCAATATACCAAGGTTGCCTTCTGAATTGGACAATGAAGCTCCAAAAGCAAATTACGTAGCCAACATGATTCGGAGACCACATTCGCTACCCCTCGATATTCTGCCTCGGCACTTGAGCGGGATAGAGTTGCTTGACGTTTGGCTGACCAGGAGACCAAGTTGTTGCCAATGAACATACAGTAGCCAGAAGTCGACCGTCTGGTGTCGGGACAACCACCCCAATCAGCATCCGTGTAAGAGACAAGTGTGGATGTAGAGGAAGGATACAAGTGCAACCCATAGTCTAGTGTTCCCTGAATATACCGAATGATGCGTTTGATTGCATTCATGTGCTCAATTCTGGGATCATGCATGAATAAACACACCTGCTGAACCGCATATGTAATATCTGGTCTGGTAAAGGTAAGATACTGGAGGGCCCCTGCAAGACTGCGATAGCGGGTCGGGTCCTCGTATGGTGCATCTATGCGGCGCTTAGCTTTGGGTTTGCATCAATCGGCGTGGAAGTGGACTTACAGGATGACATCGACCTCTCGATGATCTCACCCGCATACTTGTTGAGGCGAAACAAACCACTGAATGACGCGTCGGCGGCAATCCCCAAAATAACTCAACGGCCCTAAGTCCTTCATAGCAAATTCAGAACTGAGCATGGCCATGATAGACTGACGCAAAGCATCGGAGGAGGCAGTCAAGATGATATCATCCACATATAACAGAATATAGGCCAATGACGAACCACGGCGGTAGATGAACAAAGAATTGTCTGACCTGCTGTGTGTGAACCCAATAGTCGAAACAAAATCAGCAAATCGTGTATACCAGGCACGTGGAGACTGTTTAAGCCCATATAATGATTTCTTCAACAAACAGACATGATGAGGGCGGTTGGGATCCCTGAAACCCAACGGCTGATGCATATAGACTGTTTCTTTGAGATCACCATGTAGAAAGGCATTCTTGACATCCAACTGATGGATTGGCCAAGTCTTTGAAAGAGCCAAGCTAAGCACAGTGCGAATGGTAGCCGGTTTGACCACCGGACTAAACGTCTCACCACAATCAATTCCAACCTGCTGAGTCTTACCGTCACCAACAAGTCGCGCCTTATGTCGAGCAAATGACCCATCTGAATTCTCCTTATGAGCAAAGATCCACATAGACCTGATAATATTAATACCATATGGACGGGGCACCAACTCCCACGTCTTATTATCAATAAGAGCATTATATTCATCAGTCATAGCAATTTTCCAATTAGGGTCATTTAATGCGGACACAGGATTGCGGGGCAAAGGGGATCTAGAGACCTCAGAATGTAAATTAAAATGTCTTTTAGGTGTAAAAATACCCCGCTGACTACGAGTGACCGGTCTATGACTCGAGGAAGAAGTGAGGGAATTTTGGGAATTTTCCGGGATCGGGACGGATCGCGGCGGCGATGGGCTCTTGGCCCAAACGGGTAAACAGTGGACTCAGATTCTGGAGCAGTTCCAGAATTTGGGTGGCGAGCCCGATTCTTTGGAACTATTCGATGGCTGAAGCTGCAGGGGGCGATCTTGTGGGACCAACGGACAGTGGGCCCGCTGGAGGATTTTGGGCACGGGAGGTGTTCGAAAAATTCCGAATAATATACGGGGATATTTGGTCATCCAAAAAATTATACGACTTAGGCTCGGGAGTATGAACTTTCGTAAAAGGGAATTGGTTTTCATCAAAAATGACATGACGATTTATAATGATTTTCTTGGAGGATAAATCAAAACACTTATAACCACGATGATTCGACGGATAACCCAAAAATACACACGGAGTAGACCGAGCCTGAAGTTTGTTAATTGTGGTGGATGGGAATAACGGATAACACAAGCACCCAAAAATCCGAAGATGAGAATAAGACGGGTTTTTATTATATAAGATTTTGAGAGGGGAAGAATATGTCAGACCTTTAGATGGAATTATGTTAAGAAGGTAAGTGGCCATTTGTAGAGCATGATGCCAAAAATACGGAGGTATGGAGGCATGGATTAGGAGAGTTCGGACAATGTTATTTATGGAACGAATTTTGCGTTCGGCTTTCCCATTTTGTGAAGATGTATGAGGACATGAAAACCGAAAATTTATCCCATGAGTAGCACAAAATTCTCGAAACTCCCTATTGTCATACTCCTTCCCATTATCACATTGAATATTTTTTATTTCTCTTTCGAATTGAGTATGAATGAACGCTCTAAATTTTATGAAGACGGAAAACACTTGTGATTTATTCGCAATTGGAAACGTCCACAAAAATCTAAAATAATCATCTAAGAAGAGAACATAATAACGATGACCCATTGAACTCAGAACAGGAGAGGTCCATAAGTCGCTATGAATAATGTCAAATGGCATAGAAGTATGAGAATTGGAGTCTACAAATGGCAACTTAACAATTTTTCCTAATGAACAAGACTGACAAATTGGAGTACGACTCGTACCCTTACAAGAAATAAAGCTATTTTTATCTAAAACTGATAAAATAGAAGATCCCGGATGACCCAAACGAGCATGCCACATGGAAGGAGAGATGGCTGCAAAAGCTGATGGCAAGGCTGGACTCGATGGACTGAAACCGGGCATGATAGGATATAGATCCCCCCTACTATCACACCTCATGAGATGACTCCCCGTCTTGAAATCCTTCACAGAGAAACCGAAAGGATCAAATTCAATGTAAAGCAATTGTCATTTGTGAATTTACTGGATGCACACTAAATTTTAAATCATTTTAGGAGCATGTAAAGTATTTTTCAAGAGGAGTGGTGGATTGGGGGACAACGTTCGACCATACCCTAGAATTGGAATAGAGCGCCATTACCAATGATTATCCTCGAGGGTGCTCAAATTGGAATAAGATGAGAGAGTATCTGAGTGGGAAGTCATGTGAGTAGTGGCCCGGGTGTGCATGTACCAATTTTGATCCGGTTGAGTTAATCCCAACGTGTGCATCGCGGCCTCGATATCGGCCTGAGTAGGGCTCGCCGCATGATGGGCTTGCGGAGGTCGGGGCCCAAGAACTCTGGCCGTCTTTGGACCTGGCCCGTGAATCGCTACCATCGCCATTTGTTGGGCCATCGGCGATGGGCCGCACGCTGGGCATTGGGCTCTTTGGATGGCGACCCGGCGCCGGAAATTCTCGCCGCTTTGGTATGGGCCGCCGCCCATCGCCCATCGCCATCGCTTGCCATGGGCCCCACTTTGGGCCCGTGGGGTGGTGGAGTCCTTGTTCATTGGATGGGCCCCACCGAGGTTTCTTGACACGGAACCTCCACCATTACCACCGCGTTTGCTCGCGGTTTTGTTGTTATTCTTACGATTATTCTTGCCGCCACCATTATTATGGTTTTGGCCCGAATTATTAACAAAGCGACGGATTAGGAGAGGATGCCATCATGACAACTGGACTTGCTCCGGTAGCCGCCTTTTTAGCCAAACCGGCTTCTTCCAACGTAAGCATGGAGCGGGCTTGATGGAAGTCGGGAAGAGGGTTGCTTTGGCGAAGGAGAGTGCCAACACCATTATAGGCCTCAGAAAGACCGGCAACCAAGCTGTAGAACTAGACGATTATTTGTTCTTGGTGCGCCAACGTTACGGAGTTGATCCGCCAATTCCTTTAGTTTCTTGCGATGCGTAAACGTTGAAATCGTCCATTAGAACGAGAGAGAATTCTGCCGAGTGTGACGATCTGAGGAATGTTGGTTGTCTTGGAATATGTCACGCAATCTATTCCATGCGACCATAGCCGTGGTATCGGGCTCCATAATCGTCTGTAGAAGCGTCCTTTGAAATAGTGGCGTATATCCACCGAAGAACGGTAGCATCAAGTGTAATCCATACCTCATTATCCTCCGCAGGAAGGGTCTAGCGGGAGGAATTATGTGATGAAGAACTTGGTAAGAGATAGCGTGAATTTTAAATAACTCCGCCCAATGATGCATATTGAACGTTTTCCATCTCAAGGACAATTGGGACACCGAGCTTGATATTGGAAACCGTGAGGGCAGGTGAAAATTGTTCTTAGACATATTTGAAAGAACAATGAAGGAGGATAAATTTAAGAGAGGTTTTTGAGAGCGGAAGACGAGATATTTGGAGAGAAAAACCGAGTGGCGGGGGTTCTCGGCCAAGAGGAGGCAAAAGTTTGAGAGAAGAAAACTTTTGTTTAGACCTAGTCTCTTGATACCATGAAAGAAATAATCCCCTTGATTATTTTCATTGATTGAATAGATATATATACAAGTTACATATTTCCATAATAGGAAAATCCTTTTCCTATTCTACTTCTAAATCCTTATTCTACCATAATTCTAACTATACAATTATGGTAGGTGTATAACTCTAATTAAGGTATCCTATTCATAATATACTACAAATATACAATTTGGACTGCTTGGCGAGAATGGCAAGAAATTTGGAATGAATTCTTTGAATCTTTGGAATTTCAGAAATGGGCTCTTTGGGTGGGCGACCCAGCCCTTTGCTTTGTTATTTCTTGTATACCTGTGATATATACTGCTGTATATTCAGTGTATATCACAGGTATATTACCTCTGTTTAACACTACTATTAGACCCTAGTGAGATATTCAACTTTCTTTAATTTATGAAAGGGATAAACTTGGATTTTTTTTCCGAGAAAAAATAGTACCCGCTGTGTCCCACTTCATGCAAGACAGAGTCTAAAGAATTTTTTTTATGTCTTTTAAAAAATTTAAATTATTTTAACTTATAGTACTTTTTATATTATTTTTAAATATACAGAGTTAAAGAATAAAAACACACACATTTATGCCCAACGACCTATAACGCTAGTCACTATTCCCACCGGGGATAGAAAGTAAGCCCCACAACCCAGAGCGGAGGATTTTTTTTTTTAATTTTCTACTTGAACTATCAGGTGTGAGTTTTCTAACTAAATTATTATCAACTTTTTAGCAAAATATATCTCAACTATCAAAGTTAGTGATAATTTAGATAGAAAACTCACAGCCCTTACAATTTAGATATAAAACTAAAACAAATAATACAACACTTATCTCAAATATATATATTTTAAATATACATAAAAAATTAAATAGTTTAACACTCGTAATCTAAATTTTGTGAAGTAAAGTGGGATTGGCGGGGTTAATATAATGTAACAAAATATTAGGGGTTTATTAACCCTACAATGAAATGAAAAAAATAATATACAAACCGTCTCTGGAAAGCAATTTTTTCTTCTTTACGTCCACTGTATTTCTCCTTCGTAGGGTTTTTGGTAAACACTCACCACTCCTTTTCCTCCATTTTTTCTTCTCTTTACAATTCTTCCTAGTTAATCGAGGTATGCTTCTATTGTTCTATCAACCTTGTTATTTTTCTTTCTGTTTTAATTTTCTTTTTGCTGTATGCATATTACATTCTTGATGCAATAATCTTTTATCTCCTAATGGCAATAAGACCATCAAGAACTCTTTTTTATCTGTATTTATCTAAGAATAACCTATCTAATTTTAGATTTTGCTTAGTTTCTAGTAGGTTCCTGCATACCCATATCACAGAACCAAAAATAATTCAAGATTTTCATATTTTTGGACACCCTTTATCAACCCCACATCAATTATCACCTTTATGTGTTGCACAATCGAAAATATTGAATCCTTTTCATTTTTATGGACACCCTTTTACCACAATGGTGGGAAATGAGGATAATGATTCAGAAATTTGTGAGTTAGATGTGGAAGAGAATGAGTGTGATAATGGTGAATTAGGGTTTGAGAAAAGATTGAATTTTGTTCAAATAGCTAGTCGTGATCCGGTCGAAATATATAAGGAGCTTAGGGAGGCTACCAAGTGCGAAAAGCAAACGCGAGCTGATTGGGATACTTTGATTGAGATATTTAGATGTTTTGCTAAGTCAGGATGGGCTTCGAATCAGGCATTAGCTGTGTATATTGGGGCTTCGTTTTTTCCTACAGCAGCGCGTAAGTTTCATAACTTTTTGTTTAAGAAGTGTAAGGTTGATATTGTGAAGTATTTAGTGTCGCTTGGTCCGTGTATTGAAGGTGAGAAGTTTTTGTTTCCGATATTCGTGGAGTTTTGCTTAGAGGAGTTTCCTGATGAGATAAAGAACTAGAGGAAAATGGTTGAGTCGGTGGATTTGATGAAACCACATACTTGGTTTCCATTTGCTAGGGCGATGAAACGCAAAATCATATATCATTGTGGTCCCACAAATAGTGGTAAAACATACAATGCATTGCAAAGGTACATGGAAGCAAAAAAGGGCATTTATTGTAGTCCTCTAAGATTGTTGGCTATGGAGGTTTTTGATAAGGTGAATGGATTAGGGGTGTACTGTAGTCTTCTTACCGGGCAGGAGAAAAAACACGTCCCGTTTTCTAATCACGTTGCTTGGACAGTCGAGATGGTTTCGACCGATGATATGTATGATGTGACGGTTATTGATGAAATCCAAATGATGGCGGACGCACATAGAGGTTATGCATGGACAAGGGCTCTACTAGGGTTAAAGGCCGATGAGATACATGTTTGTGGAGATCCAAGTGTTTTAGATATTGTTCGCAAAATCTGTTCTGAAACTGGGGATGAGTTGGTAGAACAACATTACGAGAGGTTTAAGCCGTTGGTGGTTGAAGCAAAGACCCTTTTAGGTGATTTAAAAAATGTGAGGTCCGGGGACTGTGTTGTTGCGTTTTCAAGAAGAGAGATATTTGAAGTAAAAATGGCGATCGAGAAGCATGCTAATCACCGTTGTTGTATAATATACGGTGCCTTACCACCCGAAACACGAAGACAGCAAGCTACTTTATTTAATGATCCAAACAACGAGTTTGATGTCTTGGTTGCCAGTGACGCGGTTGGAATGGGTTTAAACTTAAACATTCGAAGAATCATCTTCTACACCCTGTCTAAGTATAACGGTGATCGGATTGTTCCAGTTCCTGCTTCACAGGTGAAGCAGATTGCTGGAAGAGCTGGTCGAAGAGGAAGTCGATATCCTGAAGGACTAACAACAACTTTACAGCTGGAGGATTTAGACTATTTAATTGAGTGTCTGAAGAAGCCATTTGATGAAGCTAACAAAGTCGGGCTCTTTCCTTTCTATGAGCAAGTTGAGTTCTTCGCGGGGCAAATTCCAAACTCTACGTTCTCCGAGCTGCTTGATCGGTTTGGTGAGAATTGCCGTTTAGACGGTTCTTACTTCTTGTGCCAGTATAACCACATAAAAAAGATTGCTAATATGATGGAGAAAGTTCAAGGATTATCTCTTGAAGATCGTTTCAATTTTTGTTTCGCCCCTGTTAACATTAGAGACCCAAAAGCAATGTACCATCTTCTGAAGTTTGCTTCATCGTATGCACAAGCGCTGCCTGTGAATATAGCAATGGGCATGCCAAAATGTTCCGCTCGTAATGATTCGGAGCTCTTGGATCTTGAGACTAGGCACCAAGTGTTGTCCATGTACATGTGGTTATCTAATCACTTTGAGAACGACAAATTTCCTTATTTCAAAAAGGCCGAGGCAATGGCAACAGGGATTGCTGAGTTACTAGGTGAATCACTAGCAAATGCTCGTTGGAAACCAGATTCGAGGAGTGTTGGGAAACAACAAAAAGTGGTACCGAAATCCCAAGGTCAGTTAAGTAATTGTAGTGAATTTCTCTTGCCCCCCTGTTTTATTTCTTTATTGACTTTATATAAACGAGCGTGAAATTTCCAATTAAAAAATAATACACAAATGACTTCTATGTAACCGGCTAAGTTGCTCAGAGCATACTTTAGGGACTATTTTAAACACTCTCAAAGATAAGGGACCATTTTTGTCATTTTCTCGGTACTATGATGATATCATAAGTCTCTTTTTTTAACCACGGTGGAGTCTGGGCTAGCTTGTGCGCACCTCGACTATTCGCACCTCCCACCAACACAGGTACTATGATGATTAGCATACTAGCTCTGTTATGAGATGCGGGCAAATATTACCACTTGGTTTCTTATTCCCTGTACTCCAGGCCATGCTACCAAAGACCAAAGACCAAAGACCAAAGATATCTGCATCTTACATGAGCCTGAATCTTATTTTAAGTATACTGCATGAAGAGATGATAGGTTGATGAGGTGCATTGAAGTCTTTGTTTAACCTAGATTGCTGCAAAATGTACTCTTCTCATATACAGGTCATTTACAGAAAGGCCTTTAGGGGTTTATGCCAATCTTTTGCTACTCAAACAATTCACAGTTGAAGTTACGTTTGTTATATCCTTCTTTCATCTTATTACCTTGTGCGATTATGTTCAGCAATATATGTATTTTCCCTGAGAGCCAATCGTAAGATGTCATGAATTTGCTTATTCATTTGATTCCTTTTACAGGAGAAGTCAAGGACCAGCTTTGTATCAACACCAGCAGCAGCCGCAGAAGGTTGCAGCATGATACTGCTAGTTTAGCGGTTCATGTACCATAGAGATTTATACGAGCGTCCAGCAAAGCAGATAGTCTTGTACGGCTCCCAGATATGGTAGGACTAGAATTAGAATTATAACAAGGAAGAAGAGGCAAGCTTCATCCAAATGTTATCGTGTTTAGGTCCTTTTGGAGGATACATTATTTTTGTCCTTGAACTCGCATGTTTAGTCATGATGCATCGTGTTCATCAAAGGAATGAAAGATTCAGAAGAGAGGATGTCGGTCCTGTTCAATCATTGACTACTCGAGTGAAGCTATTGGAGATTTAACGACTATAGGAGTTTGTAATTCCAATACATAGAAGCTGCGTCAAAGTCTAGCAACATCTGAATCCAGCAGAGCGGATTCAAGTTTATACATGATGTGTTTGACCTTTTATGTTATTCGAACTGAACTCATTGTACTCCTAAAAGTATGAGTGGAATTTCATTTTTGTTGAAATTTAGTGGTTATTCATATAAATGCTGCATCCGACCCGAGAATTGAGAGGTGTAGGGTTCTGATGCTTAGTATGTATGTTTTGTTAAGTGAGCTATTTATCTTAGTCACTTATGACTATTGGATGAGTCTTTTATGTTGTTGTATTATGTATATCATGCATGTGTCTTGTTGAGAGATCTAAGGAATTCTTGAACTAAATACTTTCAGGCTCTTATGTCAAAGAATAGTGACTATAAGCTATCTTTTCCTGTAAGGTATTATCTGTCTATCTTGGAATTTGATGTGTGCATTTAGAGGTTTTAAGGGTTGTATGAAACAAAAAAGATTGCGACATACGGGACATTGCAAACGCTTATAACACTCGGATATGATGTGACACTCATGACATTGCAAACGCTTATAAAACTCGGATATGATGTGGCCAGGAAGGTAACTACTTATCTGCATCAGGTATTTACATCTAATCATAGTTGAATCGTAAATTATTCTCTCAGCTTCTTACCCCAGCTCGTATTCCCTTCTTCCTCATCACCTTTGCACGCCTCTATTACTACCTAAGATTGTTACTTATACACGCATCAGTTACCCTTTTGGAGGCCTACACCCCATAGAAATTGTCAACCTTATATTGTCCCTTGGCCATACTAGTAGTTTAGTAGTTACCTCATCCTTCAGCATCTATGTCGCTACATTTCAGTACTTAACATTCCAATTCTTATTTACTGATAACTTGAAATCGAGAAAGATACGAGAATTTAAATTCTTACTCCCTCCGTTTTAAAATGTTTGTTTAGTCTTGTCACAAAATTTAAGAAAGTAGAGAAAACTTTTAAATCTTGTAATCTTAAATTAAAGATGTGTTGAATGTAATTTTGATCTTGTAGTCTTAAACATGACATATGAAAAGTTAAAATTAAAGAGTTGCAAAAAAAAAAAAAGAGATTCATTCATTTTGAAATACACTAAAAAAGAAAGTAAAATAAACATTTTAAAACGGAGGGAATAATACTTTTATCTTTAGTAAAGCACTTCGTTGTTCTAACAGGACTGGTAAGTACCAAGCTTAAATGTCAGTTTGAAGTGATTCCCCAGAGAAGTTTTAACTTGGGTAAAAAGCCTCGAGTTCGTACAATCATGCATAATTCATTTCTCCAAAATATGCCTAGATAAGTTTTCAAATTGAGCTAAATAATTAACCACAATTATGGAATAACAAGTCCTAACTGGATGATATAGTTCTCCAATGCGCTGAATTGATATAATGTCTTATTATGTTAGAAAAGAGCTTCTCCACTTTCATATTTTTGTGCTGAGAATTTCAGCTTTCTCCAATCTTGGTGTGGAAAACTCTTAACAATCGCAGCAAACCTGCTGTTTACATTACAGAAAAAGGAACAAACTAGAGACCCAAGTTTATGGTGCCATTTATGAGGGACATTCACTGTGGCACATCAATTTACAGTCTTCTCTGCTATCTTTCCTTTGATCTCAATACAAAAATTCATCAACTTTAAAACTGCTAACACTGGCATGAAAATGTGAATGGAAAAAACTTATTAGCGGTACCGAGACCAGATGCTCATTTCTTTAGCAATGCACTACACTGAGCCATAATCTTTGAGGCCCTAGTAATTGCATCAGTCATGTAGAAATTCTCCACAGCAGGTGTGAACGGAGTTGAGCTTACTTTTTGGCTGACCTTGGGTCTCAAAGAAGTAGAGAATGTGGCTGGTTGTCTCTCATCCACTTCTAGGAGATTTGGTGCCACTGTCCTAATTCGAGATCGGATTGCCCCTAGACTATCATAGGGTAATCCGACACCTGCCACCTCAGACAGCGCTCTTATTATCTTCCAATCATCCCTGGCATCACCAACAGTAGGAACTGCTGGCAGTGTGATCTGAGCACATCCTTCTGTGTTTTCATATATTCCTTCTTTCTCTGTGAAAGCAGATGCTGGTAAAATGACATTGGCACGATACACACCGCGATCACCATGGTGACCTTGGTAAACCACAAAGGCCTCATCTGGTAGGTTGTCCAAGTTCACATCATCAGCACCCATCAAATATACAAACTTTGCAGAATCAATGCATTTATCAGATTCAGGGACAAGTCCAAGATCAAGAGCGGCAGCTTGGGCAGCATTCAGAAGCAAAACATTTAGTCCATTCCAATCAGGTCTCACAACATTATTGTTCTTTGCAATAGTGTCAACAGCAGCAAAAACAGCATCCTTATCCTCTCGGTTAAACACACCAGCACCGACAATGATCACTGGGTTCTTGGCATTTTTGAGAGCTGAGGAAAAGGGATGGCGGCCCTCAGCAATTTCAACTAGTGTTTTTGGGTCTGGTCCAAGATGTTGATGATCATAGTTGAAATCAGCAGCAGGCCCAACATAACCTACCTTAGCATTTGTTGCTTTAACTGTTTTGTGAATTCTGGCATTCACCATAGCAGCTTCCACCCTTGGCTGGAATTCAAGAAGATAGTAGCCAATAATCAATAGAGCGTGAGAATAATAGATACACAGCTAGCTAAAGGTAATAAATGAATAAACAAGAGTGCAACATTGTCCAAAAAAAAATCTAGGTACTCCGAACTACCCCCTAAAAGTGTAACATTCAAGTACCATCATCCTTATTAGATTCAATGTCAGTCAAAGTGTAGACTGCACACCAAGTGAGAAAACTTCTTACTTGCTTTGGTGTTCCACACCTCCCTCATCTTCCCTTGTTGAATAACTTCATGTAAACATACGGTAAATGAGTTCTCTATTGCCCCCCGCCCAAAAAAAAAAATGCACACCCCGTCTTCAATGGAACTATCAATGACTATTATATGAACTCCTCAAAATTATCCATAATGATTTATCACACTTTTGAATATCATCCATATGATCGCCTAAATTAGGCTAGCCTATTCACCAACACTTTGATCTTTCAACTATCAGCTTAAGCCAGCCAAATTATCAACTAGTCTAATAATTAGCCCATTCATTAGAAGTCTAAAAATAAAAATCATGCCAAATTCCATTCCATCGTGCATTCCAGGAGAATAAAGTTTACCAATGACCATATTACCTTATTCCTCATCAGTAACAAGAGGACTAGTTTCCCTTTTATTATTACTTAGAGAGAGAGAGAGAGAGAGAGACAGGGAGAAGCTTTCACTAATCAGTGTTTTAAAAGCAAAAGCTGAAAAAAGTGGAGCTGGTTTCATCAATTGCACAAAAGTACGTTCTTGCCATGATAAGAATACTCTAAATTGGGAAGAAAAGATCATTAACGCAAGATGTTTCCCTAATCTGGCTACAGGTAAACCTTTTTCTAGTGTCAATAATTGAACTGGCTAAAGCTGAACCTAGCCACCCATCCCACCCCACCCAAAAGGACCCCCAGGGATGTCTGTAATGTATTTTGGGACAGGGGAAGGGGTAGGCATGGAGACAGAAACTGAATGAATAATCATGGAATTTTTCATCCACTATGCACATATCTAAGAGATCAGATGACAACCCTTTTCCAAATTATAACCAAGAAAAAGGGTTGCAAACATTTACCTGGGTTCCAACCAGGAGGAAAGCATCTGCTTTCTCCAAGCCACTAATGCTGGTATTCATAATATATCCAGAACGCAGGTCCGCATTTGGAAGCATGCCATTTCCTTCACAAAAAATGTTGTTTGACCCCATTTTGTTCAAAAGATCTTTCAGTGCCATCATGGATTCTGCATCAGACAGCTTCCCTGCAACACCAACAATTTCCTCTGGCTTAATTTGATGCATGACTTCAGCAACGACAGCGAGGGCATCCCGCCAGCTCACTGCTTTAAATCGTCCATCAGCACCACGGATCATGGGGTCATTCAGCCTTTGCCTCTTCAGGCCATCATAAAAGAATCGTGTTTTGTCTGATATCCATTCTTCATTAATGTCCTGCGCCATCAGTAACTCACTCTTTTAATTTACAATGAAAATCAAAGGAAAAAACAGGTGTAGTAATAGTTCGAGATTCTACAATTAAGAAGAGTTACCAGACGGATAAATAAAAGTATCAACTTCCAGGAATACAAAAATCAACATTTTCAGAGGAAAAAACACATAAAAGAGAAAGGATCAAGGGATCCAAATCATATCAATGCAGTATTTAGTCATATTGAATGTATATGCATTTCTTAAATAGTACAGTGCAATGGAAGTGTGTGAAATTGACATACTTGCATAGCAGCAGTTGGCTGAAATATGTGAATGTGAAGGGTGGAAGAATGGGGAAAAAGAAAGTTACCACCTGATGAAGTAAAAATCATTTTGAGAAAATACGTCATCAACCTGTATTGTGCTAACTACACCTCCTTGCAGACTCAGGTGCAGCCTTTCACCTCGGCCAATCTTTTTCAAAAAACAAAAACTCTCCTATTAAAGTAATTGGCCACACAAATCATCAATTTTGTTTGAACTGTGAAGAAAAAAGGCAGAGCCCTAGGGAAACACTCAGCTAATGCACAAAGACACTGGCAAAGAGAAGTCAGATCCAGTTTTAAATCACCCCTAAAGCTTGGGTACCCTGAAAAACAAAAAACCTGAACGACTTCCAACTAGAACAAAATGCAGGAAATGAAGACAAATAGGTGATTCTCGTGAATAAGATAATCTACCATATATAAGCATGACAACTCAGTTCACGGGGAAAAAATTAGAGCATCAATAAAATACAGTACCTCATTTAATCGTGGTACAACACGCATGACCTCCGGACCTCTACTATCAATTCGGATGTTAGAACCAACAGCATCAGTCACATCAATGCTTTCTGTGCCCTTTAGCTCCCAATTTCTGGCTTTGAAGGCAAAAGGTTTTGATGTAAGGGCTCCCACTGGACATATATCAATCACATTTCCTGAAAGCTCACTTGTCATAAGCTTTTCAACATAAGTTCCAATTTCTTCTCCACTACCACGACCCAACATTCCAAGGTCCTCCACTCCAGCTACTTCTGATGCGAACCGGACACACCTGTTTCACAAACAGGGCAGAAATTAGAGGATACTGTGTTAGAGATATAAAATGCACTCAAGCAAGTCTTTTCTATTCCTCTCGTGTCTAAAGCTTAAACCTAATAAATATTTGCTATACTCAATCTCTCATTCACCCTAATTATTTTTAAATCTATACCACCAAAGAGTACAAATTTAGAGGTTATCAGCGGAAAGAAATAACTCAAAAAGGGCAGAAGCACGTCAAAGAAATGAAGGAGCCAGTTTAAATTGTTCTATTTTAGGATGGTGACACCGCAAAATATGAATGTCAACACTCCACAAACTACGCAGAATAGGAGAGAACGGAGAAGACAGACTGGCTTTTCCACTTATAACACGTCAATGTTCTTATCAGGCTACCTCTTTATTTTTTGGGGGGATAACGTATTAGGCTCTCTTCTTTTGACCGTTCTTAATTAGACATCACATGCATAAAGGACGAGCATTAAAATGATCGTCTGCTCTAACTTGCAAGTTTTTTTCATGAGATTTTGGGGAACATAAATAAAATACAATATTGACAGTTGGTTATGTTACATCAACTCAAGATGCAAGAACGATTCAGGATGCATGTAAATGTAAATATCCACTAAGCATATGTACCTTTTTTTTTGCTATTTTTAATCTATTGCACAAAGTATCTATACCCAGTTTGATTCAGGTACATCAATGTACATGAAGAATCCATGTACCTTGGATGGTTGGCATGTCACAAAGTTACAATAATAGTTAAAAGTTTTGGTTCCATACGTCAAGGTTGATTTTAAACTTCATTTCCACAAAAAGAAATTGGACCCCTCGCATTTTATGTTTGGCAAATAGCTCTAGTAAAGGTAAGGATCAAACACAGACCTTGTACACTGGATGCACCGGGTCATCACAGTCTTCACCAATGGGCCCAAATTCTTATCAACCACAGATCTCTTCATTTCAGTGAAACGCCCGCGGTCGGAGCCAAAGGCCATAGATTGATCCTGGAGATCACATTCTCCTCCCTGGTCACAAATTGGGCAATCTAGAGGATGATTCATAAGCAAGAACTCCATGACTCCTTCACGAGCCTTTTTGGCAATAGGTGTATCTGTCTTGATCTTCATTCCTGTAAAGCGTGATCTCCAGATAAATTTGGAAGGCTCGACACTAAAGTAAGTCCAAGGAACAGATGGAAAAGCAAACAATAATATGCCAATAATAACTCAACACTAACTACAAATAGAATCAGCCTTCGTGAAAATTATCAAAATGACAAGCGACAATGAAGTAAAACGAAATGCACAACAGGTCATGATGTTACTAAGCTAAAGAAAACATTACCTACAGAAAATATTGAAAGTAAAGTACCAGACTCAATTAATATTTCTAAAGCACCAATCCAATGCATGCAATATCACCATCAGAGCCTACAGACTCAAATGAACATATCATTAACCCATAATATATGGTTTTGTTAACTACAACTATAATCCGGAAAGGCTTTCTTTTCTCTTTTCTTTTTTCGTGGGATCACAAGGCGGTCCTTTTTTGGTTGACCCTTGGTACAACTATAGAATTGCACATGTACCCGCAATCCATGAGTTTGATGCATATACACAGCCTCTTTTGCAGAAATGCAATGGGAAAGGCTTCATTTGGTTCTCAATTAAGTCCAGTAAAGCACTGATCAACCACTATCACTCAAAGCAAAAATCCTCAAATGAACATTTTATAACGATTACCAACCCAAATAGTCTGCTTCACTTGAATACAAGTATTGAGCTGGAAAGCTCTCTATTTCCCTTTTTTCCCTTTTTATCATGGGTCCAAATAGAACCGAATGGATATCGAAGATTGATATAGCTGACCTGACAAATTAAAGTATCAAAAGAGACATTTTTGAGAGCTTAAACAAGCATTTAACACATCAAATTGAGCATAAAATCTGAATACAAATCAACTATTACTACTCAAAGCAAAATCCCTCAAATGAACATATGTTACCGGTACTAACCCTGCGACCTATATAATCTGCTTCACTTAAGCACAAGTGTTAAGCTGGAAAGCTCTCTATTTTCCCTTTTTTATCGAGCGTCCAAATAGAAGAATGGATATTGAGGATTGATAGCTGACCCGACAAATTAAAGCATTAAAAAGGACATTTTTAAGAGCTTAAACAAGCATTTAAAGAATAAAAATACAAATCGAGATCAATAAACTATGGCTATACCTGGAAGTGCAAGCATTGCACAAGAAGCAACAGGTTTAGGTGATTTCTCAACCTCAACAAGACACATACGACAGTTCCAAGCAATCGAAAGCCGATTATGATGACAAAATCTGGGAATATCAACACCAGCAACTTCACAAGCTTGTAACAGTCATTTCCTTAGGGATTTTGACCGGGTATCCATCAACGAATACCCCAATAGCAGCATCCGGGTTGGGGAAATGGACCCGGGCCCCACCAACTGGTCCCTCTTCAGAAGATCTATATTTTCCATTTTCCCCCATTTTCCACAGGTCCAAATAGAACCGAATTTATGCTGGAAAACTCTATTTTCCCATTTCCCCCCTTTTCCGCGTGTCCAAAGAGAACCGAATTTCAGCTAGAAAACCCTAGAGCTTGCCAATGGGCCGTCCCGGTCCCGCCCCGACACCGCCCCGTCCGAGTAGTAAAAAATAAATCGGTATCGGGACTCGAACCGGGACGGGACAATGTCTAGTCCCGCCCCAGTCCCGCTAGTCCCGATCCCGCCCGTAACCCCCCATTTGCAAAAATAACCGTTGCACCAACGACCATTTTACATTTTGACCATTGTGCAACGGCCATTTTTGGCCTCCCTCCCTCCCCCAACCCCCCTACCCCTTAATATTTATTTTTAACTCATAAGTTATTATATTTACACTTTAACTCAATTTTCGAACTATAAATAACTCATTTTCTCTTCATCTTTCTCACAAATCTTCCTACAATCTCTCTAATCTCTCAATCTATCTCTCTACAAGTCTACATTGTTTATTAAATATTCAATTTTATTTATTCATTTGGGAATTGGGAGTGAAGTTGGCAACTAGCTTGAGGATCTTCCATCGAGCAAAGTTTCAATTTTCAACCTCTCGATTACACGTCGACGTTACGTCGGCATTTGGTACATTCGTTCCTTCATTAAATTATTATTGTCTGTTTATTTTATTTAGCGCACTTAATTTTATTATCTTTAATTATTTATTATCATAATTAAAATGGAAGGATTAAGAGGTATGTTTAGGGGTAAGGGTGCTTCTTCTAGTAGGGGCAACAAGGGCAAGGGTACTTCTTCTAGTCATCCTATTCCTACACATGATGATTTTGTTGATACTGAACATTTTTCTACAATACCATTAGATTTAGACGAGGAACTATTTTCTGGAACTCAAAAAGACTTTAATTTAGACGATGATCTAGATGATACACCCACTAATGTTGATGACAACACACCCACTAGTGCACCTTCAACTGAAATGCCTCCTATTCCCCCCTAGTATGAGACAAGGTCCAGCAAAACAACCATTAAAATCAGATGCATGGATATTTTTTGATAGGGACGTAGAGAATCAAGTAGCTAGATGTAAAATTTATAAAGATGTTTTAAAATTTAAAACTGGAAAAGGTCACGGTAGGACGGGGGTTTTAATGAGACACGTAGTAAGGGCTCATCCAGCTAGGTATGTCCAATACCAGGCTTCAAAACCGGGTGCGCAAACGCCCGCTCCATCGGGACAATGTTCACATACTAATACTGTCCCGGATCAAGTACAGAGTCAAATTAACCCTATGACAGGGAAAATTGTAGGCCCTAAATACAATAAACATAGAGATAGGGAGTCAATATCAAAATTAGTTAATGTGGAGGGTTTGCCATTTTCATTTCCTTCATCTCCCGTTTTTATTCATTACATTAGAGATATATATAATCATGCTTTTAACGATTTTTCTAGATCAACTGTTAAGAGGGATGTATTTAAATTCGCACATGAATATCAACAATATTTACGTTATTCATTATATCATTTTAATGGCAAAATATCTATCACGTCTGATATAGGTCGTAGTACTAACGGCCATGATTATTTAACGGTAACTTGTCATTGGATAGATTATAAATGATCTATGCAAAAACGTATCTTAGCGTATAGATATATAGATGATAGGCACACTGGTACTTTTATTGCAAAAAATATTTATCAAGTGTGCCATTATTATGGAATAACCGATAAAATTATGACTATTACATTAGATAACGCTTCTTCTAACAATTACGCTATTACAATTTTAAAAAATAGTTTAACTCCATCTTTTCCAGATAATTTTCATATAAAATGCTCGTGTCATATATATAATTTAATTGTAAAGGATGATCTATCACTTTTTGAAGACATTCTTAGTAAAATACAATTTGCTATAAATTTTATTTTTAAAAGTAATAGAATACAACGAAGAAAAGAATATAAAAAACTTGTCACGATTGCCAACTACCTTATAGAAAAATTCCAGAAGAAGTACCCACTAGGTGGAATTCTTTATACGAGCAACTAATTGTTGCTTATGACTATAGAAAACCTCTAACTTTATTTTTTCTCTCTCATAATCAAAATTCAGCTGATATGGTTGTAGATAGTGATTGGGTAAAAATTTCCGAATTTATTATATTTTTAGAGAAATTTTTTCAAGCAACAAAAGAATTTTCCGGTATATATTATCCTACTATTTCAACTATGTTATTTTATATAACTCTAATATTTTTATTACTTAGTGAATATATGAAAAAATCAGCTTATATGGCAGCTATTAAAAAAATGTTTATCAAAATAAAAAAATATTTTATTCTTATTCCCACTATTTATATTATTGATGCTGTATTAAATCCTACTATTAAAATAGACGGTACTAAATCACTTATTGAAACTATTTACGATTGTATAAAGTACTACTACCTCCAAGTCCAAAAAATCCAAATCACCCATCACCTATTGAACAAACTAAAGAAGAAGTGTTGTCTAGCGTAGAAGACCAATGCAAAAAATTATATAGGTTTTACCAACAAGAAAGTGTTAATAATCTACCGGTTTCCATTTCATCTTCAACACGACCTCACAAAAGACAGGTTGTTTCTGCGGCTAGTATTGAAAGCCTCAGAAATAGAATGTGTAGCCGTACCGCTACTAACCAAATTAGCGAGCTTGATATTTTTGTTTTGCAGGATTTTGTACCGTACCAAGAAGTTCTCAATGAAGAAAGACGTGAAGACTTACTGAAATACTGGAGGGGGAATGAGAAGACCTTTCCGACACTTTCAATGATGGCCCGAGATGTTTTGAACATTCAAGCATCTGAAAGCGCTTTTTCTGCCGGCAGATATCAAATAGGACACCACAGACACTTATTAGCCGGAGACAGTTTGAAAATTGCAGTATTATTCAGAGATTGGATACGAGCGGAGCGGAGAAGGTGCGGTCAACCGGAGATCAACGAAGAAGGAGACTAAAAACTACAACGAAATCTTATCCGAATGTGGTGGAAGCAACGTGAATCAATTTGACCAACAAATACCAATTCCAACCGAAGAACCACAGGAAATTATCAAGAAATTAGAACAGGTTTTTTTTCAGAATGTAATTTTTTTAATTACAATTTTATTATGTAATTTGCAACTTTTGGACAACACCACAAAGTTGCAATTTCGACAATTGTATTTGTATTACAAAAAAATCATATGTCTATTAAATAATATAAGAGGCACAAAAACAGCCTTGGGATGTTTTATTACACTATCTTGTCTTATTTAATTATTGAGTTTTTTTATACATATGTTATTAAAAAAAAGGAAAAAATCGCCGGAACCCGATCCCGATCCCGCCAAGGGACTTCGACAAATCCTGCCAAACACGAGCCCGGCCCACTGGCCAGCTCTAGAAAACTCTATATTTTCCCTTTATTCCCCCTTTTTCGCGTGTCCAAATAGACCTAAATGGATATTGAGGATTGATATAGCTGACCCGACAAATTAGACTACTAAAGAAGACATTTTTACAGCTCAAACAAGCATTTAGGGGAATCCAAACAACACCACAATACAATACAACCATCCAAACAAGCATTTAAAGCATCAAATTACGCATAAAAATCCAAATACAAATGAAGATCAATAACTATACCTGGAAGTGCAGGCATAGCACAAGAAGCAACAGGTTTAGGTGATTTCTCAACCTCAACAAGACACATACGACAATTCCCAGCAATCGAAAGCCGATTATGATAACAAAATCTAGGAATATCAACACCAGCAACTTCACAAGCTTGTAACACAGTCATACCCTTAGGGATTTTGACCGGGTAACCATCAACGAATACCTCAATAGCATCATCCGGGTTAGGGAAATGGATTCGTGCACCACCTACTGGGTTCCTATTCGGAAGATCTGGTTGTACGGCTGCGGTGGCGGCATCGGCGTTGTTGAGTTCCGGTGTGGAGACTATTGTGCGGAGTAAGTAGGTGGATCCTCCATTAGGGTTACGGAATATTCTAGAAGATCGTTGTATGGCTCGAGTAGCGAGTAACCCTAATCCCATTGTTGTTTGTGAAAGGGATGGAAATGTGCTACGTTTTGGTTTCCACGGAGATGGGAAATTTGTGGGGGTATGGAGTTCGGGTCGGGTTGAAAGTGGATTGGGTTTTCTTTGTTTTGGGCTTTGAGTAAAATGGCCCAGGCCTTTTAGTTTTTATGTTTTTTTTGGATTGAAGCGTGCATATATCAATTTTAGGACGGTTATTTAAGGCATAGCCGAGGATGAGGTTGAAAAAAACTTCAAAATACGATTAATCCAGCATGGGTTACTAGCTTGCCAAAGCCAAACTTCGTACAATTTGGATGTGGCATGCAGTTATTGCATTTATCTGATATCTTAAATTTAGGACTATCAGGGCTAACTTCAAACACCAAATTTTGCTGGTCATTCTAGTGGTTCCATCTTGCATGGAGCTATATAAGAGGTACATAAATTATAGAAAAGACCTGTAGGATGTCAATCAACGTTCCTCTGCATAAATGTTGTACTTCATGATTACTTTGTAAACTAGATGCATAATCTTTCATTAAATCCCCTACCAACTTCGCAATAAGCAATTCGTGTAGTATCTTTATTGTCAAAGTAATTATTCATTCAACAACTAAAAAGAAACAGAGGAGCAGATAGGCTTTGTTTAAAGTTTATCAACACTAGCTACAAGTTAAATAATTTGAAAAATATTGATACATCTTAAGTAGCAGGGTTAAAACTAATTATCAGATGATGTTTGTAATCCTATTTTTTGTGGTGGTACCGTGACTAGAAGAGACTAGAACAAATACTGCCACGATAATGTCTTCGCATGAAAAGTTTGATCATGTTGCTTTCACTTGCATATTGTATTAGTAATGGTGATAGAAATAAAGTAGTTCTGATGGAAAAAGAAAATCACTTCAAGCTTAAGAAAATTAAATAGTTGAGAGAAAATTTATGAAAACATATGTGGCAATTTGTTATAAGAAAACTATTAGTGGGACGGAGATACACACACGAACTTATCCTTCGAGACGAGAGAAATCAGTCTAATTGTTTCTCAGAACTTGTAAAATACTGTTCCAATCTGCGTCTACAACAAATGTGCAAAAGATAGAATGATGTAATTGACATGTTAGAAACTTCAAATATCTCATATCTGCATTTACACTTCAATGTCGTAACAATGGCGACAACAATTCTTCGCCCTGGTGGGATTGCATAGCATTTTTCGACTTGTGTTTCAGGAGTAATAACAGCTAAGAATTACATTTCCTTCTCGTCATTTCGCGAGGTTATGCTTTACAAACAATCAGAATGCTATTTCCAACAAAAATAAGTTCAATCAAGAATTTCTATGCTAATCTCGTTTCAGGGCCTTTGTAATGAAGGCTTTTGAAATTACTATTATAATGTATGACAAAACTGTAACAGTTATACCTAACAGCAGAATCCAACTGTCAAATCTAGTGTCCTGGACTGTGTAGACACGAAGCCTTATTGTATCCCAGTTACTCTCTGTCCAAACAGGGTCCGCTGCTCCCATGGTATCGGAGGAATTATGAGGCAACACCTCCCAAGTGTCAGACTCGTACTTCAATCGAGTAGAATATGCTGGGACATACCTGAAATTACATTTGATAGATAAGTTCAGCAGAAGAGCATGTATAGCACTAAACAACTATCAAGCAATAAAGTTGGGGTAAATTACATTATATGAGGACAGCCTAATCAGCCCAAAATCCAGTTACTGACCAACAAAAGTATACATGGAAAATCAACAATCATCATAAGTTTCTTGCATTTATTTTTGGGAGTATTCCAGACTTAACCTTTTCCTTGTCTCATTCGAACAAATAGATAAGCAGATCAAACCGTCCATGTTTTTATCAGCTAATAGAAGTCAAAGTAGTATAACAAGCTTACGACAGAAAGAACAGATCAGGCATTGTATCGCTTCAATTGCTTTTAGCAATGAAGCTATGGCTTTTACAAATATATGAGCCGGCATGAGCTTAACTCCAGTAAATTAAAATTGTGCAACTACCTGGTCGTGGAAATGACACAAACACCCTTCCCATCTGTCTCTGCTTTGACACACATTTCATCATTGCCGCGGCAGCCCTTCGGACAAGCAGAGCTCGTATTCTTTGAAGGAATAGCTGTTTTATCTGCCAGAAAGTTCCACACAAACCGAGGAACATCCCCCACATTACCAGGATATGGCTGAGAGGAAGATTCCCCCAGGAAAACTCCCACATAATGGCTTGGGCAACTTGTAGAGGGAGCAATGTAGCGATTTACCAGTTCACATGTTAAGCCCGGTTCACAACTTAACAAGCAGCCGAGAAGTTCTTCAACCAAGGACGCATTTATGTTGATGGTATTCAAAACTGAAATATTTATTTCCTTCTTTTCACTGGCCAGAATGTACAGACTTCGGGCAACAACAGAAGCAGCTGCCACTATGGCTGAGGAGTTTATATTCGCTGCTAACATGGAAAAAATATTTGAAATTAGAAAACGTTATGTAATTCTACAACACTATGAATTAATCCAGACAAAAGCAAGAAATCCAAAGAGTGAAATAACAACTCACAGAGATCATCCAAGTGGCTGTGATAGAATTTATTTGTGAAGGCAGCATCAAAGTCTTCAAGGACTACCCCAGAAGTCTCTGCATTCTTTTTAAGAAGAAACAATAAATAAGCTCCCTGCCAGACAAAACAAACTGGTAAAAGTTTTCATTTATTTATACATTTTCCACTCTTTTCATTGATATTAATCGATTCTCTTTCATCATCATCAACATTCCTGCAGTCCTCCATCAAGCTCATTAATGTCCAATAATTTGCTTATCCGCGTTGCTCTTCTAAAGTTCATTATCCAAACTTCTGATCATACTCTAGTAACTCTATTCTAAAGCAATAAAGAAAGCGCAAACATCATTCAGATATTACAAGGATGTTGCCAATTGCACTATTCCCTTCGTCCATTTTCCCCCACCATCCTATTCCTCCGCCCTCACCCTCACCCTCACCTCAGAGGACAACCACCACCACCACATCCGAGTCCAAAGATTTTCTTTTTTTTAAATAAAACACGACAATGGAGCATAGGTCATTTCAATGCATAGGACGAACCACCAAAATTCATATACATGATATAGAAGAAGAGAACTTTACCAGGAAAACATTAGGATGCTCTTTCTAAAAAAGCTACACCCAAGATTAATTTAGCATAAAAGCCTATTGTGTAAGCCCGAAGGGGAAGGCTCAAAAACTGACTCAGATCATAAGCCGCTAAATTTTGAAGAAGCCATACATATTTACTACAATATAATACAGTGCATCAAAGAACTTTGCACAAAATACTAATGGCAACTTTACCTTGTCAAAAGAAAAATACGAATGGCAACTGAAACAAACAATGCAGGACTTCTTTTTGTTTTCTTTTTTTTTTTTACCTGCGAGAGGTGCAGAAACTAATTTGTACACTCCTTCTGTCTCTCCTACCTTCATATTATTTATCATTTGTAATTTCTTTTGAGAAGGAGAAAGTGCATTGGGCAGATCAAATTGAAGATCATGGAAGCACAAAGAAAATACTGGGGCATTTTCACCAACCTTCTTCAGAAATGACATCAGTGAGGACGGGGGTAACCCTGGATTTGATTTACTTGCCCTTGAGATCTTAAAGCTTTGAGTCTTAAGCGAACCTAGAGCATCCTTGAGGGCACTTAAAGTTCGATTTGTGGCACTCTCCTGCAAAAGTGAATCATGTAACAGTGTCTGAAGTATTAACCGTGCTGATTGAAAGAATCACGTTTTTGAACATTAAGCAGAAAGAAGATGAAGCTGACTAACTAAGAAAGTAACATAACTGTGGTGAGGATAGATATAAATCGTTTTGAAGTTCAATATCCAGGTAGCCGTGTGTTAATAATTTCAATATTTAGTTCCCATGAAGCATATAGGATTGAGGACTGATATCTATACATATGATTGACATACTTTCACAGCTTAAAAATAACACCAAGATGAGAATACATGAAATCATAATGTAACTAAACAATAATACATTTTTGTAGCAACTTATTTAAAAAATCATTATCATAAACAGTTATGTATTTTCATAGTACAAGACTAACATGTGCAACAGCAAAGGGGAAAGCACATATTTGATACAATTTAATAAACAAATTAGCAAGCAGGAAAAAACCTTACCTTTGTACTATGAGCAAAGAATGCTTTATCATCCTGAGCGAAACCCTTTCCAACTGATCCAATTTCAAGAACCTATACAAACAAATTCGGCTATAATGGACATGCTCGAATCGATTTGTGCTCTCTCAATACAATTTATATAATAACACACCTTGTATATCAAACATATTATATGGAACTAAAAGGATCCACCTAACATTAATAAACTATTTCACGTTTATTCAATAACAGTAGACAAAGCATATCTAGAACGTGCTGAATTGGCTACACAATCAACAACACAACTGGTTGGGATAACAATCAGCAGAAACAAGAGACTATCAGAAGAAAAGGGTTGGAATCGGTAACAATTTAAGATTTACTTGTTCTGTATTCAGACCCTGAGGTTGAACGAGTAGTTCTCTGGAATATTTCTAACATCTATAACCCTCTCATGCCAATAATGACCTTATAAGAAAGTAAATACATGTCATTTTTCAAGTTTACATCGGATACAAGTAGTTTGACCATTAAAGCATTCTCGCAAATGTCGTGCACCAGAAAAGATATACCGTTTCAATTAGTGCCGAGTCAAGTCCACTAACAGCATCAGAATGTTGATCAAGCTCAAGAAGAAATCTCCTACTACCAAGGTAGCCCCAGGCCTCCCCGGTGAAAACAGCAAATACAAGCTGCAGAAGGGAAGTGTCACAAAGCGTGCATAGTTGTGGTTATTAAACAGTATTTGATGCATAGTAGTGGTTACTAAAACAAGAAATGCTTAAATAATGAGCACAAAAGCCTGTATATTGTTGTAGCTGAAGATTATCTCACAGGAATTGCACTACATAGAGTGCTCATGGCTTAGATAAAGATATTATGCACTAAAACCAGAAGCCGAGAGGAAAATGAAAACACTTAGGGAAACAAGTACAATAGGCATGTTAAATAATTAACAATATGTCCACCTGTTTATCAAGGTCCCCCAAGCCATCAACATGTGAAAGAGCATCCACCACAGCCAGCAATGAGATCAACCCCTAGAGAGAAGTTTGTACATATGATCCATGGTATTAAGAAAACATAGAAGTGCAACAAGACTAGCTTTGAGAGTGCAGGAAAATTGAACAAATCATAATTAAAAAGTTCATTAACACAATGATACAAAATAGCATTTGACAAGAAGCAACTTACAGATATAGGTGAATCTGCACCAACGCTTTTGTCACGAAAAAAGGAAGCCGCATCCATAGAAGCCACAGTCAATATCATAGCCTTTGCCTTCTTTGATGATGAGACGATTATTGGTGGTAGCGCTGACCAGACACTGCCATTAGAAATTACACATGCTATAGGTAAGATATCGAGGCAAATTCTGTAGGGAAGAGTTTCAGCGTCGACAAACAAGATACTAACCTATGCATCAAGAACTTGAAAAAGGCATGGCGAAGACAAGAACATTTTAACATTCAGTTTTCTGTGAAACTAGAATAAAAGATTCCATGTGTGAACCACTATAAATTACAGGAAGGTCGGACAACAAGATACAGAAAGAAAACATCCACCCAGGACCAGGAGATGCAAAGCCAGCACCACCCACCCACGCAAGCCAGAAAATTTCAAATCCAATAGAAAAGATTCCATTAAGAAAGTAAAGAAATACTAGCAGGATATCCTGAATTGTACTTCTACCATCAGCTGAACAAGGAGCGGTTTCTGCTTATTTAATTTTACTAAATTATAAGTGAACAGCCAAATATAAGATGCCATATAACAGTATCAACAATCACATAACAAACCAAAGGAAAGATGGTAAGTGCAAACAAATAGTCACATCTGCATGAGATACCTTATATACTACTCAAAATGTCAAGGTCAAAACCATACTTGTGATATTAATATTATCCTTTACTAAAGATGTCTCATATTTAATTTTTTTTTAAGAAAAAAACCAAGGTTAATCAAAGATAATCCTTTACTAAAAATGTCTCATATTTAATCTGGTTTTAGCTGAGAAACTAAAAAGGAAACGGATAGTTGTTCAATCTGTTCAAGAATACAATGAGTATCTTAAGAAACAGAGAATTTGGACAGAATCTCACCTGTACCCACCCAATGGAAGGCAAGTCTGTTCTCTAAGACAAGATCCTGAATCCCGAGTCCCAGACTTTGTTGTCTGATAAAATAACACAATATGGGCAAGTTTCATAAGTAAAATATCAGATAGCTATCCAGGAATTTTGCAGGACTACACAAATCTTTAGCGACATGAAGAATCGTTAACCTGCATCACAAGATCAAAGTCGGCCACATCAACAGTGTATGATTTCTTTCGCTTCTCATTTTTCAAAGCAACCTGCACCAAATAACAAGCAGAAGATATGTTAATGAAAATGTTTGTGGACGCTTTCATTTCAAAATATTTGTCACCCTTCTTCACGCAGACAGAATATAATGACAAGTATCTTTGATACCCTCGCCCTCCAATTTTTCATCTATTGATTACTTCGAAGACAGTAAGGTCTATCATTTGTGGACATACGAAACACCTTTAGAAAACAACATTGGGGAAATTTCGGATGGCAAGAGATCTAGAAGAAGTTAGTAAGCATCCAATATAAGGCACTCATAAATCATACTTAGTAATTACTATAATAACTAAAGAAAAAGATCTTATGGACAGATTAAATGTGGAGAAGAGATTTACAAAGATAAAAGACATAACAAACCTCTTGCAAGGCCAATGTGCTACTGTTTGAAAGCAAAAATACAGGAAAATTGTAAGCCTTCCACATCAATCCAGACCCCTGAAAGTTGAGAAATGACAACATTTACTGTATCTTACAGGTCCCCATAATGCAAAGTTGAATTAAAGGACGAGTCGTCTACAAGCAATTGAAAAAGTATGTATTTATTTATTTTGATGAAGTTGATAATTTTCCATTGCATATAAGATGCATACGAAAGATATAGAACCTTATACAAAAACATAATTCTTTACAAAGAGCATACGACCGAGTGGAATATCATATTTCTCTAGGTAAAAGGACGTTGCTGACAATTTTGTAAATCATTATCCCCTATTTCATCCTTGATGAACCATAATCTTAGCGCATAGAAATTACAAGGGACCTTTCCAATAATTGGTTTGGAGGTCTCTTTGCTAAATCATCAAGAAACCACAACAAAAAAAAAAAAAACTTCGGCGTACTGTTTCAGACTAAAATGATAGACTAATCCTTTGGCTCAACATTCAACAGATCAAAACTAAAAGTTTTGAAAAAGAAACTCTATAATTCTTGGGATAACAGTGACAATGTGCATCATGAGGAGCTTGTAGATTTCATTTAGCGTACATCAAGCATTAAGGAACTTTAATGGTATATTTGGATGGAAGCATAGCGACAAAAAGGAAAGCACAGGACTAACTGGTGCTAAATTTGCGTTTAAAATGCACCATTATTCCATGTTTTTTAATTCAGTCATCGGAAACAGCCTCTCTACCTCCCGAGGTAGAGGTAAGGTCTGCGTACACTCTACCCTCCCCAGACCCCACTTGTAGGATTTCACTGGGTATGTTGTTGTTGTTTCAAACAAACAGAAGAGCATGATCATAATAGTTCTCCACGACATACAGTTGGGTTCCATTCAAAATTGCCACTTTGATAAGGAGCGAATTCAGCTTGCGGAAACTTTTTGTCAGGGGAAAATCCTGTAAACGAAAAGGACCATAGTAATTATTCAAACCCTTCGAAAGAATAATAAGAGAAAATGACATAAGTACTTGCCTTTTGAGCCATTTGGAAGCTGAGAACCTGATTCAACTAATACACCAACAACATGCCTAGAAAAATCTGCATCATTCGATAACCTGAAACACAACACACCACCTGAAATCAACCAAAGATAGAATGGTGTGCCCATTGTGCTTAGGCAGAAGTTCTACAGAACAGAAAACTTGCACCCTTATCAGATGTATGAAAATGATATATCTCCATCCAAGGAAACATTTTTCTTTTCATTTTCTTTTTTCTTGAAAAGGATCCAGATTTTGTGTTACAGTATGATGCAGACACATCATCAAAAGGCAAATTTTATGGTGACACAAAAGCATGCATCTCATTGTGAAGAATATGCATACTCATGAGAAGTTAGACATAAACACCTCACTCATATGCCCGGTGAATACCAAGATGCTATAAATGGCAATGTTCACCCTTTACCTAAACAAAATTCTGAAGCTGCTGCTCTCTCTCAACTGAATATATAACTAAAGAGTTGTCAACAAACTATAGCATCTGATATTTTGTATGCAATATAAATATTCTGTAGAATACAAAAAACTTTATTAGCCTCTATCATGTCCAAAGTATGCAATTTAATGGACCTACTTTAAATAAAATCCAAGAACTGAGCTAGCGTCTGACAACGTTCTACAGATGTCTTAATAACTATCTTAGCAAAACATAACTTGTCGTTTTAGGTGATTTCAATTCGTTGCAACTCTCTAAACCAAGAGCCCCCCTATGGTCTACACCTAGTCACTATGACAAACATGACAAAAACTTATTTGTTTTTTGGTGAGTAAACTTTTTGTATAAACAAAAGAATCACAAAAAGAATGTGTAATGGGTTACATCTGGTTCTTAGTCTTACAAATGAGTCAGAATCCACATCCAGAAACCTTACAAAAAACGCAGTTCCATCTAGTCTAACATGAGCGATAACTGAGAAAATCTAAAAAGCTATCTACATAGTATAAATTCTGCATGTTGCCCCAAAAAGCTAATATAGATAAGACATTGTACTTCTGTTTGTGGATGTTCTCTATTTTGCCCTCAACATCTGATATTTGGCAATTGGGTATGACTATTTAGTCTACTTCATGCTTCAATTTTAGCACATTGTAAAAATCCTTTAGCACAGGATTATAAAAATCTTGAAGGTGATTTTTCTTTTTATGTACTTAGTCTTTCTCTATGATAAGGTCTGTCGTTTTAAAGTTGTTTTGCCTTCAGCAGTTGTGATACATGGTTTTAAGGGGTGGGCTTATATGAACTGTTGGGGAATGATTTTCCGGATTTTCATCGGCACATTAGTTTGCTTAGCAGCAGTGGTTCTTTTCCCAGTTTCCTATATCTAAAGCCTCTTGGAATGACGAGTGTAATTGCCTGGAAAACAATGGTTTTTTATAACACTGCTATCTACAAGGTCAGATTCACGTTCCTTTTTGAGCTTGAAAAAACAACAATCAGAATATATATTATCTTTTTTTTATCAAGAGAATATATATAATCTTTTTAAGTTCTAATTTATAATGTAAAGCCATATTGGTGCATTTACCTGTCCTCGTTGATATCCAGCTTTCGACCCCAAAGAAAGATGATATAACTTGGTGTATAAATGTCAAAAGGAGCAAGAGTAGGATCAGATGAGGTGCATATTTAAAGATGGTAAGATGTTTCTTTATATTATGGTGGACTCATCGAGCTAAACACAAGCAGGGGGTTCAAACAGTTAGCCATTTAAGTTCAGTCTCCTAACAATATGTACACATATTTTCTGAGCTCCATCTATAGAAACAGTTCATTTAAAAACTGGAAGATTTTGGAATTGTTTTTTTCCTTTATTTGTTTGATAGGTCGACATTTGCTATTATTTAGAAATTCAATTGATCAATCTATACCAAAAGAAAGAGAGTATAAGGTGCACATTAAGCAGAATTAAAGAGAGAGAGAGAGAGATTTACATGCCTTGCAAAGAGATCCTCAAATTGATCTATAGACACCAGTAATGCGGATGGCTCAGCCAACTTATTTGCAGTCTTGAACCTAGTAACTGGAGCAACTATGTTGGCACGCCCAGGGTCTAGTCATGCACAAGAAGAGTTAGACAAGAAAACTAAAAGCAGATGAGCCATCTCGTACACTAAGAAAAATGCAACTAAACGCATACTTCGTACTTGAACAACCGATCTCCCCTGAAAGGTTAAGAAGCCGTACACATGGATACCCGTCAATGGCCATGTACATTGACTTCTCGAGATCAGGAACTGACTGGAAAGAATTCACTTGATCTGAAGCTGTTCAAATTAATAAGAAATTCAAGAACATATTATACAAAAGTATTGCTAAGAAGCTAAAGGAAGAAAGAAAGACATGCATTCAAAGTGAATACATTTGGCACTCCTAATAGAACTCTGCATAGGAAAATGCTTTCTGAAGTGAAGGGTAAAATGACATCAAGTGCAGCTTGCTCGATTCTTCCTTAATTAGCACACACAAACTCAAAGTCTAACCATAGACATGCGCCTTAGAATGATTAAAAATCCCAATATAGTTTTCTGAGCATTGTTATGATCCGATGAAGAAGAAAAACCCCCGAGATTCACGAAACTCTTTTCATAACTTAGCTGCATTAGCTTCCTTTCTTGTTAACTTAGTTACGATCTAGCTTAAGAGAAGGCTACTAATTGTCTGAGGTGACGATCTACGCCATTCCAGAGGTAAATTAGCTTCCATATTTCAAGTACGTTAAATATATCATGTGCAATGTCAGAAGAGAAATAAGCAAACAAAATGATGTCCAAAAGCCACCTCTTTGAATCCAATCCTTTAACATCAAAGCTCATACTTAGTTACTTTTCCACTATAAGTTATAATCTACACTTCATTTATCATAAAGTCAATTTTTTTCCAGCTTAGTGAATTGTTAATTTGATTGAGAACAAATAACATATCTACCAAACAGTAACATTAACACCTCATTGTTGTCAAAAAATGCACTATTCTTTTCCGTGGCATTAACAAAAAATTTGAGCATTTTCCAAATAACCAAGCCACCTCTTTGAATCCAATCCTTTAACATCTAAGCCCATACTTAGTTAATTTTCCACTATAAGTTAAAATCAACATCTGCACTTCATTTATCAATTTCCTTTTTTTTTTCCAGCTTAGTGATTTGTTAATTTGATATCTATAAAACAGTAACATTAACACCACATTGTTGGCAAAACAATGTATTCTTTTCCGGCATTCACTATAAATTCGAACATTTACAAAATACCAAGCTGCCTCGAAAAATAAAGATTAAAATGGGGAAATTTTCAAAAATATACATCTCAACATAAAATATTACGTCATGTAGCCATATTTACAGTTTATACAATATTATACAACATTATACCTAGGAACGCATTATACATAATGTATCAACCTTGTATAAAAGTGTATAATGGTATATAAAAGGTATTTATACACAAATATGAGCTAAATAGGGTAACAAGCTCAAAATATGGGCTAAAGAGTGTAAATATTTTCTCTCAGTAGACAGAGTGTAATTTCCCGAAAATGTTCTAAAAGCAGTTCAAATACAACGTAATTTTTACATTAAAAAACTAAAAACACACATTCCAACTAAATGACAGCAATATAGTTCTAAAAGTAGCTCAAATACAACATAATTCTTACATTAAAAGACTAAAAACACACATTCCAATTAAATGACGGCAATATAGTTCTAAAAGTAGTTCAAATACCACGTAATTCTTATATTAAAAGACTAAAATCAATTAAATGAAGGTTAAATGTGCTTTGTCAGATATCACAAGGACCAAAATCAGAATATACATATAATTTAGGGACTAAAAATGCTATTATTAAAAAGATAACCGGAGTTATACCTGAGAAAGAGAGACAAAACCGAGCAAGTAAGCAGAGAAAAAATACGAGAAGCTTTGAATCGTCCATAGCGATAGTGAAGTTGTTGTTGTTGTTGTTGTGAAGCTTCTAGAAACACTAAACCCTAGACCATTGACACGGTTCCGTTCGGTTCACTCCGGGTCAGTGCTTGTGTTTTGTATCTCCGGTTCACCGGTTCAGGATTACTTAGATGTTGAGTAGTTGGAGAAACGGAATATTCCGGTGATCGGAGATCATCGACGGGATGAGGAGCTGGAGATTTTATATATGGACGATATGGGGAAATGATAAAAATGCTTTATTACGTTAACCTACTGTATAGTTTTTAAAATTACATTATATACATTATAGGTCTTTTATTATCGCTTTAGTCCCATCATTTTGTTTCCTTCTCGATTTAGTCCCACTATTGGGCTTAATTGGGCTTCAAAGTTCAAAAACTTTAAAAAACAGTTTTGTGCAAAAAAATCTCCCCTCCCAATTGATCTGTTTAGGTAACTTTTTTTCGAAACCTCATAAAAAGTTTCTTCAAGTTGACTATTTAAAGCTTTTTCAAGATGTTTTATAAAAATATTTATTTTAAGAAGTAGTTTGATGATATTTTTATCAAACATAATTATTTTTTTCATAAAAACTTACAACTATTTAAAAGATATTATTCAAATACAATAACAATAATAACATATACAGTGTAATCTCACAAGTGAGTGTGAAGAGGTAAAGTGTACGCAGATCTTATTCCTACCTTGGAAGGTATAGGGAGGTGTTTCCGATAACCCCTCGACAAAGTCATATATTATTCAAATACGTTTTCTCTTTTTGCGCAAATTATTTTTTCAAAAAACAATTGAAATGTTATTGAATGACTCCATGTCTCTTACTCTCATTTATAATGATATTTGATATTGGGTGTGAAATTTAAAATATTAGTTTGCATTATATGTTATAGAGTATTTATAATAGTGACTGAAAATCATAATCTAATATTTGATAAAAAAGAATATTTTATAATATACGTTCTACTTTAATCGGAGATATACTCCGACACTAACCAGAGACGTCTTTTATGTATTTTAGATGAGAAATTAGCTGAAATTCATCGACAAGATATGATGTAAGTTGTGACACTGTGATAAATATCTGTAAACTTAACCTTTTTTTGTAGAGAATTATGGTAGAAGATTAGTACGTAGTGGAGTGTTGTCACACTCTTATTCTTAGACGTGTATACCATTTGTTGATGTGTGTGTGTTTACCTCTTGTTATTAACAACATTATTTAGTATTCGCATAGTTTTTTACTCTTCGGTATACTGTGTACATTACCATAAGTTGAACATTTATGGTGTATCTTATTATTTTACTGCTATACTTTTTTGTATTTGCTTCGAATTACTAGTCTGTTTCTTTTATTTTTTTATTTTTTTTAAGTCGAAACTCTTTTGAAAACAACCTCTCTGACCCACAAAGTCTAAGAATAAGGTATAAGTACATCATTCTCTTTCTAGACCACACTTATAGGATCACATTGAGTATGTTATTGTTATTGTTTGTGTTAACCCCTCTTATGATTTTTATCACAAAGTTAAATTGGACAAAAATATACCTAATTATTCTCTCAATTACTAATATTTAAGATTGTAATAGTATAATAAATATCTCTTTATCTTTAATCAAAAATTTCAAATTCGAACGTTGAGAATAAAGTCATCTTCAGTAGAACCCGACTTTACCTCACAAAATAAATATGCCATGAAACACTTTGATAAACAGATTTGATCTTGACCGATTCAATGTTGGTATTAGTGTTTATTCTATTATACAACAAAGATCCATTTTTTTCACTCCGTTCAAATATGGGACCCAAAAATATACCATGTCGAAATTTCTCAATTAAATCTAAAACTCGAAATGGACGAAAAGTGAATTCACCCAATAAATTAGGGACCGAACCCGAAAAACAAATAACTCGAACCAACTTAGAAACAGGTAAAATCCACTTCAAATTTACGAAGCAAGGAATTGAAATCCCAGAAGATTAATCTATCAACCCTAAAACATCAATTCTGCTTATTGACAAGTAAGTGATTATATAATTTTTAATCTTAAATTCAAGCACCGTAGTTTTTAGTTCAATGAAGTTGAAGTGTACACACAATAATTTTTTTCTGTTACATTCCATTATTGAAACTCTCAGTAAATGGGTTAATATTTTGCTATTTTCCCCTCAATTTAGAAAAGAATTAGCTGATATTTTCTGCATTTATACCTTCTTTTTTTTCGAGATTAAGATTAGCAATTGGTGTTTATTTTAATTGTATTTATACCTTTTTTTCCTAGATGAAGATTAGCAAAAGGTGTTTATTTTAACTGTATTGAGGTAGTTTAGGCATGTGAAGAGGAGGTGCGAGGATGCGTCAGTAAGGATGTGCGAGAGGTTGGATGTAGCTGGGGTTAGGAGAGGTAGAGGTAGACCAAAGAAGAACCGGGGAGGTGATTAGACAAGACATGACCTTAGATATGAAGATATGGAAGTTGAGAATTAGGGTAGAAGGTTAGTAGTAGGTAGTTGTGTGTGGGGAGGGAGGGGGCGAGTTTTCCTCCTCACCTCTTTTCCTTTTAGTAGTAGTTTTTAGTTATCACATAGTTGCTATTTCCTTGATGGGTATTACTATCTGTTGCCACATTTTTTTAATATTTGGCAATTTGCTGTCTCCTTTCTTATATTTTTGCGACATATACTTTTCTTCTAAGTCGAGGGTCTACGGGAAACAACTTCTCTACCTCACAAAGGTAGAGGTAAGATCTGCGTACATACTAACCTCCCAAACCCCAGTTGTGGGATCACATTGGGTTTGTTGTTGTTGTATACCCTTTTTTCCTAGATGAAGATTAGCAAAAGGTGTTCATTTTATTTGTATTTATGCCCTTTATTCCTAGATGAAGATTAGCCAAAGGTGTTTATTTTACTTGTATTTATACCTTTTTTTTTCCTATATGAGAATTAGAAGAAGTGTTTGTTTATTCTTTTATTTTGATTTTATTTTCTTGCTGTTTGATTAACTGAAACTTGCAGTGTTGTATTTACAATTAGAAGGTTTTTCCCTTCTTTTTTTTGGTGAAAAGTTTGAAACTTTCTTGCTATTTTTTTTAAAATCTTTCTTATTGTTTAGATGAAAATTAGCAAAATGGTGTGTTGTTATTGAATTCATTTACTTTTTGGATTTTCTTATAAATGTATTTTTGGTGTTGTCTTAACACAGAGCACTGAAATGGATAAGAGAGCATTATACCGGGCAAAGCTGAAGGAACAGAAGCAGAAACGAATTGATTTGCCTCTTGTAAGGTATTATAAATAAGGGAGTCGATAAAATATATATATTTTTTATATATTCATTTCTTGGTATTAAGTTCAACAACAACATATCTAGTGTAATCCCACAGGTGGGGTCTGGGGAGGGTAGAGTGTATGCAGACTTTACCCCTACCTCGTGGAGATAGAGAGGTTGTTTCTCCGCTATATGCCCTTTAGGATTTTCTCGGTGTTAAGTTGTTAGTAAATGACTAAATACCCTTTAAAAATTTCGTGTATGAAAACAAGCTTTCTGAAAAAAGTTCTTGCCATCCAAAGATAGATTGAGCATCTGGAAAATCGATGCTTATAAGGAGTAGATAGTGTTGATGATTTTATTGATAGTTATAGCAACATGTTGGCTTCTAGAATTTAGCCTATGCTTTCACCTGCATAGCTGTAGTTGCTGTCATATTTGTTTAATACCAGTGTCGATGTGTGTGCTGTTGATTTTGATGTGGAACTAGTTTTGTGTTTCAAGGTGGGAAGTTTTTATCTGCATTTGAGTGTAATGTTGATGTGCTATTTGTGTATTTGGTCTTTTACATGATTGGACATGATTACAACCTATACCTAAGTCAGTTTTGTATTTACAATCCTAGTTAAAAGTGCATTGCTCTCTAGCTTTACGACCTGTATCGGTGTGTAATGACAATGACGATCTGGCTTTGTCTAATGTAGAGTTGTCGGCAGTAACTTTTCTGAATCTCACTCCCAAGTCCTGTCTTTAATATAAATTGTGTGAAACCACAGGTACAACGAGAACAATCAGCCTGTATGTAGAGTGTGCGATATTGTTCTGAAATCTGAATCACAATGGCCTGGACATCAAGCTTCTCGTAAACATCATGAGGTGAGATACTCATTGATGTTTGGTCTTAGCTTTTTGCATACTGGAATTTGGTGCATGCTAGTTGAAGCTTAGTAAAGTGGTCACAATGCGGTCCCCACTTAAGAAAAAGGTGCTTTCAATCATGCACGATGAACACATTAAGCCATTTGTGTCTTAACATGAGCATCTCCTTTATTTTTTCTTTTCCCTTCTCAAATTTGAGGTATGTTTTTTATTTGAGTATAAGCATCAGGTAAAAGCATGTTCCCTGCAAGCTAATTTGTCCATACCAGACTTTGCAGCTTCATAGTCATCAGTTTGCTTTTTGTTTAATATAGTGATCTTTCTCCTTCACCATTCTCCAATTAGCTGCATTGCTAGTCTACGTGTTCAGCATGAACTCATTGCTCGGGAAGAGGTCTACAATTACATTTGCTTTGGCTATTGTAGAAGTTGCTTCGGATTCATAGAAGAAAGATTCAAGTGGGATGCCGGTATGAGAAGCAAAGTGGACAAGGAATTGATAGGGACAATGTGATGTGAGTCTAATGCAGGACAATTGACAGGGGAGGAATTAGAATGCCTTTTTGGGTTTTTTAGTTCAGGGGGCTTACTACATTTGAATATAGATTTATTTTGAATTTTAGCTAACAGGAGTGAACTCACACTTGATCCGACAGTGGTTGATGATAAGGGCTGGGTTCAACCAAATTTGTATGAGTTTTCTGCTGGTCATCTATGTTTATCATGCATGTATTATACACCCTTTGGTGTGCTTGTTTAAGAAGTTCTCGCTACTCATCTCTTGTTTCCTCCTTTAGATATTACATGTAAGATATTTGCTGCACTCTTCCCTGCTAAGACAGATTATTATGTTTGTACAGGCCATAAATAATCTCAAAGCGAATGCTGCTGCAGCGAAAAACCCAAAAAATGTAAAAAGCGAGCTTCCAAAGGAGTTGCCTAAACCCAAGCCTGAAATTCCTGAGGGCATTAGCCGTAAAAAACCTGAACCTTCTGTTGGATTGTCTAAGCCTCGTGCATCATCTATGCTTCCTCCCAATTTTTTTGACAGTCAAGAGACGAAGAGGCCCAAAATTGGTAAGGTGCCTCTGTGGAAATTTACCTTTTTATGAAAACTTTCTGAATAGAAAATTTTGAACAGTGGTTGAAGCATGATGCAGTCTCCAATGCTTCTGTGATATCTCTAAAAAAAGACATTCTATGGGTTTGCAAGTCGTAATCTTAAATTCCACGCACATTGGTTGTATAGTGAGTCTTTTCTGGGTCCATGTGTGATGTTTTTCTAAATATTTTCTTAATATGTTACTATGAGAGAAAGAGATAAAAAGGTGGAGGATAGGGAGAGAAATCAGTAATTCTGCTGCTATTTGGTGTGCCCTTATTTGGCCTCTCTATACTTTGTATGGAAAAATTAGGAATACAATGATATCCTTATCTCTGATTTACCTTCTATATACTTTGTAATGAAGACTTGGATATTCCAATCTAAAAGTTGTTTTACTCTCTCATTGTCAAGGATGTCTTATCTATTCAGTTTTCATGTTTCAGATAAAGATTCAGCTAGGTTGGGGGACCATGTATCGAACAGAGATCCTCCAGTTTCAGATCGAACTGAAGAGGTTGAACCGTCTTTGGCAAGGTCTAGCATTCAGGGCCTATCTACTTCCAAGAATGCTGAGACTAGAAGCATGGAAAATCAGCGATCTGGTGAAAATGTACCGATGTCAAAAGTAAGTTCTGGTTCAGACGCTAAGCAGGTCAAAGGAGCTCTCCCTGCAGGTTTCTTTGACAACAAAGATGCCGACTTACGTGCTCGTGGTGTTACACCGGTCAAACCAGATGTCAAGTAAGATTTGATAACTTGCTATTACTTGATAAGCAGCCTAGTTCCTTAGTCTTTGATTGTTGTCTTTTAACTGTTTTCCTATCTTTCTAATACTTGTTGACCTCAGATGGGATCTTTCATGTCTTATCCAACTGTCTCTTTAACCTGAACCAGCAAGTCAATTGCTACCCTTATATGAATAGACTATCCAAATGAGAAACACCACCTTCTGCTGGCAGTATAGATGCTGGATACTGGATAGGAGTGGCAAACGGCAGGTCGGATCGGATGTGGGCGGGTCGAAACGGGTTTAACAAAAACGGATAGAATATCCGACCCGGCCATATTAACACGGATAGAACATGGGTTAACCGATGAGAACACAAGCTAAAAGCCAAAATAAGCTTAGAATCCCAGTAAGCAAGAACTCATGAAAAATAACAAGCAGAAAATTGGTATTGATAACATGGATATCCGTATTATCTGATAATCTGGATGATATCCATATTTGATCCATTTTTAAATGGTCAGTTGTCCAACCCATATTTAATGGGTCGGATTGGATGGTTACTTGTTTTTTAACCATATTGCCAGCCCTAATGTTGGATAACGTTGGATGTGCTCTCTTTCAGAGTCACAAGAGCATTAAGGCTCATTTCTCTTCCATTTATTCCTCCAACTTTCAAATAGTATACATGTTCTCCTGCATTGCAGCCTAGGCAGCGCACTACCTCCAGCTTCTTCATGATTACATTTAATTAGATGTGCTGTAACTGTCTTGGTTCACTGGTGCAATTGAACTCTTTAAGTGCACTTCATTCTGTGAAGTGTCTGAAAATGTATGGTGGTCATATCTGTCTGGTGCAGTTGCTGAAGCTATTAAGCAGCCTTTGATTTAACTGCTTTGAATGTAATCAAAATATGTCTGTAGCATCATAAGTAAATTTATTCGTTCTACATTTTGGAATAGAAAAATCATCCTACTTTTTATAAGATTACTGTGTTCCCTCAGTGACTTAACTGATCTAGTCTCTGTCCTTGTGAAACAATAAAGAAGCAGTTCATTTCTTTTCTATCCTCCCCCCTCCCCTCTTTTTATTTTTTGTTTCTCCAGGCAAACTTGACCTTGAGTTTAATGACTTCATTGCAGGGATGAGTACAAAGAATTCGAGAAGTTAATCCAAGAAGACTTGAAAGAGGTTGACAACCGCTTAGAAGAAGAAGAGGTCCTCTTTTACTATAAAATAGTTGTTGAGTCTTCTGTAAATTTTCTACCTTGTTAAACCATGTTATCGACCCACTTTTCCATTTATAATGCAGATTGATGCTGCAGAAATGATTGAAGAGGAAGTATCTGTTGAACAGAGGTCAGTTTCTCAAATGATGAAAACTGATTTAATCCTTTTTGAAAGTTTTGCTATATTTTGTTTACATTGTCCAAAAGTCAATCTGAACTTTTATATTGCATGACTTCAGGGGCTATAGGGAAAGACTGGAGATGTTGAGGATGAAGAAGATGGAACTTAAGGCTGCTAAGTCTTCGTTAGGCAGCAAAGAAAGTAAGGTCGCAGATAAGGAGTCTAGTGATGACGAATCGTCAAGTGATGGTGACAGTGACGAGAATACTGTGGACTGGAGGGCTAAACATTTGTGAAGAGGGTGCTTGCCCGTCTATGCTCGTAATACACATTCTCTCTAGTTTCTTCCTCATCGTTGTATTTTGACCGTGTGTCCATAGAGTAGTTATGTTGCTCTCATGCTAAATATTTGTCCTTTTGGTTGTAGATAACAAGGTTTTGCCTATTTCTGCAAGTCACTAGGAAAATGAGCCAAATTCATTTTTGTCTGTACTCTGGTGCCAAGGGGTAATATGATTGTTGAGAAAAGAGGTAGACTTGGTTACACTTTGATTTCAGAAAAACAATTGAAGCAAAGGGTTAAACTCGGCACCAAAATAGTCATGCTATCGTGCCACTGTGCTAAACAAGTCGAGAATGGAAGAAACCAAGAGTGTCGTGCTGTGCATTAAAGAAAATTTTGTACTCTTATGAATTCATTTCTAAAATTGTCAGTAAATCTACTTTCATATTCTCGTATGCATGCATATTGAGGTAATGAGGTTCTTCCTTAACCATGGAAAATTGATGTTCATCTGGGCAAGTATTTGTCGATTCTTTTTTTGCACATAGGTGAACACTTGCAACACGGTCTTTTTGGTATTTTTTTTTTCCACTTCATACTTATGAAGTCAATCTTGTGCAATTGTCAATAGCCAAAAAGTGTTGCAGCCAAAACGTTGGTTGTGATAATTCAATCAACCAGCACCAAGGTCTTTCAGACCCAGTTTAGTCAAGAATATGGACCTAAATCGTTTACATTTTTGGATTATTTGAGCCTTACTGCAAATTACAAACCATGTGAATACTGAAACTCCTTTCGTTTCATTTCTATGGAGTAATTAGTTTGATAGAGAAAAGATCACATGAGATTTAACTTTTGGAGAGGTTAATGATTCGTATTCTTGAAAGTTGTAAAAAATATATAGAAATGAAATAATAACAAGCAACTTAGGACGTTCAAAAAAGAAAAAGAGTATAGTTCTTGAGAAAGAGATTAAAGTGGTCTTAGCTAATTTTTGATCTCTCACCTAATGTTCAACACTCACAGGTTTGACTAATTCGATATCTCACTGAAAATCCCACTTTGAGGATAAATCAATTCGTATTAAAGGCAACTCTATTCCCGTGGATCGAATCGAAACCTCCGGTTAAAGATGGACAAGTACTCACCAAGTCATTACAACTTTTGTGATTCGATTAATTCAAATTCACGTCGAGAAATTTTACTTAGAGGTATAAAACACTTCCTACTAAACTTATGATTTGAATCCTAGATATATGATTAGAATGAAAGAGTATTTACCACTCTAGCACATGGTGATTTAACAATATCACATACTCTATATAAGAGTCAAGTTTCTAATATGTTATAATAGGAAATCCACATGAAACAAAACTAGAAATTTTCAACAAAAAACCACTCTGCTATTCCATATTTGTTCAAATCCTTTTTTTTTTTTTTTAAAGTTTGTCCTAATACAAATTAAACATGCTTTCTCAAAATTCCCAATAAGTGGTGACATGATGTCTGCCAAAACATTATACAACAATGATATTTCCTTGTCATCTCATTTACTTTCCAGAATTTTTGTCAGTTGCTTTACTTTTCAACAATTAATTAAACAAATATAATTTGGTTTGCTACTTTACTCATTGGCTAACAAGTGTCTTAAGAGTTTAGAAACTTCTAATACCACTAATGACTTTGATATGTTATTAAATAAATATTCACCTCAAAGTGGAATTGAGAAAATGAATTGTTTTGGATAACTTTTCAAGTGCTTGTTTGCTAGTTGTCTAACGTACGATAATAATTAATTAAGAGCCCGTTTGATAAGCCAACCAAGATTTCTATGGTCCAGTTTCAAAGATAAACAATCTTGTGGTTTTTAAGAATTTAAAAAAATTATTAGGGGTCAACGATAAGATGGGCAACTCAAAAGAGACAAATAAAGGAAATGGAAAGGGGTACCACTGGACAGGATTCATTAAATCCCCATAATTTGGGTGAATTTTATGATCTCATGCAATAGAATTACCGGTAAATCCAGGATTTAAATTTAACAGGTTTAATATTTAAAGTTCTTAAAATTATAAATTATAAATTTAATATTATAAAATTTTGGTAGATTTTCACATATGAATCTATGATCAGATCCGTATGAAAAATATTGGTTCAGTTGAATCAATAATGTAATTTGCATTGGTGTGTTAAATTTGCACAGTTTTCTGGAAAATATCTAACACGTTATAAGTAGTTTTATTTTCTTTTCTACTTTCTACGTGGGACTTTGTTTATACACAAGACATAATTAGCGGGGTTTCTTTATGTGAAACATTTTTTTGTGAAAATAACACACTCTTGTCTGCATGTATTCATATTCATATTCCTCTGATTTTCTTATTACCTTTCCAATTAGGTACGTTTTTTCTTTTGCTGCAGTATGAGAAAGATAATTGTTGTAACATAAAACTAAAGAAATATTAACCAAAGAAACTACTAGAAATTATGTGAACCACAACTACTCCTTAATCCTTATGAAACTTTACATTAAAGAGCTCTTGCCTTTTTGAGGTCTCGCACGAGTGTCATGCAAAAAAAGAGATGAAAGTGACCATTTTAGGCACAAAACATCTAGTGAATAATGTCTTAATAAAAGGAAATTTCATGACCACAAGATTCTAAGTGTAACACGAGTTGTTTATTTTCTTAGATAGAAATACTTAATTTGGGCCATTTAATCCCCTAGAAAATTAATGATTACCCAAAAAATTTAGAATAGCTGCCTATTGAATGTCATATATTGGGGATTTGAGTTGCGAAGGTTAGATTACTTGTCGATTCAAGTGGTAAGTGAGTTGAGTTTATACATTATAAAATAGTTCGATTCCTTTATATCTTTTATTAGTGTTAAAAAGGAGACCTAGAAGGAGCTAACCTTAGTATAAGAGGACATAGTTGGGTTAACTTATGGAGTGTGCCGATATTATGTGAATAGCAACATCGGGTAGTGACAACTTTTTTTAATTACGGCGTGTATATGCTAGTTTGTGCGCACCTCAATTATTTCACTGGATACTTACTATTCAACCAGCATAAGTACGTACCGAGTAATTTTTCCACCAAGGTTTGAAAAGATTAAAAAAAATTACCTAGTATTTTTTGCCCTCCACTTGAGATCGTTTGAACCTGAAACCTCATGATTCTCCTTCAACTTCATTAATCACTAGGTCACACCCTTAAATGTAATTCCACCTAACATTATTTAAAGGGTCTTAAATTAAGCTTATAAACAGATAAGTCAAAACATTTCCTAACTCCTCTTCATCCCATTTTCATCATCTTTTCCATGTAACTATAATGTTTTAAGAAAAAATACATCTTTTCACTCCTAAACTTGCATCGAAAACTTACTTTAGCAATTAAACTTTACTTGTAATTATTTATCATCTTAAACAACTTATACGTGAATTAAATTCAACCTTACGTTGTCCATACCAATTTTACAATGGGCTGTGTAGTAGAACACTTTCCGCCATATCTGCGTCACATCAGCGCCACGTCAACAATCGATTAAATATAAATTTTTACTCTTTTTTCTATTTTTTTGTATTTTCATTCATCTTTTTTCTTTCTTAAAAGTCTCAATTCCATTCCTTCTTCTTCACACCTCCACCCAAACCAAACCCACCTTCTTCTTCCCGCCCCTCCACCCCACAACCCACCTTCTTCTTCCTGCTCCCCCCATTTATTTATTTACTTGGTTTCAATCACTATATAAACGATGGTGTAACAATATGCAAAAAAAAAATTCATGCTTCTGCGTTGCACCCTAGTTACTGGATAGTTGTTTTCTTGCACCCATATGTGATAGCTTTTAATTAGTATAGGCTGCGAATAAAAGTTCAAATCTTTTACTCTAAATGTTGAACTACCCCCGCCCCCCACAACCCACCTTCTTCTTCCTGCCCCCCTCCCCCTACCTTCATACACCACAAAATTACAAATTGTGACAGTGCCAATTTATTTTATATAAAATTATTATATTTACAGTCATCAATTTATTAATTTATTTTTTCCAACATTTAGTCCAATGTGGTCATGGAAATGATGGAATAGATAGGGCAGTAGCAATCCAGGAGAATGTCTTTTGGAGAACAATGAATAAAGAGAAGAGAAATAAAAAACTTAAAGAAAAAGTGGGATCCACAAATTTTATTTGCTTCAAAATAAAAAAAATTATATAATTAAAAAATATATATTAATATATCAAAAAATATTAAGATTATTAATTATATATTGGTCATTAAAAAAATGACATGTGTATTATTTTATCAGTTTTTTAATTTTATTTTCCTTCTCACTGGCTTCCCGGAAGGTGACTACACTTTCTCTACTTAGAGGGATATTTAATACACTATCGACAAGAATAGGGAGTAAATAATTGCAAGTAAAATTTAATTGCTTTAAGATGTATTTTCTCTTTTTTAAATTTCTTCTAAATAACTTTAACTCTTTCACATAACAAGCCTATATGTGATAAGTGTTGGATTAAAATAGCAATTTGTAGTCTTCAACACACTGCACTATATAATTTAGTCATGTTAGGTCATGAACAAATTAAATTAGCAGCTAGCATCATATATGGCTGTTAAGCATTACCCAAATAAAATTGTTAAGTGGGTTTAACACTGTCAACTTTGGTTTCTTTGGCCATTTAAGTGGGGTTTGCACATCACCACCATAAACCTAAATGACCTTTGAGTTTAATGGTTTTTAAAGTATGACAGTTAGTGGTTTATACCTCCATATAGATTCCCATTAGCAGAACTCATTCGTGGTTTAGAGATTTTTTTTTTAATGAAAAGTAATAATCATCTACCATCCGAAATCTACTGATAGTTGGCTTGATTAAGTCAGATTCGCTTAACGTAAAGCTCATAAAAGATGAAACGCTCCCTATATGAAGTTTCTTCATTCCCAAATCTTGAGCGTCACTATAAAAAGAATGCAATTTTCCAATGGAATCCGTCGCTCGCTGAAAACGTAGCTCATAAAAGATGAAACGCTTCCTATATGAAATTTCTGTCGGTGTTACAAAGGATTGCAGGAACGGAAATTACAAGTAACTGCTAATGTAATAATTGAAAATTACAATTCAACTAGAAAACTGAAAATTACAACGATGAACAAGAAAAAATGAAAAACTGTTTTTGCTAAGTCGAGTGTGGCACTCTGTCCTTAAGACAATATTGCCCCGTATGTATCCTTTATACGTCCTGGACAATTTGTCTCCCAAGATAAAACAACAATGGAACACTTGAGCAAAGGAAACTCAAGAGCTACCTTGAAGAATATTGAGCAAGAAATGATGCAAGGAAGGTGTAGGAAGAAATTGTTTTGCTTGTGTATTTTCGTGTATATTGCAAGTATATTTTTCTGTGCCTCAACAATGGTGTAAGGGGTGTTTATATATGCGAGGGAGGGCTGTTTAACTGCCCCCATAACCCGTGAACCCGTGAACCCGTGAACCCGTGAACCCGAGAACCCGAGAACCCGGAACCGGACCGGACGGACGGGCGGGCGGCGGCGGCGCGCGTGTGGTCTTTCCTCGAACCGTATCACATCTAGGTCCTCCCTCCTTTAAACACATGGGATACCCCTTGGGGTCCCAAACCCCAAACCAATTTCGAGTCTTATATACACAACAATTCTTCCTCTACCGATGAGGGAGAATTAAACACAACACCACACTTTCCATGCTTCAAACACCTCACTTCGTGGACCAATATCTCTTTCATTTCTCAATGAAATTTGACGATTCTTGGCCCTACGGTTATCTATGTACTTAGTAGATCATGCATGTGTGAAAAACCGAATTCTCCAACATACGTAACACTAGTGTTTAAGCCGTTAAAGTTGGTCGGTCGCAACTCCCGCCAAAGGCAAATTTCCAATAATCCCCTCTTGAAAGAGATTTTCGAAAGATGTCTGTCAAAAGTTGCGTGACCAAATCTGGATTGGCAATGGTTTTCTGGTAGAAGAGAGTGATGATGATGAACGTGTTCATGGTGTCACCGCTACCAAGACTGGTTCGAACAAGAGCTCACGAGAGCCTAAGGATGTCAACTGGGACAAGAGGAGAAGACTGCAGCAGAAGGCCTGTATCTGTCCCAGACAAAAGATCCGAATAATGGTGAGAAAAAAATGGACACTCAATCTGATGAAGTGACTGAAGTGAGCCAGAATCCGAAATTGGGATAAGTATTTTTCTTACTTGTCAAGAATAAAGATTAAATGAGGTCTGATTAAAAATTGATTAAAGTAAGGAGGAATATGAAAATAATTTATATTCCTTACGCTTTAACAAATCAGAAGTTTAATCTCATCTTCTTTTCCGTTTAAAGATTGGATTTTGTAAACGACTTAAGAAGATCCATTCTTTTAAGTGTAATTATTAAAGTGTGTAAAGTATGTTCTCACATACGAGGGAGAAAGATCCACTGACTGTGCGAAAACTGTTACCACACTTAAGTAAGCGCCAAGAATTATCTGGGCACCAATCATAACGGAAGAAGTCTAAAAGTTAATGATGTTGAGCCTGTCATATTATTTGGCAGAAAATCCTTCATAGGATGATATTGGACACTCAATCATACAAAGCCTCCGGGTGACTGGAGTGGGCCAAAATTCCTTTAATATGATGATATTGGACACTCAGTCATATAAAGCCTCCGGGTGACGTGAGTAGATGACTGAATTCTTTGAAGATAGCTTTCCTTGAAAAAGGAAAAAGGAGTAATTGCTCAAGGTTAACAAGAACCCGCGAGGGCTTTGTTGTCAGGAACTAGGCGTTGTATCTCTGAGACTCGAAAGTTGCTGGCTATCCGGAACGTAATATTCCAGATCTGCAGAACTCGGGGATTCTAGATGTTGAACCGAGACGGAGCAAAGAAGGGGACAAAGACTTGTTCCAGTCCTTCTAGCTTGTATGGTTGAGAATGAACCATGGACAATTAACAAATAATTGTCATCTCCAAAAGCGCTGCTTTGGAAAGAAGCTACAAAGAGAGAAATAATTTTCCTCATATAGAACCATACTTGCGTAATGGCTGATCTTCCTCCGGGAAAAAAACCTTTGAGTTGTGAAAAAGGATACTCAAAAGTGAGTACAAAGTAGATGGATCTACTGACGAGTTCAAAGCCTCGGCTACTTGTACATGTGCTCCCCTGGGAGTAGCTTAACATCATGGGCCATTGTAGTCTTGCGTGGCATGAATGTTGAAACAACCTTCCCAACCGGGGAGTTGGAAGAAGAGAATCAGAGTTGGTTTTCTGGACTGTTGGGCTTCTTCCTGAACTTTCATTTTGGTCCCTGAAATGTTTACATTTTGGTCCTGAAAGTTTTAGATAAAACAGAAACAATGAATCTGACCACAAAAACATTGACTCTAAAGTTAGAAAGCCAACAGTTGGAGAATCAACCGTCTGAAAATAAAAGTCGTATTGTAACAAAGTCTCGATATGAAAGATATGATTATCACAGATGACATCTTAGGAATTGGATTTCTAAGACATCTAACGGACTGGTCGATAGTTGACAGTCTTGTTGAAGCCACCAATGGATATGAATCATAGAACTGATTGGAATCATGGTGCACCCATAGACAAGGAGCGATATGCACAGGTCATGTGTAGTTCAATGTATTGTACACACTACAACCAACCTGGTATCGTCCTACAAACAGATCAGTTGAACTAAGTTTCACTGATGATCTTAATACATGATCAATAGAAGGCGTTAAGTCGGATATGATGATATCTGAATTATTTGATTATCTACGGATTATAGTATTCTGGATGTCCAGCGGTTCTGGGAGAACACAGTGATGCAAACTGGACATCAGTTCTGAAGAACACCAAAGCCACAAGTAAATGTGTATGGTGGATCTTGGAAAAACCTCTAAGCAAGCTTGCATCGACCGATTCATGATGGTATCGGAGTTTATCGCTTTATACAAAGCATGAAAGAAGTTGAATAACTTCACGACTCATTAGAGGACGTCCCATATTGGGAGAAACCCGTGTCTTCAACAGTTATATACTGTGGCTAGCCGGTCGGCTTTAGGAAGGACACGGATGACGGCGTCTGGACATATCTGTCAGGATCTGTCGGAGACATAAGACCGAATGGCAGTTGATCATCACGGGTGTCACTTCCTTATTTACTAACTAAGGGACCACCCGGAGATCAAGTGTTCTGCCTGTCTAGGGGAATGGGCTTAAAACCCAAAATATACGGACCAATACAGTGGTAACCCAACCTTACTAACTGGAGATCCCAGTAATTTGGTTCAATGGGAAAACTAAGTTGTAAAGGTTCAGTTGATCGCTTCAGTAGAAGCATGAGCACTTCGGATAGTGATTTCTGAAAAGAAACACCAAATCCAAAGTCGTTCCCGCGATAGACGTTAAGTGCTATCTGCAGTATGGGTAAAGGTTAAGTTTTCAAAACCTGTAATGATCCTCAACAAGTTGAGGTTAGGTCTTTGGGAAACTTTTAATGGTTCCTAACACTTGTGAAGTGGGGTATAGCAGGATACCTTGTAGGAGACCACCTATTTAAGTGCGAGGACGGGCCGCCTCAAATGAACGCATTTAAGAATCCAAGACGTTGTCCATGACCAAAATGGACAAAACATTACGAAGAAGAGAGTAAGGGAATTTGTGGTGTTGGTACCATTGACTTGACTTACACTAAACACTGACGGTTCAAGACATCACGTTCACCGCGCAGTAAGTAAGTCCGATGGTATTCAACTATGGAAGGTTCAAAGCTGAAGCTACCTCTCCTTATGCAACATCGGTCCGCTGAAATATTGCTGGAAATGAAAAGACACCATGTGAGTGCGCCAAAATCTCTTTCAAGAGGGGATTGTTGGAAATTTGCCTTTGGCGGGAGTTGCGACCGACCAACTTTAACGGCTTAAACACTAGTGTTACGTATGTTGGAGAATCCGGTTCTTCACACATGCATGATCTACTAAGTACGTAGATAACCGTAGGGCCAAGAATCGTCAAATTTCATTGAGAAATGAAAGAGATATTGGTTCACGAAGTGAGGTGTTTGAAGCATGGAAAATGTGGTGTTGTGTTCAATTCTCCCTCATCGGTAGAGGAAGAAAGAATTGTT